>OY740770.1:69850590-70408664 GCA_963513935.1 Aphrophora alni | reverse complement strand
AATATTAATATTAAGTAATGCATCGATAGTGGATTAATAAACGATAATAAATTAACAACTTCTTCATATTTTCAGGTGAATATATTTCACATTCCTGGCTAATTTTCAGTTTGTAAATTCAAGCTATTACTAAAGAGCCTTTCCGCCCTCTATAGTAGGTACTTATTACATTTCAAAGCATTTTATGAAAACAATTGCACTTTACTCCAAATTTAGTGTATCAGTAAATTATTCAAGATCTTAAACAACGTATCATGTTACCTTCTTGGTTGGATATTTCAATTTGTCATGAATATGTAGGAAACATATGTCGCAATATGTTTCTGACACTAAGATAAGTCTCAGCAAAAACAGCGAAGCACGAAATAACGTGATCCGAGTTAGCAGAATGAATCAGGTAAATCACTTTCAGGAGAGGTACAGAGATATGAAATTCCTCCACCTGTTGATAATCACTGCTATTAATTTACAAGAAACCGTTGCGATAATAGATACATATTTATAAATCTCGTATTATAATAATAAACATGTGATAAAAAAAAATTCAAATTAATATTTCAATTTAAAGAGATAAGTTATATATATATATATATATATATATATATATATATATATATATATAATGTGTGTGTGAGTGTTTTACGCCAAAAAGGGCGTAAATGAGAGAATATAATTACGATGCCACGTTCCGGGCACCAACTTACGCCGTTCTTTGCGTAAGAATTAACAAGAGAGAAAGGTAGAGGATTTGTCGGTGCGTAGCCTATACCCTAACTCCCCTATCAATTTCTTAAAATACCATACACAATTTTATTTAAATGGTACAAATATTATGAAAACTATTATTCTAACAATTTACAACCAAATTATTTCAATTCCCTATTTCTATCTTACCTTAAATTTTGCTCCCTTATACTTTTATCTGAAAGGTGTGCTTCTGGAGCTCTTGTTATCTCACCAAAAAAAAAAGTATTTTACGTTCATTTTCATTTTCTTTAGAGCAAATGATTTCTTTTTTCAAAAAGAAAATTTACTGATTAAAGGATATATTTAAACATACAGAACAAGTTTGAACAGATGGAATATTTTTTAATTTAAAACAAAATTCAGACTGTAATGTTGAATACTACTTATTTCTTTGAAATCATTACAACTTGCTTGAGTTGACTTATTCTAACATATGAAATCTAAACGTTATTTCTATTAACAATCTGTTATACACTTAATTCTATACTTATCCTACTAAATTTAATATTCTAAACAATGTAAATTCTCTTTAAATATATATTAAATTTTAAATTTGACCAATCTGTTTCCTTTAAATAGCTTTGAGTTTTTTCATATTGGTAATGACTTTATTTTAATTAATTAATTCTTTTTGCATATTTCTTTTTATGATTTTTTTGATTCCTCAAATGAATCTACAGAAGTTCTTCTTTCTTCTTTCCTTTTTCAGTTTCGTAGATTCTTCCAAAATTCTTCTTTAATTATTTTTTTCTTCACGGCGATAACGACTGAATATTGACTTTAATATTTGCCGGAGTTCGTACTAACTTCCCTTCGCCAAGCTGAGTTCGGATGTAGTGCCGTCTTCTTCTAAGGCCGACCTTTTTGGTAATCGTGCTTAACCTCGAGAAGTACTGGAACACTAAAAAATGTTTTTTAGGACGAGTTCCGTTTTCAGTCTTACATGGTTTCTTCCTTGAAGCTAGTACAATACTTATGATCTAACTTGGTTCAATTTAGATCTCAAATTTCTGGAATATACACTATAGCCAACTTTTACATAATTTCTAATTTATTTTTTCTTTCATTTATTTTGGTTTTCCAGCTTAGTTAGTACGTTTATTTAACTCATCATGGCGTATGTAATTATTCTGACTCTGACTCAATTGTTTTTTATCTATTTTTCTTTTTATTTTAGTTTATTTCAATGTTTATATTTTCTTGTATTTTTCCTTTTTGGTGGTAGGCCTTCTTCCACTCCGCCTAGCAAGATACGTCATCGCTCGGTCGTTCAATTCCTGCGACAAGCTGAAAATTGATTTTCTACCGTTGATTTCTTCAACTCGCCATAACTCACTTTCGATCTTCTTTTGAATTGACTCATTTTAAAGCCTATTTCTTCCTGGTTCTGTCCAAACTTTATTTGAACCTGTGCGGCCTTCCTTTCTTGAGTTATGGTGACTTTAAGATTTCGGGAATTTTTTAATTTTATTTTCCTTATTTTGTTTTGGATTATTGTTCCTCCAATTCCAAAAGTCTCAAAACCGTTCCCATCTTCTTCCTGGCTTCTTTGGTTCCCGAGTTATGACACTTCCTTCCAATTTGGTTTCCTTTCTCTTTTTTATTTTATTATGTTTGAATATTTTTTTTAATTTCGGTTAATTTACTATATATTGGTCTTATGAACACAATAACTTATTGTTACTATTTCGATTATATGGATTGTTTTTCGTTTTACACCTCTTTCTTTTGACTCTAACTTTTTAAATATTTATTTTACAGTTTTGTTTTATTAATATTAGTTGTCCTATTTTAATTATTCTAAAAATGACATTATTGAATAGTTAAATTCGAAAATTTAACATTTACTCTTATGCAGCTTTGCAGGTCGAGACCGGAAATCTTGCGTCGCTGCAAGCCATGGCTAGTTATATTACCTTTCCCTCTACTGAATTATATTATTACTCTTATATATATATATATATATATATATATATATATATATATATATACTACTTTTGGTTTATTTTAATTGGATTTTTGGAATTTTGAGTTTTTTCAAAATTCTCCCTTGGCATAGTAACGTAAATACTATTTTTTATAGATTTAATAATTATTGTTCTAATAAAAATAAATATTGAAGGTTTTTACTGGAAGTCTTTAATTTGTGTAAAATCTTTGTTAAAAAATAAAAATCAGTGGTCGGTTTATATATTGTAGGACCATAAAACATAGACTTAATTTTAAGTTAGCTATTGATTTTCAATAATTTAATTTAATTAGGAATGAAATAACAATGCATTAGATTTTGTTTATCAGGTAGTAAACTAGTCTTATTATTAATATTGTTCATTGGGTGTTTGCCTTCATTTGTGACAAAAAACTATAAATGACTTTTCGATATTGTAACTAAATAAAAACTTTCAGTTTTATACCCACAGTAATTACTGGAGAAAAAGGCGCACAAGCAACATAGTATAGAGCAAACATATTTTCACTTTAGAGCAATTATTCTAAAGTAGGAATAATGGTATTAGGGTACCTACTACAGCAGAGGAGATATCAAATTGGGAAGGCTTTGCGGAAAGTTACCTATTATTGACTTTTATAGTACCTGTTCAACGGTCCTGTATTGAATAGATGGTGAACGTTCAAAGATCTTTCACGTTCGAAAATTTTTGGACACTCTTACAAACATAAAAATTAAAGATGTTTAATTCAGATATTTATTCTTGTGTATCATTATGTTGTTACTTCAAATCTCTAGTATGACAGATCTAAATATATGTTGTATACTCATTATTCAATAAAATCGTCAACCTTAATCAGATTATTTTATTTTTATTTTATTGTAATATATTATAATTCTTAATACTCGTAATATAGAATGGCACATAAATATTTCAGATTTTAGTCAATTTGAATATTTTTTCATTAAATAATTAACTACACTCTCTAAAATGTTTGCCAATAGTGAAATTTCCTCCAGTTTCATTATTTTTTCTTATTTTCATATCACGATGAAACATTTAACCGTATGGAGGTTGCATGGCGTCAAAAGTTCTGCATTATTCCATTTGGTTTATGTTGTGAAGCGGTGGAGTGAGTGAGAACAATATTGGTAAAGGTATTCGCCCTCCAAGATCCTCTACATTCGCCAGCCCAATACTGAATTGTCTGCGTTGACCGTATGCAATTCGGTTTGTGGAGCGCAGTCTTTATCACGACGTGCGGCCTCATGTTTGACTGCGCAGTGTTGTCGACGCCATGCGACTTATAGTGTAACGTTACAAAGTGGTGTTTTGAAGGAATACGACTTTATTTGTAGTTTAAAAAAAGAGTGTTTTTAACTAATTTGTTTTTTATTGTGTATTTGAACTCTCATGGCCGCTGAAAAAAGTCGTAGACTGCTTAGTTTACTTGACAGTGAAGAAAAAAACGAGAAGGAAGAGGAAATATTAGCGATTTTTGACAGAGAATTTTTACGAAAGCAACTTTTCGTTGGTGGCATAGATCAGAAAGATGAAGCAAACTATCACTTAAATATTGAAGGGTCGGATGTTGATCATGAAAATGTAATTGAAATGAGCGACCATGACTCGGAATCGGAAATGTCAACTGAGTATTTCACAGACCTTGTAGAAGAGGAACTAGTAATAGCGGAAGTAGATAATGGTGTGAATTTGCAACCTGCTCATCAACGTTCTAAATAAAAATCTAACAATATGGAAAACATATCTAGATGACACACTATAGAGATGTAAGATACGTCAACAGAACATAATTAGATCCGAAAGATCGGACGTCCGTTTAACTTATCAAAGAGTGATTGCCCGGTTTGTAAAGTCTCTAACTGAGTCTTGCAAACTCTAATTTCCAAACGAATTTGTAGAAAAATAGTTGAGTTTACAAATATACGGATTAGGATAAATAAGGAGAATTATTCAAGAGAAAGGGACGCTAACGAAACTGACAGAGACAAAATGCCTGCAATTTTTGAACTTTTATATCTTGCAGGTCTCCTAAAATCATTTTATACAAACCTGGATGAGCTGTCGTCCACAGATGTGTTTGCTGTAGATTTTGTTCTTCCAACTATGTCAATACATCTTTTCAAATTCTTATTGCGTGCAATGATATTTTACAATATTACATCCAGAATAGAAAGTCAGACACAGGACAAATTGACATCCATCCGTGTCCTGTAGTTTTTGAAGAATTTATCGGTCGATGTCAAGAACTCTATTCTCTGAGTGGGTATATAACCGTGGATGAAATGCTGGAATCTTTCAGAGGGCGTTGCTCATTCAAACAATATATGGCTAATAAGCCAGCTAACATTAACTAGCATCTTCACTTATCAGAGTGAGTGCACTTTAGTATCATAATGCCAAAGAGAAACAAAGTATTGTTGCTACTGTCTACTTATTATCACACAGATGACATCGATGATGATACGGGCGATAAGCAAAAATCAACAATTCTTAAAAGCTACAACAAATACAAAAGTGGGGTGGACACCATAGACTACTTGAAACAGGCCTACTCTACAACAAGAAAAACAAACTGATAGACTTTGAGAATTTTGTTTTCTCTTTTGAACATTTGAGGAATTATAGTTTTATTATATTGAGAAACAAGAAGGTAACCTTGTTGAAAGCCAAAGAGTTTTCATCAAGGGAGTATCTATTAGATCAACTAAAGTGATAACTCGAGATCGCATCAAAACTGTTCAAGGACAGGCAGTGAAACCTGCATTAGAAGAGACGGACAATGAACCACAGTCTGGATTTTGTTATTCTTATGGGAGAGTTAAAAATAGGAAGAGTACAACAAAGTTGTAAACTTAAAAAATTGACTTCTGGGGTGTGAGTATTGTTCCTTTTATAATTTGTTAAATTATATCTGTTAAATTTATATCTGTTAAATTTTTATCATTTCAGTTATTAACTTTTTTATTTTTCTTTCTTTTTTTCTTTTTTTTTACTATTCATATTTCTTAGATTTAAAAATAGATAGGCTACTTTAGTTGCATATTTGCTCCTATAATAATTTTTGAATTTTGTATATGATAACTTTAATTTTTCTTATTATTAATGTTTCTTCTATGTATTAAAAAATAGTTTGGGTGTGACATCATAAGACTTTGGTGTGTTCATTTTTCTCATTTTACTGTTATTTTAAACTTTTATTACTATATATATTTCGTAAATTTAAAGGTAAATAGTTTAGTTACATATTTGTTCCCAACATAAATTTTAAATGTTAAAAATTTGTATTTGATACATAATAACCTTTTAAATTTTTAATTATTCATATTTCTTCTATTTATACAAGATAAATAGTTTAAATGTTGTGACGTTTTAAGATTTTGTTATTGTATACAATGGAATACATTTAAAACTGAAAAATTTGTATTTTACAATGATATCTATTATGGTTTTGTATTATTAGCCTGGAAAACACACTACGGTCATTTTGAGGCCCTGCGACCAAATGTGTACAGATTTTTGTACGATCTCTGTAGCGTTAAATCGATAGTTATTTGACAAACAAACATTTTCGACTTCACAATAATTTTAGTGGTTTGAAAACAATTGAAACATTGATTGACGGGTAAGTAGGTTTGTATTTTACAACAAAATGACGAAGCCTCCACCGCGATAAATAAATAAAAATAAAATAATAAAAAGTACTTATTACTCATTTCTTGAAGCAATCGATTACATGTCTTTTGATTAATTTTAAATAAAATTAGCATAACAATGGAAAAATATCTTATAGCTCAAACAGGTTTTTGATAAAAAACGTAAAACCTTAAAATATTACTTGTTTAACTTTTTTAGTTTACAAAATAAATATTTTTGCTCTTTATCAAAAATAATTTTTTCCAACACTTCATTTAATGCGTATTAATATCAAAAATAAGTGAATGTGTTGAGTATGATTAACAAATTCTCGACGAAAATATAAAGATAGTAAAAAACAGACACTCAGAATGCAGTTTAGAATCACGTGTGTAGACTTAATATTTTCAACGTGTTTGATTTTCGGTTATTTTGTAATATTCGTTCGACAAAACCCGAAATATTACTACTGGGGACGAATACATTCAAGTAAACTTCTGTCTACATCATAAATGAAATAAAATATGTAATTGTGCGAACTGGAAAGTAAACCATTTACAACATTAGTGGATTTAATAAAAACACCTTAACCCTGTATCTCTATGAGATTACTTGCTTCTAAGCATGTACCACAGCAGCATGGTGACAGAATTATAATTAGCATTCTAAGCTGCGTTAATGTTATTGTAGTGTGGAATCAAACGTGTCTACAATTGAATTTGTGTTTGTCTAATTAGTTCAAGCGTATAGTCTAGCCTCAAAATATATTAAAACCTAATCATATTACTACTATTAAGAAAAATCTACAAACATTAAATTATGTTTTTATATTTGTTGTTACAATGATTTATTTGGCATTATCTTTTTTTAAATAAAATATCTTTTGTGGAGAAACACGGTGTAGTATTTAAAGCTATACATTTGTTATCTTAAATTAATTACTCACACTCCGTACACTAAATACAAATTTTGAGGAATATACAGGAAAATCCAGAAGTTGGTTTTATATGTAGCTAAATAAGATCACACTGCAGGAATTCAGATTATTATAAAATACTGACAGATAGATATTTGATTGTGTTCATTTTATAGCTAAATATAATTACGCAACTGTAACACTTTTAAGGAAATGCGGATGAAAAAGTGGACACAGGTCATTCTTCAAAGCTATTTTCATTGGTGTATTGTAAAGCTTAATAATTCAACTATTAAATATAAAGAAAATTGTAATATGTTTTACACTATTTACTATCAAGTACTTTTAATACTACTTACTACTTAAAAACAAACTACAATTCTACTTTTACGTGATGATGTTGCTATAGTGTATTTGGATCTATCACTTAAGTGGATATTTATTACTTACAATATCCACTGCAGTGTTTATGTATTAATATTATATGCAATAATAAAACATTCACAGAATGCATAATACACTGGAAGTCCTTTTATCTGTGTATGGGAGTTGTGACGGTAATATCCTCTTTTATAAAGAATTTACAATCATAAGAAGTACACCTGCCTACTGCTACTAAAATTTCAAAGGTAAACATATATATAATAGATCCATGTTATATATTACGCAAAGATTAAAATTGGAAATAATAAACCAGATATTGTTATTTCTTTAAAAACTTTATAAAATTTTAATATTTAAAATAACCTATTGCTTCTGGAGACTTTCCACAAAATATTGATTTATCTAAAATAAGGAAAGACATAACTGTATACATGTAAATGACATAAGTCTGTTATATAATTAAGCGTAACACTGTCGGAACTAACAAGAGCAAACTAAAATGCATCTGACAGGAACATATAGGGATGTCAGTAAGCTTGCTACCCACTAAGCAGATGGGATAACAGCATGGTGCCAGAATTGTAATTTACTGTACTAAGTGACGTGTTGCACAACCTCTAATGTCCTCATAAAATGAACCATAGAGGGGCTTCTGTTAAAATGTCATTAATACAAGTCAAAGTTGTTAAGATATTGTTCTTTCTCATTTAAGATGATATAATCATATATTACTATTTATATTATTTTTATAGCAATAGATTTGTATTTATTAATATTTGTAATCTCCTGTTTATTAAAAATATTAGTTTTTAATGGTTTCCAATTTCCATCAAATTCATGAAAGAGACGTAAGCTAAAATTCCTTTCTTATTTTTATAAATTAACAAATTGGCCTTAATCTATATGGTTTTCAAATTTTGTATTGGATTTCTAATTTGTTACAAAATTCTGACTTTAAATGACCTGTGGAAAGATTAAACTGTTGATATGAATTCATCAAACACCAGCAAGGTTTAAGGTTTTATTGAGTTTCAATTCTAGATTTACATTGATTATTTGTATGAATGATGATGACTATTATAGTATTATTGGTGGTAGTAGTTGAGGTAATTGTGGAAATTGATTCTTAATTTTTTGTAATTTTATTTTTATTTTCATATAATGCGATGATTTACAAGTGTAAATATTATTTATTAGAATTACGTAATTATTTGTTTTATGTTTCCTTCAACTTTAGCCAACTGAATAGTTAAGCAGAAACAAAAAATAAACTAATTATTTAAATAATATAAATGTAACTTCCACTTTAAAAAGAACTGTTTAAAATAAAGGCAAGTGCAAATATAATTAGTCTAGCTCAGTATTTATGATGTACTGATGTAATATGCTAAACTGTTAAACAAATTTCACAATTATTACTTGTGTAAAAATGACTTTAACAAATCATATACGATGTGGATTGTCTTAAATGTTATAAATTCTCACGTTTACTGAAGGCTGTTTATATTCTTCAAACGTCAATATTGAAGTAGATATAAATTAAAATATTAAGCAAATATTAGTAAATGTATTTACAATTTGAACTTTTCTCTATATAGTTGAAATATTGATCCAATGTATGTTATCTAACATTTTGAAAGTTAAATTAACTTTGAAAAAGCAACATCTAGAATGTGTAAATACGATATACATTAATATTTACTTCCTACGTAAGAATGTTATTAACATTATACTTTTTTTAAAATATTTTACCATAACTTGTTTATAAGTATTTTGTTTCTAATGTTATACCAATCATTAACACAAACGTGATTTATGAAAATCCATAAACAGTAAACATACGTACCAAATGTACTTAACTCTTAGTTACGTTGCCAATTCAAAATTTAAAATGAAGGGGGGAAAAAAACAGAAAGGAATTTAGATATGGAAACAAAATTACACTTCTAATTACTTTTAAGAATCTATAAGAATTACATAAAGTTGCTACATATTTGTATATAAGAGTGCAAGATTATATATTTAGTTTAACTAAATACGTATTCCAAAATTTAGGTAGCATCTAACTAATTTAATTCACAAAATTATTATTATGAGACTCACACATACAATCTGACCAAGAAACTAATTTAGTTGATATCGTAAATAAGTACACAATAAGTTCGAATAATTTATATCCTCTACTTATATTAGTATTTACTTGATGGATTTTAAAAATTTGCCCTATGTATAGAAAAAAGAACTATTTATAAAAATAATAAAAAGGACAATAAAATCTACTGATAATATTTAACTACTAATTTTAACTGTAATACATATAAGTAAAAACTAATTTATTTAGGCATTTTGGGTGATAAACTCTGCAGATCAAGGCTTATTATATAAAAACAAATTTGGATTAAAATCAATTTATGGAATTGTGTGTGTGTATTTATGTTAATAGTTGTTGTTGGAGTACCAAAGTAGCTTCTAAATAGAGAGAAACTTAATGGAAAGTCTGTCATTTTAAATTCATGGTTTTATTTATTTTCTCGTTGAAATAATAATTAACATTTCTTCCTACTTTTGAGATTAAAACAAATGATGTCTACTTCAAAAATAAAGTTCTAGTAATAGTATTTGTTTAGAACTTGGCAGGCTTTCATTATGCTGTTATTATAATTAGAATTATATTGTAGTAGAAACATTGTAAACTAAATATGGAACTCATTTTTACAATGTTATAGACTATTTGTTTCATTTTCTAGTATATATATATATATATATATATATATATATATATATATATATATATATTAATGAAATGTACTAGAAATGTACTAGAAAATATATATAATGCAAAGAGTATATAAACTAATATCTAATACAGTTTACTATGTTTAATATGTAAATTTGCCTTCCTAGTATGATGAAAATTTTCGATTCAAAAATATATTGAGATTCTGCAGTTATTTTAACACGGAGGCCAACATTACATCTTTTTGAGCGATATTTAAAAAACCATAACGTTATGGTATATTATAAATATCACGCACGCACGCGCGCGCACACACACACACACACACACACACACACACACACACACACACACACACACACACACACACACACACACACAAACACAAACACACACAGACACACACACACACACACTGCAACGCACCCCCCCCTCGTTGGACAGACAGACGCTCACGGGGACGCTCGCAAGACCCTACCCTAACCTTTATAACCGCGATATAGAGAGTGGTTCCTTCGCAGTTTAATAGTTTTGATAAGGCTCTTGATTCTTATGTCACACAAGAATAATTTATTTTAATCAACTTATGCTAACACAGGAAATTTTACTATATTAATATATTCACTTCTTATACTAGCTTACCTTTCTTAAAACTCCAGACTCTTTTTCAAAGGGTGTGCCCTTTGGAGCTCTTTAATTCATTAACACCAAAATTTGCTCTTTTTTGAATTTTTAACTTTATACTGGTGAGCACTTACTTTTTCTTCTTTCTAATGTAATGAGTTTCTTTGAATGGGTTAGTTTTAATTAAAATATTCAACAGTGAAATTTAACAAATTTATTTAAAAGTCTACAATTTAATTTTTATTTTGAGAAACAATGGATTTCTTTCGAATCTCTTACAACAATTAATGTCGCCTTTTCTGACAATTTATATTAAATGCTTTCTCTTTTAACAAACTGAAAATCTACTATATTAAACAATTTTAACAATAACTAAAACTAACAATTTATATTCTTATTCTAATACACATAAATATGAATCTTATTATTTATTCCTTTCCAATCTGTTACTTGATTGCTTTATTATTGGACTCGAATTTTATTGTATTTTATATCTCTTTATTTGAATGAATTTAAAATTGGCTTTATTTTGACTTTACTTTGTCTTTAAAATGTTATTATTTAACTTTATTGAGTTTAATAATTTTGGACGTAATTCAAGTTTATTAAAAAATTATTTTATTTATTAAAAAAGCTTGATTTATGCAGTACCTTGTTTTGTGGAGTGCACAAGTCCGCTCGTCCTGATTCTGAGAGTGTTAGAGGATCTTGGAGATGTTTTCTGAGAGTTGTCTAGAATATCTCGAAGTCCAGTTCTCGAAGAATCTGTTGATGACGACAAGTTCTAGAAGAATGTTTGCCGGAGTCCGTAGTGAAGATCTCTTCTACTAAGCTGTTGTAGGATGTCACGTTGTCTCCTGCAAGGCCGATCCTTTCTGTAGGCACCGTTATTAACCTGGCGAAGTACAGAGCGTTGACAATATTTTTCACGACGATTTCCTGTTCAGACTTGAGTAAAGTTGGTGATCTTTCCTGGAGCTGCTATTAGAAGACTTCCCTGGAGCTGGTACTAAACGAGACTGTCGAATTAACTTGAAGAAAGTTAACTCGTCGAATTTTAGGCCTTTCAGTGTGGCCAACCTTCACTGATTATTGTTACTGTTTTATTTCACAATTTAATTAATTTTATTTATTTATTTGCACTACGATGAACTTTTCTTGGCTTATTCTTCTATTGTTTATCTATTTTTTTCATTTTAAATTATCTATTTCTATTATTATTTGTTATAATTAGTTTAATTTCTTATGGTGGATTTGTGTTGAAGTTGGTAACTTTCCCTCTCCATGCGTCTACTGCCTACTCTGCGCACGACGTTCAAGACAAGTTGATTCCTGAAATTTATAATTTTTTACTTGCGAATTCTTCTTTTCTTCATATATCCCGTTCGCTTCGCTCGATCTTCTTCTGGTTGATTTCATTGTGAAGCCCTTCTTTCCCTGATGATTTTCCATCTTCATTTGTAGCGATACGACGTATATTTTTTCTTTTACGGAGATTTGAAAATTTCGTAAGTTTTCAAAATTTAGTTTTTCCAATTTTGGAAATTTTGAAAATCTTCTTTTTGTAAGTTGTTCTTCTGATGCTGAAAGTTCCAAAACTGCTTTCCTCTTCTTCCTCGCTTCTGGGTTTCACAAGTTACGGTACTTTCTGCATTTTTGGTTATTTATTATTTAATTACTTTATGTTCTTTTATTAAATTTTGATTTCGAGTCTTATTTATTTCTAGTTTGTATTATAGTTATGCGTTGTTATTATTAGATTTTGGAATTTCTTCATTTTAAGGGTTTTTTATGTTTTATGACGTTTTATTATGGCTATAACTCTTTTATTATTAATTTTACGAGTTTATTCTCTTATTATTTATTATTAGGTTTTCCTAGCTCTACACGATTATATCATTTTAATTTAAGTTTTCGGATTTTGATGTTTTTTGCATTAGAAACATATGGACGAATTATAACATATTATAACATATATTTATTGAAGAATGAATATGTTCAAGCGGAACGCTAAATATTTCCTGTCAAGGCGCGTGACCTTGGCTTGGCTAAACTACATATTCCCTTTAACTTTACATGTGTTATTTTATATTTAGAAATGTTTTTGTCATTTCTACAATTATTATTTGATTTAATTGAAATTTTGGAATTTATCTATTTTCCAAAATTGCTCCTTGCAGGCGGTTCAATTAAACCGTTGCAACACACACACACACAAATGAAAGGTACCCATCATACCAGGAAATATTCCCGGAAAAAACTTACCAGGATTTCACAGGTTTGTACAGTAACACTTTTCACTAAAGACTACCGGTAAGACACATTGTTATTTTCCGACTGAAATCTCTTTCCTGTCAGTAGTGTAGGCAACATTTTGTCTTTTACTTCGACCTCGCCAATTTTTGAGATGCCTATAACATAATTTAACCAACACAAAACCTTTCTAGTATAATAACAAGAAACCCTAAAATAATAAATCAATATTAAAGAAAATAAATAACATTTCTATAAATTCGATAACGACAAATAATTTTGGTTATTGCTACATTAAATTATTTTTATTTTTTTTAATACTTATTAGTGATCTGCTAAAAATATTTCAGATTCTGTTCATTTCACATAACACACATATATACTTTTACTTTTAAGGAAATTCTAAAACAACATTATTTTACTTAGCACAATAAATAATAAAATTGAAATTTACCAATCAGTTATAAACTATTGATTAATATATTACCTACCTCATGTCATTTTTCAGTTCCATTGTTTTGGATGCCGAATAACTAGTTTCAACCTTTACTTCAATGACATCTTCATATCCTTTAAACGTATTCATTCGCATGAACTTCATTAACACATATCACACACTACCCAACAATTATCATTTAAAACCTTTTTAATTTTGATAGATCTGTACGGTCAGGAGACATGTCTTACACTCACTGTATGCGTTGTTTGTGTTAAAGAATTTTATGCAAATGAATACTATTAAAGAATATGAAGATGTCCTTGACTATTTATTTGACAACGAAAACAAATGAACTGAAAAAAGACGTAATGGTTCGAATCTAATAATCGTTGAAAATCATTTCCGGTGGCTAAAATCTCAAAAAAGTGTAAAACAATCTTCACCTAAAAAACAAATACATTTTTGAAACATATGATTTTGTAAGTGTATTACAAGTTGTCTCTGATCTGATATTATATAAATGCTTTTCTTTCTATGTTTCTTAAAAAGATATATCAGCCTAATTTATTTATAATGTTAAATGTGTTTTCCAAATATTAAATGTGTACGTGTACATACAACATTCTACACCTGAATAATTATATATATATATATATATATATATATATATATATATATCAAAATGCATATACAAATTCTTAATGTATAAAAAAAAATAATAAGGATTTGGAGAAAGCGGAAAATATGTATTATTTGAAGTAAAGAAATTTCAAATATATAAATAACTCAAATACAATTACTATATAAAAAACCTCTAAAACGGTTTACGTGTAATTGAATATATATATTATATATATATATATATATATATATATATATATATATATATAAATTATTTAAAGCGGTAATTTTGAATTGATGCTGTCGTACGTACTAATACGGTAATTCAGTTTATGATGTGTAAATTATCACGAGTGGTGAAAGTTCTTCCTATTAAGTTACTTCAAAATTAATCTTTACAAAGAATAGCCAATTGATTAATCTCCTGAATTTTCATCCAGGTTGATAAAAGTTAAAATTTTATTATCCTTAGAATAACGACGTGAAGTATTATTATTATTATTAACGTTATTTATAATATTACATTTTAAAGTCCGTCTTGAGACTTCTTGTCGTATTTTTTATGACGACAAGTTTCGAAGCCGTCACTCCATCGTCTGGTCTATTCACTCCTAAGAGATCATCGTACATTTAAATAAATTACACATACAGATAACACTGACACTAACACATGAAATTTGTGACGGATGTGCATCTTAACGTGATCGGTGAAGTACTGACAGTATTACTTAAGGAGGACTACCGATGGATATCTCTGTTTATCTTTTTCCAAATGATTGATATCTGTATCGAATAAATGGTGGGATTGGAACGAAACTTTGTCCTTTAAAATGACGCCTGGTGCTTTTTTCAATGCTTTATTATTAAAAAAAAAAGTGGATTTATCAATATCTACTGTTAGGCCAACACCATCGGTTTTCCTTTGTTTTTTTCGACAAATTATCTGCAGCTAATTTCCTATAAAAAATTCTTCCAGTCAGTAATAGCTCTCAATATAGAGTTCTTTTAAACAAAATTTTGTAGTAGTGTACTCATTAACCCAACAATAAAATATATATATACGTCTATTTTCATAAATATAGTTTGCAATTTTCCAACCACGTATTTTTAATAAACATTTCTTCGCGATATTTTTGTTTCTTACGAACGCAGTTGGTTACGAACTAAATTTTTACGTCATTTTATTTATTTTCTTACACAACCTACTATTTCCTGCAGAATATTCCTTTCTTGCAAAAATGCAACAGCTTTCTTGTCAATCTTACGAATAAGGGAAACAAAATTATAGCTTTTGATTATTTACCTAAAACAATCAATATACAAAAGCAGGAAGATTAAAAAATTGCAATATGAAAACATAGTTTATTGTTTTTCCATATAATAATGTTATTGGTTTGCGAACCTTGTCAACTACTTATTTTATTGATAAATGATAAATGCTTGAACGTGCGCTAATGAGAGCAAAAGAATCCTAATATTGAAATAAATTCTCTATTTATCTATCTTACAACTTTGATAAACTGTTCGATAAACTAATTCACATTAACCTAAGTTTATTCTATACTGTTTTGACTATAACAGTCCATAATCACTCTAACTCACAGTAATTTCATAATTCACGAAATTCACACAGCTGTGGGACTTCGAGCGTTACGTAAACTAAAACTATCAATTATCATTTATTTGATCATACTTAGAATTTTGCAAAACTGTTACAAGCGAGGCTGTAATCATAAGTTTATCAATTCTCGTAACCATCGTGAACACCCCATATCACCTTGACGTGTCACATTTCTGCACAATATTTCCATGAGTAGCTTAGATATCGTAGATTATGCATTGCAACCAAGTTTAAACCGAAACACTCAAAAATAATAATAATAATAATAATAATAATAATAATAATAATAATAACAATCGCCCTATGCTCATAATAATTTTTTTATCACCTATTCATTTTTTTCTCTAGTAGCCCCAAAATTTTTCTAAGATTCGCAGTAACACAAACACAATAATACATTTTACTAATATCGTACGTTTATATAATTTGTGTCATAATTACTCAAAAAAATACTTTAATTAACTGAGATTTAAATTAATTAACAACGTGCTCTTCCATTTGTTCAGAGCATGACTGACTATATTGGCATGTTGTAATCATTTCATCCATCACTACTGTGTATTTGTTGACCACATTCATTCGCTTAGGCTCAGTGAAGTCTGCATGTTCGTTAAATAGAAGTGCATTGGATGTAACACTCTATTAGGTTTAATCACAACAATTAAACAATATATTATCCCTGTGTGATGGCTAGGTATAAGTTTTCATTAATATAAATATTTTTAAATAATTATTATATATTTCTCCAATTTAATAGTCAAGAAACTATTGTAATGGAGTCGATTCTCAGTACTGTGTTCTTATTAGTTCTGTAAATTTTAGGTCTCTTGGTACTAATTTAGATTATTTCCAAGAATGATGTATTTTTTAACAAATTACTTAAAGCATGAATACATAGAATAACTCTCCATTTTTTTTTTCGGATAACAGATATTTTTGTTCTCCAAAACGATTAGAATCTGTCCAAAACAGTAATTGATGGGAAATAAAATATTGGTAAGGTGGAGAAATATTTGACAAGTATTAATCCTAATTATTATCACAGAGAATAAACAATATCTTTATTGTCCATCATATTAGTAACGAGACGAGTAATTTTAAGCAATGAGAAATTTTTCTAATATTTGTTTGAGTCTGGTAGACTCAAATATTGTTACTTTATTACTCCATAAGTTTTCATGGAATTATTACATTTATAACATTTATAAATGAAAAATGTAGATTGCGGAGAGTGAGAAAAGATGAGCATTCAATACTCCAAAACACACACACACACACACACACACACACACACACACACACACACACACACACACACACACACACAATTGTGAAGTTTGATTCTGGGCAAATTTTACAAAAAAAGAAAAAAAGATTGGTTTTTAATTAAATTTCTTTAGCTATAGAGTTCAAATATTGGAAGTCCCAAAACTAAAATAAATTCATTTTCATTATTGTATTCTTATAAAAGTCATACTTTCATGTATTCAAAGCACTGAATTTTAAACCATACATCTAGTTGTACAGTTTCGGTCCTCGGTACACATGTAAATATAAACAAATATTAATAATATGTATATTATTAATCGTTTGTTTTTGTGTGCGATAAATATTTAAGAGATTAAATTCCTTAAGTTTAAACGTAACACTGGATTTTACGTTCAAACTTAAGGAAATAATAATTAGGCTAACCTCTAACCTGTCTAGTAACCGCAATTCATTTAGTACAATCGAAATTAATAATCGTAATTTATTTTAATTCAACTAGTAGCCAATTGTGGATACTAAGTGGGTAGTTTTTTGGAGTCTCCAACCCCTCCCCCACATTTTTCACTTTTTTGCTGTTGCAATTAATTGGAAATATCACTCAGTAACATTTAGTATTAAAATTACAATGGAGAACATGGTTACTGAAAAAACTTCTTTTTTTGAATATTGCAATAGGCTTAAGATTATGTTTCTCACATTAGCGCACGTTCAATCATTTGTTAATTATCTATGAAATAAGTAGTTGACAACGTTTGCAACCCAATAACACGATAATTAAGAAAACCAATATTCCATGTTTTCATATTTCAATTTATTAATCTTCTTGCATTTGTATATTGCTTGTTTTAGGTAAATAATCAAAAGCTATAGTTTTGTTTCCCTTATTCGTGAGATTGACATCCCTAAGAAAGCTGTTTCATTTCTGCAAGAATCTCAAGGACTAAATTTGGTTTGTAAGAAATAATTACATAAAAAGACGTTAAAATTTAATTCATACGAAATTCGCTGGGTTTGTAAGAAACAAAAATGTCGTGAATAAATAAGTATTAAAAAATCACGTGGTTGGAAAATCGCAATTTAAGTTTTGAAAAAAAGTCATATTTTGTATTCATTGTTGGGTTAATTATTACACTACGAAGAAGTTTTGTTTCAAAGAACTCTACTGTATATGGCAAGCTATTAGTGACTGGAAGAATTAATAACTTAGAGCGCCTAATGAAATAAAACCAAGCTGTTCTATAAGTCAATAGCAAAACAATAATGGATATTTTTCACGTAGCAGAGCATAGGACGTTAAAAGTATTGAAAGAAAGGATTTTTTACAGGAAATTTGTGCAGATAATTTGTTTTGAAAAACCAGAGGAAAATCGGTGAAGGTGGGCATTAGTAGAAATTGATAAATCTACTTTTTGAAGTAGAAACACAATAGAGGGTGGCTTAATCCTAATCAAATGGAATTTTAGCGGCATTTGTCGGGAAACGGGTGAATGTTTTATGTACGCTCTTCCCTACCGAAATAAAGATACTCTGCGTTTAATTATTAAATAATGTATTAATGAAGGTTCATTGAATTTATCTATCATGTGGAAATCGTTTAACGAACTTCCTAAATTAGAAGGATATAATTTCCAACACATGACAGTAAATCATTTTCAAAATTGTGTAGGCTCTGACACAGGCGTAAATACACAAAATATTGAGAATTTGTGGATATGAGTTTTTTTATTTTTCTGATCGTTTCCAAATCACAAGTGTGTTTTCTATTGTAAATTTAATAGACAATGCTATTATATGATATTTCCAATAAAATAAAATAAATAGTGAAAAAGTTTGGGGGTTTTGCTAAGGTGGTTACCATGCATGCGTTTGATATATACATAGCCACCTAGTAAAACAATTGTTAATCAGAAACATTTGTACACAGATTTTTTCAAAGTTATTGTATGATAATTTCAAGAAATTGTACACACACAAAAACTGAAAAAAAAAATTGGAAAATTCCAAAAAAGTATCATTAAGTGTTATTATTCATTAAACGAATGACAAGACTGACATCTACACATACACATACTTTTATACTAATAAGACACATACACCTAAGGAAGTGATTGGTTGACTCTTGAATCATCCAGCTTTTGACTCTACTGAAATGTACGATTAATTTTTCATTATTGCATCGATTAGTTTACTCCAGTTGTGCATTCTTGTGAGTATTATTACCATCATTAAACATTGAATACACTTCTGTCAAAAGATTAAAAAAAATAATAAAATAACGTAGTTTTAATTGGAAATTATTATGTGTATCATAATTTAATGGTTTATTTCATAAACGAATATAGGTATAACACCTAATTTTTCTAGAAATCGCAGTTATTATATTCAAAGCCATAATGGAATTTAGTAATTCATTTTGATTCTATTGGTAATGTTACTAAGTGTTAACATTTATTAAAGGTGTGATTACACCGCTACATATTATAATGTGTCGTTGACTCTTGAAACGTCTCCCTTTTGACTCTAGTGAACTATGTCATTAGTGGTTCATTAATGCATAGCTTAGTTTGCTTAACTCAAGTAATATAATACTCTAGTTATTCATGATTGTGGTATTATCGTTACCATATTCTGACGTCGAATGCACTTATCTTAAAGACCTACGTTAATTTATGTAATGTTTATTGCGATATATTATATTATTGATTCCGTTCATTTTTTTTTTTTAATTCTTTAACACTTATGTTATTGAGTAGCCTTAATGTAAGACTTTCGGTATTCAACAAGATTGCGTTTATATTATCGGGTAAGATAAGTCTTTAATATATTGGGATTTAGTCGATTAAAAAAGCTATACTTTTCTTTTTTCATTGTTATATTATAGTGATAGTAGACAGTAGAGAAATGTAATAATACTCGTGCATAGGCTCACGTTGCATTGCTTGTTATATCTTTGTTAACCAATGTTCTTAATCTCGGCAATTTAATTAAAATAAATTCCACTCAAATCTTAAATTTTCTTTTCTTTTCTATTGTTATTGGAGGTTTGAAATCGAAATGTTACAAACCCCGTAGTTCCAAAACTAATTCATAGTCATCGTCATTTTGTTATGTATCGGTCGTGTTGAAGCCCCGTTTTGATCCGAAGGTCTGATGGTAGAAATATTTAAAAAAACACCAAGCTTAAAAAAACTTTCAAATCTGTTTACTTCAAAGTATGAAACATTTTACATGTTTTACTATAAAAAATTTACTTTAAAAATTTAATAACAGGTCATCTAATTTTTTTTTTCTCTTTTAAATTGTAATCATTTCAAAAAATATTCACATACAAACATTCACAGCCAAATGGTTACAGAATTATTGTTTATTTTAATAACGGAGAGTCTTTTTAATACTAACTCTTAAAGTTTATATATTAATGAAGACGGTTTATGTCCTTTGAGGACGTCCTATTTATTGTAAATTACTAAGAAAAGTGAAAGGACAACTAGTAAGAGCGCATAATGAAAAAAAATCAAGCTGTTCAATAAGTCAATAGCTACACGTTAATGGATATTCTTCACATAGCAGACAGAGCCAATGAACCTTAGGAGTATTGAAATTAAATTATTTATTGTAGTATAATATATGTATTTTCAACATAGAATGATGACTTTCTTTATACCACAGAAAATTTGACTTCCAACATGACAATTACAGTAATTTATTTTCGATATATTTCTGCTTTCAAGTATTCAATATTTCGTTGTCATAAAATAAAAAAGATTAAACTAACTTATGTTAATAAAATAACCTGTCAAAATAAGTTTCTCTTTAACCTTCGCAGATTATTGTCGTGTATATTTGAAATTCTCCGCTCTCTCAGTATAACGCTATTAATACAATCTCGTTATATCTACATCACATGTCGGCTCCATTCCTTTGAGCAGCCTTTGATTAAAGTTGTGCTGTGGAAACGTATATGTAGGAGAAAGCGTGTTCCTCTTTTTAACTTTCATCACACTAGAACCTTATGTCATCATATTTACAGTTTTCTTAAAATGTATTTTACTTTTCACAGACACGAACTTGATTGGTACATATAAATTTGTAGGATAATAATGAAAATGATATATATTTTTGCCAATGTAATTAGTGTATTTTATAGGAATTAAAAAACATTGATTTATTTGAATGTTATAGTTTCATTTAATTTTTGACCAAAGGACAATAATCTAAAATAGATGGATTCGTTTATTAAAATTAATCTTTGAAATGAAGGTATTTACATTTTAAATATGTTTGAAGCAGAAGTTAACACAATATTTGGCGCCATTAAAAAAAAAATCTAACAGGACAATCTATTTGTTTTAAGAAACTAAATAATGTTGCTCCTGTTTCCATGTCATACATGTATATAAATGCTTAGTTAGACAGACATTAATGAAAGTTAGAGAATTGAAAATCACTTTGCTGTTAGTAAAGCTAAAGTAACAAAAACTGACTCAAAAACATTCAGTTAAATATCAAAGACATTCTTATTAAATGCCTGAAACTTTCATTAATTAATACTGCTTCTGTGTAATATGTAATATTACTGAAACACATTTTTTGAGGCGATTCTAAGGTATCAAAATGTTTGAAATATCGTATCGTAATATAACAACAGGAGCAAGTACCTCATCTTTAAACAATCATTTCCCAGTTTTCTATGTATCTGCAACTAGTTTTGGAACGTTTAAATCTCTAAACTATAAAACGTAACATTGTAAAATACAATAAAACATATCTCCAAACGAATATTAATTAAACTTACAACAGTGACTAAGAGTTAGTTTACCAAATTCTAACAGTTTATGGTACCTAGTTTGTAACAATTTAAACAGTTTGTAAATCAAACATTATTGTAAGAAAAAACAATATTATAATCCACAAAAAAAATATTTAACATCACTACCAGTTTCAACCGGTAATGTTGAGTTTTTCCTTGAAATTTATTAGTTTACCGGTTGAAATGAAATTAGTTTACACTTTTTTCGAAGACAGTTTAAATATACTAACAGGTGATGAACTCATTATAAAACACTAATCTTTACTCGTTTACCAACTATTTATAGCAAAATCATAATGTAATACTATTAGTTAATAAAATATATTTACTATTTTATGAAATAGTCACTATGACTAGAATTGCTCTGTAATTGCATATCTAATGTTAATAAAAGATTTTTTAATTGTTGAAATTTACAAGTTGAAACCGGTGGTGATTTAAACTCTTTTTACATGGATTACGACATTATCTGTTTTCTTTTTGTTTTTCCTTTTCGCGAATTATATTATATAAGGTATCAACTAGTTAATCGTTCTAAAAATCAATAGTAATTATTGACTATTAAGGAGTTTACTAAATAACTAACTGTTTTTAACTACTAGATAAAAATTATCAAATTGTTTATACACGGATAAAATAAAGCAAAAGTTTAACGTTTCAAAATATTTTAATAATATAAATGAGCTACAATTTGTTTCGCCTTGCGGCATCATCGCCTCCTTTAAAATATTAAAAAGTGATCCTACGTCTAATTATAGTAAACTAGTTATTAATTATATTAAGAATTGTACTGATTTGTTCCCTAATAACGTTGCCCAATACTTGAGAGTTATGAACCCCCAACCACCCCGATTGTTTGGCAAATAGGTTATACTTTATAAAATCACTAATAATGTTTTATTACTTAGTTTTATATTCACAAAGTCACAAAAATTGTATAACTACTAGTTACAAATTAATAGATCATAAAATAACCAACAGTAGTTACTAATTATCTAATAGTTCACGAAATCACCAATAACTTAATATATTAACAGCAAGTTAACAATATAAGAGTTCTAAATAATTAGACCTTTAACAATATAACCAATATTCACACATTACTTATAGCTCAGTGCAAGAATACAACTAGGATGCTTTTTATTTAGGTTACAGAATCAATACAGAGAACTTTTATATTCCAAAGTAGAGTATCAATAGAAGTCAGAACCAATGTTGAGGTAAGAGACTCTTGAACGCAATAAGCTTTCTCCTCAAGAGGTCTTCAACGCAGGAGATTGTTGAGCTTGACTTTAGAACTTTCTAGTGGGTTGGAATGTAAGCTATATCATCTCGGTTTGATGATTTTTCTTGGAAGCTATTTAAAATAGAAACAATATTTAATCACAAATAATTTTCCTTGTATAAATATGTAACATTACTCTATACAGTAATACAATTAAAACGAGTCTACTCGGGTATTAAGAATTACAATTTTATATACTTTCAATTGGACGACAAATCAATTCAGTTATTTTAACGATTAGAGGAACGTTTTGCACTGTACAATTATTTAACAATTTCTAATATTTGTGTGTATATGTGTTTTTTAAACAGAGAGTGGGAGAGAGCAATTCGATTTCTGCGGGTAACTATGTGAAGAGTATATACACAAATTGTTCTAATACTTAAAAATAGTTAGGCTCAAAGATGTTTTGGAAATATTAATACTTAAATACCCAGAATCAATGTGTTGTATAATCTACTCGAACGTCAAGTTTATTTTGATATTCAAATTCCATTGCCATTGTTTTAATATGTTGTTGTAGTTATATTTTGTGTGAGTAACATACTAAAAAGGTTATGTAGAAAAGGTAATGTATAATTGTAGAAAAGTACTAGAATTGTAAGTTTCTACTTACGATTAAAAAATGAAAACAAAATTTCTTAAAATTGCTTTTTACCGTTTTATTCAGTTTTAACATAGCCTGACATAAAGTAGATTATAATTAAATTGTATTATTTCTCTTCATACCAAAACTGGATTCTAAATTTTAACTAAAGAACTAAAATGAACTTAAGAGCCAGATATTTAAATTTCATTAATGCAAACGTTAATAACCTAAGCCAAATAGTTAATAACGAAAAATGGAATTAAAAATCAATAGTCAGTCATGTTATTGAAGTCATGTTTACATTTTATTAAACCATCCAATGTAATATTTTCTTAAAATCTATTGCAATAAACGTTCTGTTTGTTTGTGTGTGTAGGTGTGTGTGTGGGGGGGGAGTCATGTGTGTGTCCTACAAATTACAATTTATTCGAAATTATTTACAAAAATAAATAAATTTTTTAATCCATCCAAATCATCTAATTGATATGTATTATATTAAAAATAAAACAGTGAATTTCTTGGAGAACAGTACAAATAAATACGTCAATACGTGTCACCTCCTTTTCTAATCGTTAATATGTAGGTCGAGTGTTGCTTTGTGTTGACATGATTTCCATCTCAATCTTGTGCTGTTGAAGGAATAGATCACAGTATGGAAATTAGGGCACGTTTGTTTTAATGTCCTATTATATGTTATATACGTAGACAAATAAATACAAAATGGATTCCTAACTAGTTGCCTAATAACAAATAGCCTATATCGTACTGCAATTGGATTGAGATGCAATTCCCACCTAACAAATCTTATATACATTTTTTGACTTGAACTAAAACAATGACTTTCCGTTATTTCTGAAACGTATGATATAAACCATTATTTATAAATGAGTGACCGATCCTATTGGAAAATATAAATATTTTGCATAACAATGTTAAACTAATTTCGTCTAATTTTACTAAAAGTGAAGTTGTTTATACCATTGACATAAATATATAGCTGCCTATTGAGACCCAAAACATATTTCATGTAAAAATAATTTAGACAAAGTCATTGCGTGTGTGCGTAGAGGTATATATAGACATACATGCATTTATGCAAAAACTTTATTTAATTTTTTTTAATACAAATCAAGGAAAATATTTGAAGTAGGACGCAAGACGATCCGTTTCAGGGATATAATTTGCCCGATCTATAAAAAAATAATAATAATACTTAGTTTGATTTATTATTAGGAAAAGGAAACAAATGAGAAACTTAAATTGTTTCATGTATTCCTAAAATACATTTTTATATACTTCATTTCTTCTTAATAACCTTAATAACTAGATTATCCTTCTAGTTGTAACGAATAAGGTCGGTGATACATTAAAACTATTGATATGTTATTTAAATATTTACATGTTTAATCAGTGATAATAAATGTAAAAAAGAAATAACAATATCTGAGATAAAGTTAGAAAATGTATATAGATAAAACGTCATTTTTTGTTATAAAATCCTTAGCTTACAGTCAGGTGATGGTCAATGAACGTTCAACAGCTTAAGTAGATAACTTAAGTAGGTTCTAGCAGCAAACCGTTGTATCAAAAGTGTTATATATATATATATATATATATATATATATATATATATATATATATATATATATATATATATATATATATACTTTAATACACTTTATATATATATATATATATATATAACACTTTAATACAACGTTAACTATAATTTAATTCGTTACAAACATTTTATTGATATATATATATATATATATATATATATATATATATATATATATATATATATATATATATATATAATGTTTGTAACGAATTAAATTTGCGTTACCCATCTCTTTTTTTATGTTCTGTTCCATAATATCCTTCCCTAACTGTATTTAAACTAACCAAATATAATATTATCATGTAGATTACAAAGAAGTTTGGTGCGTTAATTTTTTTAATTTGCTCATAATATATACTTTTTTGAGTCTGTTTGTTTTATATAATTCATTTTCAATCTTCCAAACTAGTACAACATAAAGTAGTAGAAAACAATTTTTTTACATTCTGGCTATACGATAATTTGAGTCACATTGTTTTTAATTTTATTTCAATAAATCCTTGTATAATAATTGGAACTGTAGAACAAAATGATGATTCCTCAATAGATCTCTATATTTAAAGTTATCTTATCCAAAATACTTCATCATCTTTGAATAGAAAAAATAAAAAATAAATTTCTTTACAGGATGTGTTCAATGCTTTAAAGACAAAATATAATTTGTAATATATATTAGACTAGATTTTAATTTTAATATTTTTAACAAAATGTTATTAACCGATTCTAAACAAGACATAATATGTTTTCTCGTTTTAGAAAGGTATATTTTTTTTGTACAACTGAGCTAGAATGGTAAATAATTATCTAGGCCTTCCACAAATTTATATAAGAGCTTATCAATCATTTGGAGTTTTTGATTCGAAAAATCTATAAAGCGTTATATATATATATATATATATATATATATATATATATATTAAACGGATTCCTTAATTGATTTTATTTTTAGTATCTTGGGATTGTATCCATCTTTAAAGATCATTCATTTAAAACTAATTATGTTCTGATTAAAATCAATTTCCAAGCGAAAATAATACTCTATAAGGATAATACAAAGATTGCTTTTTGTTACATACAAATCAAATACATTTTTTTGGAATCATAGAAGTTTTAATCACAAATTGAGAAAATATGTAAATAACATTATAAAACTCAACATATTATTTTTCGTAATAAAACAAAATTAAATTATCACTATTTCGTTACGTTACATACAACTTTCCTAACAAAAATAAGTGTGAAAAGGTTTATTTTTTATTTTATGGCAATATTGATAATTATGGAGACAGTGATGATGTTAGAATCTTGGTAACAATTCGATTAATAAAAGCAAACAAAATTTTACTTTCGTAATAATAAAATATTGTTTACTTGCGCATCTCTGTCTATTCGTGAATAAAAATTAGGTGTTTGTTTATAAAATGATTTCATATTAGAACTCTAACACTATGTGTGCTTGCCAAATACTTGTATGTTAATGTACAGGGTGAATCAGACCATCGTGCGCAATGTATAGCGACTGAACCTAATGAGCTACAGCCTTCGTTTTAATTTAATCCCCCCTATTTCTACCCTACAGATTTCAGTAAAAATGTAATCTCAAAAATTCTAATCTCAAAAATTCCCCAAAGTGCTTTTTAAAGGGTGGGGGTCGTTTTTGGAATATTTGCAAATGTATGTCAAGTGATACCTAATTAAGGTCTCTGTTCGCTGATTACTTTGTAAAAATGTTTCATCTTATCTTAGTGCGTATGTACAAGGTGTTCGAATACTCCAAAAAGTAGTGTTTTACAGTTAGTTTTATTGTTGTTGTTACCATATAACATACCCTACTTAAACCAAATTTTTATCCTATATTCATGAGAAGATATCCTTTCCAAAAATGTGCTCAAGCTGTTTTTTACTCAAAAAATTTCAAACTTTAAAAAACATACAATTGTAAAGAAAACTGATTAAAACTCAAAAACTCCAAATAGTAACGTTAATCTTGAGGCACTTCATTGATAATTTCTTTCAAAAACAAACATTTTTTTTGTATTTAAGGTTTAACTTTATTTGTAACCGTTTCACAATGTCGCGTGAAATACTGGTTTTTAGGCTGTACCTCTCTTATTGACTTACAACTACTCAACCCTACTAAAATCACAACCAAAAAATGTAATTTTGGGTCCCAGTTAAGCAAAGCCTTTTAAAAATTAAAAACAACAACCACAGGCAAAATAATATTAGATTTTCAACAAACGTTTCTCGTAACTGTAAACGTTTTGTTTCTTCTGTTAATTTAACTTGTAGCTTATTTCAATCGTATATGTAAAATTTTGATAATATTGAAACATGATCACCTCAATTGTCAAATACTACTTTTTATAAAATATATTTTTTTATTTATTTTAATGTTTGAATTAAATAGTAAGTTATAAAAAAAAAGATCACGAAGACGTGTTTTTGCTATGAAAGGGAAGAATAACCTTGTTCCTTTTAAAATACAATTACAGGTAAAACATAATTCTAAAAACTAAAACAGTATGACAATCACTTGCACTCCAATAATAACCTACTATTTATCTTGTTTCGAAGGGTTTACAGATGTCAATCTGTAACTAATTGCTTTCCAAACAAAGTTCTACTCTGAAATCGAAGCTATCTAATGCTCGAAGTATTTTTTCACCACTAACAGCATCTCTAATTCACGACATCATGACTTCTCTCGTTGTTCTGTATAAACTATGCCCTTCAATCTACCCGACAAATAAAAATCCATACCAGTAAATCAGGCGATCTCGGAGGATAGTTTATGGGACCAACCCTTCCAACCCATCTTCCAGGATATTGTTCGTCGCACATTTAGGGCATAGTGAGCTGGTGCTACATCGTATATAAACCACATATTTTGTATGGTCTCTTCAGGGAAGTCTATTACTAAATTAGGTAAATGATCTACCGGAAAGTAATTGTAAGTATCTCCATTTAAGTAACGGTCGAAAAAAATGGACCAAGAATTCTGTTAACAACAAATACCACACCAGGTATTTAAAGTCTAATATCTTTGGTTGTCGATCTCTCGCATCCAGTGTAGATTTTTCAATATCCAAGACCTCATGTTGTGGCGGTTCACTTCATATTGCTCCGAAATGGAAGCCTCGTCACACCAATGAACGTTACGGAAAGGTTTTGATTTTGTTTTATTGTTCTCTGCCCCATAAACAAAAGTTCATTCGTTGAAGGTAGTCATCTCCGTGTAGTACTTGATGAAGTGAAATCCTATACGGGTGCATTTTATTATCTTTAAGGATCCTCAACATTGAACTTTGACTAATACCTGAATCGAGAGCTATTCTCCTGGAGGAGTTCTCTGGGTTTAGTTGCATTGTACTCGATAGTCCGTTGATCTATATCTTCTTACAGGCCTAGCGAGTTACTTGCCTTTGTTGCGATCAGGTTGGACTTGTCCTGTTTCACGCGCAGGTTGGCAAAGCCTTTGAAAGGACATGCGTGAAGGATGTTCGCTGTCTGGATAACATTTTGCATACAGATTAGCAGTTGCGTAATTCTGAAAACATTTTCCTAACACCATAACCATCTGGAATGCCTTCTTATTTGTGTATGTCATTTTAAAGAAACACAAGGCTGTACTAACTTTCACTATGGACACTTGAAAAAACTGACTGATAATAGCTGACTGCAAGTTTACCTGCCCGAAACAGTACTCGCTCATCCAAAACCAAACAAAGTAAGGAATAGAGATAAGACCGTTATTGGAAACGGAACAAAGGTCAACCCAGTCCATATGCATTGAGATTATTTAATCATGTATATTATTGTTTGCATGTCTTTGACTTGTTATGAATGAGAACTTCAATTTGTATCTGTTTAAATATAAGGAAGCTACTAAATGATTTTTTAACCGTACTTGGAAATTTTTTAATCATTTACATATTTTTACTACAATGCTTATTTTAATGAACAATTATTTGAGTAAGCTGAATGTAAATAAGAAAGACTGATCAACACCCCCTACCATTCCACCCAAAAATGGCAAATGTCATTGAGTAATAAGCCATAAAGAGTGTTGGAAAATAAGTTTCCCAGGCGCCATTTTGAAACGGTTAGAGATAAATTCAATCTTTAAATACTAAAAATGTTTGTTTTTGAAAAACCTTTTCAATTATTTGTTTCACGACTGACGTTACTATTTGGAGTTTTTGAGTTTTAAATTGATTTCTTACCATACGCAGTAAGATAAGTTAAAACTTTTTTTCCAAAATGATCAGTGAACAGAGACCTTTAACTTTAAAATCAGGTATTACTCGACCTACCTTTAAATTTGAAAATTTTACAAAAATTACCCCCACCCCCAAAGAAGTATTTTTGGGGTATTTATAAATTTAACAATATTTTTACTGAATTCTTTTGGTTCAGTCGTTATACATTGCACACGGGTGATCTGATTCGCCCTTTATATATTTGTTATTATGTATTTTTTACGTATAAATATTTATTTTAACCTCTTACTTTTTTCATCGGTCAAATGAATAAACCGCAACCAAATAAATATAATAATTTCATTTGAAATTCTCTCGTTAAATATTATGAATAGTATTAACAATACTCCATCTAACTCAGAAGAACAATCCTCCCTTGTGTGGTTGTTTATAGAAAGGTTAGGAATGCGTTTGTTGAGTGTGGGGTTGTTTGCTTAAGCCACAAGATATCCGCCTAAGCTAACAAATGTTTCTCCTTTAAAATACCAACGTTCTTATAGTACAAAATTTAATGGTTGAAGTGAGTATATTGAAATTAATGGGGAATTTATAAACCGGAATAGATTTTTTTGTACTCGTTATTTTATGAATTTTTGAATACAAATTTCAACTTAGACATGAAAATAATAGTGTGGATATTTATTGTTTACATTTTTTATTGTACTAATTACCCTTAATGTTTAAAACACGCTTATATTCCTTCATTTTGAAATGGTAAATTTATTTCATCATATTGAATTTCAACTTACATTTATATTTCAGCTTACATTTAATTCAAGAAGTTAGGACAATAGCTTTCCCAGTTGTTATTTAGTTTCCTTATACTTTTCGCACAGCGAGAATGAAACGGATGTCATTGTTGCTAAAAATTATACATTTTGTTTTTAGATGTTCCGTAATTTTTAAGAATAAACGTCTCTAAAAGGGTGTGTTCATTGTTTTCAAAGGAATATGTTTTTTTTTAAATAATTGTTGTAAGTTTCTTCATTACTGCCTTATTTTTGTACAGGAAAAAAATTTAATATTTCCTGTCTTAAAAGTCCTGATAATAAAAATATGAAACCATTGGAATGAAAGATAGTATTTTTACTTAATTCAGGTGTAATAAACATCTTTTTCTTTAATTTAATTGACAATAATTCATTACATTTGGATTTCAGAATGACTTTCAGTTGAAAAATGAGTAAAATGTTTGACTTCATTTTAATACAGTTGAATTGTGTATCCCCAACGTGATATACAACATAATATCCCTTTCAGGGGATCCATATTCCCCCTTTATGGAAAGTAAAATGGCCAGGACCAATTTGTAGCCTTGGGCCGCTTTTAAGTTTCCAGGTAAAAGTTCACGAAATCCTGTTGGAACAAGATATTATGTTGTAATACTCTATTCAGGCGTGTTAAAGGGAAGCTAAAGTTAAAATGTTTATATATAACATGTCATATTTAATATTATACTGTAATGTGAAGCGAATGAGTTGGTAAACAGATCATGATAATGAAATTCATCGAAGGTGATTTAATATTAATAACAAATTGAATATCTACTCTAGATAAGTATTTTTAGTCCACAGTGTAATTCACCCCATATCACAACAATAACAAATATGAACTCTTCCATTTGACATGTTTTCTTCTTGTCATTCAGAAATGTAATGTAAAGCTATATACTCATACATAAAGAACAACAAAACAACAAGTTTGCAACAACTTAGTTTAATTTATATGTAGGATTGACATAAAGAGTTAACACATTGCAACAATTTTGGACATAATAATATCTTAATTAAACTAACTGAATCTTTGGATATATCTAATAACTTTAATATTGATGTACAGAAAATAACTAAAACTAGTTTTAGATGTTCAAATAATTCAAAGCACAAGTTTCAATCACTGAAAAAGGATTTCTTTTTCAATACTGACAAACGTTTTCTAGATATAAAAGCGAAACTTTATGTATTCAAGAACGAAAGTAATTTCTCATATTGCAGCGTGGCTATATATTTCCGATAAATTAAACTGTGTAAATATATATTTATTGTGTAGAAAACCATTCACATTAATTTCAATAATTTACTGAAAACATTCAAGAATTGTTGAGAATAATACCAGAAACATTCAATGTACTTTATTATACTATAATGAATCAGTTTTAAATAATTATTCTGGTTTTAAAACAAACAAGTTGTTTAACGTTAAGCATGAGTTTACAAATTTTCAAATGATATTTTAATCTAAAGAACACATGTTTATGTTTTTTGTTTGTGGTTGGGGGTTGTTCTTTACATTAGTAAAGGTATTATATATATACCAATTATGTCTCCATTTAGAATGAATTTAATTCAATCTGGGGGAAAATTAATAATAGATGCACAAACATTATATGTTTATTCAGTTTAGATATCACAATAAATTATTTAACATAGTTGTTACATTTACTAAGTTCATCCTAGTACTTTATCTGAAATTGGGCAAGGGGCACATCGATCGTATTCCCTAAGACTTCAGCAAGCATGACGATTAACTAAGTCATACCCATTGCATGTCAATAGCTCTTATAAAGCCAATATCGTCTTAAAGTAGGGTTCGGCACTTTGCCTATTGTTTACGGAACGAGGTAAGGTCAACACTTCAGGCTGAGTAACTTATTTCAACTGAACTAGAGGAGTTGAACAGTCCAAGACACACTATATGGGATTTGATAGACATTGTCTAGTATTATTGTGTACTATTTAAATGTAATCAATTGGATCGGGTGGAAAAGGTAATACAAATTAGTTTTATTTAACCATTTTATTGGATGTTATAATCAATCGTAACCAGAGCTTTATTTGGCATTAGGTAACCAATAGGGCACATGGGAGTCATTGTTCGTTAAGCTTTAGCTGTTGCGAAGATTAACTCAGAGTCCGTAAAAATCTATGACTAAAGTCTGCCGTAAAATAAATAACGCTTTTAAATTCGCTACTCTATAACATTTCAAAAACAACAATAGACAGAGTTTTGAAATTTAAAATAGTTATTTTTTTTTAAGATTTTCTTAATTTTATATATATATATACCATGCTTATATTTAAAAAAATTACCTCAACAAATATAAACAAAATAAGAACGAAAAGTAAAAAAAAAAAACCTACATAGAAGTTAACGGACAAAAAATATGACCGATGAGTATAAAGTCTATTCAAGTTTAATGGATTGAGGAATTTACAGCGTCTAACCATTAAGTAAACTGAAGAATTATGAAAAGAAAGCACTTTTACTAATTAAAATTAAATCCTTTGATGGTTCTATAAAACCAAATCACTTTCATGTTTTAGTGTAACATTGTTTAATACTGAAATCAGTTTAATGGTTTGTTTCACTTACCAACGCACGTTTTCCATGGCCATGTTAAATTAAAACTCTACATTTAGAAGTATTTGGTATACTTCATCTCATCTATCATCGTGTCTTAAGGCAAAATAAGTATATCAGAAAATGAATATTACTATTTCCTAGCAGATGTAAAAAACAAATTCATTTATCACAGAAATTATACAAATTGTTTCCATTTTTGGAATTAATTATTAAATGTTGAATAAATTTTCAATAACATTTAACATGTTTCATTTAATATAAGTTAAAACTATCCCCCCCCCCTTAGATATCATTCAAATTTTTACCTTTACCATAGGCCATGTCGTCATTTCTTAGTCTTGGGTATTTTCAAACAATGTAATATTATTGGTTGTAATATTTCTACTGGAGAAAAACCTTATTAAAATTTACAAGTTAACATAATTCAATCAATAAAACTAATTAAATATGCAATAATTAAATTTCAAGTAATTAACATTGACCTGATAAGTCACGGTCATATTATAACTAGCCAATTTATATGTAAAGCTATCTTTTTTAAAGTTATATATATATATATATATATATATATAATTTTAAGGACTATTATTTTATTCTATAAAATATGTTTATGTTTCATGAAGGAAATAAGCTATTTTTAAAATTTTACAAGTTTCTTGTTCAAAATTGTGTATATTATGACTATTTTTGTGAGCACATCCCTATCACAAACAAAGGAATGCATATTCAAAACATCAACATCAATCCAATAGTAAGACCCGACTATATTTATTAGTATTATCTATATACAAAGACATTTTAAAATTACCGATTTGGTGCGACATATACGCTCCAATTGAGGAAGTATTAAGTATTTTTCTGTTTAAATTGAATGATCATATTATATTTTTCGTTAATATTTAGTTAGCGACAATCTTTTATTCAGGGTTTGTCTTACTTCAAAGTTTATGGAACGAAGCTTATGTTTTAAACAACGTGATGAAATTGTTTGTAAGCTATATACTGTACAGATTTACTGCGTTTCGTCAACTTAACTAGGTCTAAAGATACAATTAATAAAATGTGTGTGTGTGCGCGTGCAAGCTAGCGTGTGTGTGTAAAATATAAATTTTATTGTATATATCTTATAGAAATATATTACTCATTGATAGTAATTAAATAAATGACATATTTTGAAGCTAACTCTATCTCATGGAACCGAATCTTTTCGCAATATCAAGAAGTGAAATATTGTTCCAAAAACAACGATTTTTTTTTAAAAAACATGGGTTTATCACCAAGAGATAAATCAGTTACATTGACAAATGGCGGGCATACTGGGGTAGAGGAATTTGATTAAAACGTCATTACTCTGTGTTGTGCTACAAAAGCGGGACTCTTTGTACAAAATCGAAAACAATCTCGTATATACCGCACAGGTCTGGTTTTATCAATATAACAACATCACAAAGAGTTAACCAGAACAATGTTTGGGCACATACACAAAATTAATTCGGCCAACCTAAAACAGAGCCACAACACAGTTTTAAAATGGAAGAAAAAATGCTCTTTATTTATAATAAAATTTGCTAGGAAAGTAGATTATTCTTCTGTGATATTAAAATGTCACACTTAATACATAAACGGATTTTGTATCGTAACCGTTTTACTTTTCGCATCTACCAGGGAAGAAGTTACATGTTACTGTTGTTGAGATTTTCGATGCAATCCCCATCTTTACTTTACAGAGTAACAACAAATATTTATCTGCAATACAGTGTTCGAAATAGTTGGAGAGGTTTTTATTAAGTTTGATATCAATGTATATTTTTGCCAATCTTCAGAGATGTTTTCAGTGTTCTTATGACAAACATTTGGTAGTCTATTTTTATTAGTAAAAAATAAATAAAAAAAGTTGGATAATATTAAAATTTACTTTTTTTTTCATCAAACTTTGTTGAAATATAGAATTCTACGTAACGTAATAGTCGTCATTTCTACAAAAATCGCTGTTCGGAGGTTAATGAGTTAGTTTACACCACATAACGAAGTAATCTTTTACGTCGTTATAAAGTCCAATAACTCAAAATTAGACCAAGATATTTTTTAAAATATTGATAAAATTAGTGGTGTTTCACTCAAAATAATGAAATTTACATGTAAAACAAACATACTTATTGCAAACTATATAAATATACCATATTAAATGGGTCATTTTGTAAGTAAGGACTGTTTTTAGGTGGAGTAACAGCAGTATTATTTATGAACATAAAATTTATCAAAACTTAAGTATGAACATACTTTTATTTTTCTACATAGTCACCAATATTATCTAAGCATTTGTTAAGTCGTGGCACTAGCTATTGGATCCCCTCATCATAGAACTCAGCCGCCTGAACATTTAACCGGTTAGTAACAGTTTCTTTCAACACGTCATCGTTTTCAAATCGCTTTCCACCAATATATTCTTTGAGTTTAGGTAACACATGAAAGTCTGATGGTGCCAGGTCAGGGCTGTAGGTGGGATGGTCCATTAATTCCCATCGAAATTTGGATAGTTGCGTCTTGGTCATTGCTGCAGCATGATTCCGAGCGTTATCGTAAAGCAGCACGACGTCGCTAGACAGAAGTCCCCGCCGGCAGTTTTGAATAGCGCACCTAGGCGTGGTTAGTGTTTCGCAATATCTCTCAGCATTTATGGCCATTCCTCTTGGCAGAAAGTCAATCAGAAGAACGTCTTTCTGATCCCAAAAGACCGTGGCCATGATTTTCCGTGTTGAAGGTTCTTTTTTGAATTTTCGTGGTTTCATCGGTGAATTTGAGTGATGCCATTCACTGGATTGACGTTTAGTCTCTGGAGTGTAGTATGCTACCCACGTTTCATCACCGGTAACAATATGATTCAAGATCTCATCACCACTGTTATCGTAGCGCTCTAAAAATGACAAAGAATATGCCAAACGCTTCTTTTTGTGTTATTTTGTCAACATTTTTGGCACCCATCGCGCACATATTTGTTTGTAATGCAGTTTGTCGGAAACAATATGATAAACAACCGATCTTGAAACTTGTAGAAATTTCTCATGAAGCTTGTCAATCGTAAAGCGCCGGTTTTGGTGAATTTCCTCATCAACTTTTTTTTTTCAAGTCTTCATCAATGACAGTTGGTCGCCATTTTAGTTCTTCATATTGTTCTTCCTTCATTGAAAAGCCTACACCATTTACGTACATTGCTGTCATTCTTTACACCTTCACCATAAACTTCAACAAGCTGCCGGTGAATTTCGGCGGGACGAGCTTGTTTTGCGTTTAAATCCCGAATATACGAGCGCACTTCACAATCGGAGGTTTTATTGAATAACATGGCGACAAACAAAGCAGTGTTACGATAGAACCAACCGTAGCAGAGACATGAAATCAACTGACTACATAATTGGGGACTGGGCAAGAGTGGCTAACCTTCAGCGGGCGTTACGTGACAGCCTTCGCGGTTGCTATGCGCCAACGGTTCTTACTTAAAAAATGACCTCTCATATTTTAACAATCAAACGTAACAAAAGAAATTTGTATTAACAATGAAGTTTAATGAAATTTGTCATTTTAAAATTTCATTCTTTCAAATTACTGTTACTTTTTCCCAGGTTCGCGTGAAGACTAATAAGTTGTATTTTGAAAAAAAATAATATATAGATCTGATTGCATTAGTGTTGTTTTCCATGTAGAATCTCTGTATTAGAACATATCTACACTACTTTATTCTTTCAATGAAATGTAATGAGTCTTTTTAACAGTACTGTATATAAATAGTCGAATTTTTTGAACACTTACACAATATATATCTATATATCTAACTTACTACCTCATGACAAATCTATGCTCTGACATTTTTAACTTTTATAGTATATAATATCTAGAGTTTTTTCGGATTATGTCTCGCAGTCAATGTTTTATTTATTTATTATATTTTTTTTTATTTTATTTATTTATTTTTTTTTATTTTTTTAATAACTTAGATGTTCTATTTAAAAAAAACTTGTAATAACTCTAATTAGTGATTGTTATTACATTTCTATCAGTTATAACATATTTATTTTGGATTATAATGAAAAGAAATAATAAGTACAAGTTATGAGTAAGTGATAATTATTTATTTACAAAAACTTCGTCATTACTTCTAATATAATAATTGTTTGAGAATATATTCTTTAAAAAGAGCTTGCCATTACGATTTGAAATACAGTCAAGTGTTGTTTTATTATTTACTTTGTACAATATATATATATATATATATATATATATATATATATATATATATATATATATATATATATCAGCAACACTCAAACATTTCTTACTCACCCAGAGAAATTAGGATTTCTGAGATTACATCTGATGTTTAGGATGGTTTGGCTTATTTACTTCAGGATCATTTTCAACTCTAAGATGATGCACAAGTAGAAAAGCTATGTTATTTTTTGGGATCAGTGTTTAGTAGATCAGTGTTTTGTTAACCTTGAATTCATAAAGTTCACTTCCAAATTTTCTAACACTCGGAAGGTAATTTTTTTTTCAATATACCTAGATACGTAGTCCCTTGAATTAAGTTCTTCAATTAGCTATACACGAGAACCAATTGTCTCCAATTACGTTCTTGTTAGATTGATGAAAGTGTGTCAATAGCCGGAGGTCTGATTGTGTGGTCTTCAGTAGTCCCTTCTTTTGACCCATTAGTCCTTCCCCGTCACATTCTTTCCTGTATGGATTTACGAATATACGCGTTACTGAGATAGGAATTTCAACCAGCTGTTAAACAAGATTTTTATAGCTGTATTTTGGCGGCTTCTTAGGAATATATACCTTGAATGGGCATATATCTTCCTTGTAACGAGAAAAGCAAATAATCCAGTATGATACAATTGTTTTATTATAAATCAGTACAATGAATAGATCAGATGCCTGGGCTGTTTTGTCAGTCCTATTACGTTGTTTACGAAAACATTATCATCGAATCTGACCTATGACATAAGAATCTTAGAACCTTTGCAAGACATTGTAGCAACAAATATATACTTTCCAGTGACATTTTCCATTAAAAAGGACTCAAAAATTTCCAGACCAAATATTTAAAATAAAATAAAATAAAATAAGCGGGTGACTATCAGAGCTCTAGTCTCCACACTATCGTAATTTCTATATTATTGGTTAAACATTTTTAACACATTTTAGCATTAAATTTTAACTGCTATTTTTTGTTAGTTTCAGTAACAAGTTTATCGATAAGCTATTCCGTAAATATATGTGACCAAACATCACATTTTGAACGGTTATGTCCTAAACCTTTACTAAATGCTGTCAACTCAGCAGAAGTCCACCACATATAATATTATGTTACCCAATTTCTAGGAGGTTCTTTAGATGACCAAGGATAAACGTTCTTACTTCGGTCAATGAATACATAGTATATGTATTCATTGCTTCGGTATAGAACAGACTCCTCACTGCCAACATGTTCATATACTGTAGTTCCCTCCAAGAGGAGATTAACTTAATCTTCGGTACCACTGCCATCAAGTTCTTCAATACCAACCTCCATATCAGTCGCCATATAGTCCGATCTTCATATGAGTCATCCACAACAAAACTGAGAGGGTCAATGTCACCATCTTCATTTTGAAGTAATAATCGGTAAATTTTTTGTGAGCAAAATATTTACAGTCAATAACATAAAACGAGTCTCTACTTCCAGGTGGTTTGTCCATTTAGTAATTAGCAAAATAAATAATAGACAAAAATATATATACACTAAATAAAAAAAATACAAAAATATACAAAACAATGATATACAAATGCACTTCAGATTCTGTACGTTTTCCACTATTATTATCGGTACGAAAGTCCGGAAAATAAAACTATAGCACTGATATTACCGGTACGACAAACTGTCAGACACTTAAAAATATTCACCTCTCACCTCTCACCTCTCAACACCAGACTCAACCTGGCTGAATAATGTTAAGCAGATCAAGCAGTGGGGTGGACAGTGAGGATAAAACCGGTCACCAGCCAATAATTCAATAATACGAAAAATAATTTTTCTTTGATTATCACTGACCGATAATATCTTTCAAGTGTTAATTTGATATTCCATGCTAGTCTGTATTTATGTGATGGTCCCAAAACAATTCTTATATCAAACTTGCTTTCCTTTTAATACATAGACATTTGATTTGCTTGGAAAAGCTTTGCAATAGAAATAACTAAGATTTTAAATAACAAAAGTTAAGAAGATTATTTTAGGCAGATTTATTACAACTTTTGAGATTAACAGAGAGTTTACTCTGGTTTGTTTCAGAAAGTTTCGTGGAAACAGAAAGGAATGTTCGACACTGAAGTGACTTACGAGAGAGACAAAGAAACCCAAGATTATGCCTAACAACTCCAAGATGGCGTCCCCTTTTTGGACGTTCCTTTTGACAATACTTAGTCTCAAGTTTGTTGGTAAGTACTTGTGAAATCATTGGTCTGGTCATAATCCAATCATAACGTCTTGAGGCAGTTCTCAGCATTATCGGTTGAGATTCGGATTTACATATGCATATACCATTAAACAACAAGCTTGCTTCACGATTAAGTCGTAGCTCCTCGAATAGTCTGTTTACTACAACAATGTCAGCTTAATTATTTTGATATAAATTTACATTTTTGTGTTTATTTGTTTCAAGTATATGTAAACATACATATTGACGCGGTTTTAATTATTATTTAAAGCGTCTAAATAATAACTGCATTTTTAAAATGATTTACGCCCTTTTTTGTAATGTCGTGCTTGTATTAAAACATCTAACATTATTGGTGAATATGGGTTGTATAAATTTAAACTTCTTTATTGTTTTCAAACGTATTAAGAGTGCACCATTTGTTTTCATGTTATTTTTTTAAATAAGATACAAGACTTCAATATACAATCTGTAAATAAGGAATACGAGTTGATTAAAATTATTTTATTCACGCTACCGTGTTGCTAAAAATGTAACCATTATTCACATCATATCAACTATAACCACCATCCATAGTAAGTTTTCGTGCTTTATAATATCATCTCTAAACGATATAGTGTTTGGATATATTTAAAATGAGTACTTCAGTCAAATACAGTATCTTTATACTTCAATGCAGTATAAAACTTTAAAAAACTAATATCCAAAAACACTTATTTTCCAAATCCAAATAGCAAATTTAATAAATTACATGCTCATGTTAAAATTAGCTTGTTAATACGACAATTAATTGTAGATAGCTTTCTGTATAATGACGATACATTTCGACTTTTAAGGATTAAGTTTTTTAATTAAAAATTTGTAAAAATATATTATGATATTATGGACATGATATGGAAGTATAAATTGTACTAAATATATACAAATTCAAATACATACACATTGTCTAAAAGTAAATTATTTGTATATTTAACAGTACAATAAAGACAATAGTTAAAGATTAATAAATCAATTAAGAGTTTTTATTATATTTTTTTATATAGAGGATGTATTGCCTGAAATAAAGTTTTTTGTTAGATATTAGGCCTATACCTTCCAGTAATGCAGAGTTCTGTCTGTGTTACATTCCAGCAGAGTTTGATATTGTTGAGAATATTTATAGTGGGTTATAATTAAAAAGCTTAAAAACATACGGGTTATCTTATCTGAGACCTACAGTATGACTGATAAGTCTCGAAAGTAAAGTAAGTAAAGTGGTTTAGCTACGAAATCCTAAAACCTTTTTTTTTTCAATAAAACAAAAACAATAGTTTTATTACGTACAATAAAAATACGGAACTGTTGGTTTATATTGTCACACTTATAGGAGGAGGCACACGAAATATTTAATTTGTTTTCACTTGACAAATCAGTATAATCAAATTACTCTAAAACATGGTGCTTTAAGTTGAAATACCTATACAAAGTTTAATCAGATATTTTTTAAGAGATGATTTTTAGTACAATAGTTACTTTTTATTAATGTAAAAAATTACTATTTTCTTTGTTTAAAACTGATAAATTGATTAAAACAACTCTAAAACAAACATTTTTTGTTTCAGTTTTTATAAAATTATTTTATGGATTTATACTAGAAAGCATTAAAAGTATTTATATTCCAAGTTTGAATTGGGTGTTGTGTCTCTCTAGGTCAGATTAGTTTGTACCCAGCGTTGACTGCCTCATATATTTGAAAGAAGAGTACTTGGTATTAATATATATTTTTAAGAATAAAATTTAACCAAGGCACTAGATTTATCTTAATTTATTTAAATGATCATGAATTCTCTTGTTATACTACTATAGGTGATAGAAGAAGCATACAATCAATTAATTACTTTGTTGGTTGTTTGGCATTAAAAATATATTGTTCTAATGAAGACACGAATGAAAATAGTATTTCCTGCGCACACTTACTTGTTTCTTATGCAGATATAGTCAAACGCGGGTTTCAATGGCTACAAATTTATGAATAATATTATTTGGAACTAGGTCGAACTATATGTTTAAAAAAATAAATAAATAAATTATAAGCCGTTTTCAATAAAATTGGTTGCCACTCAAATCAATTACTGTACGGTTTCAAAACATGTATACCAGTAATCCTACTGGCGACACAGTATGCGTTATAAAATATTAAAGTGTGTCAACTTTGTATAACGATGAAATTTAGATTGTTCTTTAAAACTTTTCAAAAAAAGTTTTTACCTGACCAAACATTTTAAAATTTCTTCTTACAATGTTTTGTACCCTACGATTAACTCTAAAAATAGATGTTACATTTATCACCTATTATTAATAATTATAGTAAAATAACAGTAAGAATGTCGTTTACACTTCTAACAAATTGGACTACCATTCACGAGATACACCAGAGGCAGAGATAAAACCAGTTTTTTTTTCCAGGACATTTAGTCAGTTTTAGAGTTTGAATTGATGGGTCAGCATTAGTAAGGATACATCATCAGCATCATTAAGTAATGTATCATTAATCAGCAATATTTAATTGATCAGTATTAGTAAGGATTATGTAAATAAGGATACATTGATGAATACGGTGTAATATTGACTAAAACTGTATTACGTTACAAATAGTAAATCACCCATAATGCTTGTATTATTTTTCTTGTGAGTTATGTTAAAGTGTACATTAACTGTGGCGTAATTATCATTGTATGTGTATATATATATATATATATATATATATATATATATATGATATCCCTAAGCGTTATAGTAGTACATCGCTATGCGCCCTAGGTACACAATGTGTTACAAGAAAGATTTGTTGAAGGTATTGAAATATGCAAACAGGGAAATTTTGAGCGTCGTGTTTACATAACCACTAATATAATAATATTTTTATCTAGTTCTTTATAATTTATGTAATAATATAAATTTTATGTTACCTAAATTATTTGTAGAAAAAAGGAATACGAATAAAGCCAATTATTGCTTCTTGAAACAATAAAATGTGTGTTACCCATTCGTGGTATAAAACATTTTCATTCATGTAGTCGCTCTGTTTAAACATTTACCCTTATAATGTATCACACAGATTTTGTAGTACGAATTTGAAAGAAGAATTGTTGCAGTAAGAATCAGATAAACAGAAACAGATTTTTTTTTTGTAACAACTTAAAACCTACGTCTCGGAATTGAAGACTGTTTCGATATCGAGGTCAAAAAGGAAGCATCTCAATCATTCCTCCCGTAGGGAATATTTAACACCTCCATCCTTGTTCTGTAATTTCACACTTTATTTCAACTCAGAGAAGGGTTTATATGGTTGTATTTCTATTTCATCTTTATATATATATATATATATATATATATATATATATATATATATATATATAAGTCTTTCTTCCACGAATCAAAATCTATTGAGATCGGTTTTGTTGTCATTGTGTATATCTATGTTTATGATCGCACCTATTAGCTTTTCAGTTTATATTGTTATTTAAACTAAATACTCAACATTCTAAACCAAATACAATTTGAATTTCTTGTCTTTTATGGTAGTAGAGACTGAATTGATGAAATTTTCCAAATCTTGTACGAAAAGATTAAAAAAACTAGCAATTTGTTCACTCAGGTAAAGCAAACCAAATTACATTGTTATATTTATTACATAAACTAAAGAGTCAACCTTACAACTAATTCATGTTAAGTAAATTATAATGTATGTTTTTTTCCTGAAAAGCTTTTCACTTTTTTAAACAGCTTGATAAATTTAGTGAAACATAAATATTACAATTAGCTTATTTTGATCAAAAATAAGATGATCTTCAGTAATAAAAATAGAAAATATTATATCAAAACATACCAAATTTAAAGTATTTTCCCGTATTCCGTGGTGCCTCCGCACTATATCAACATACACCTTAACAACTACCGATCGCCACTCTCGTCTTTCGCTAGATCTCCGTTTTGAGTATGAATTCTGTGAAAACATAATTACGAGAGGTCATTTTTTAAGTATGAACCGTTTGCCCATTTCAACCGCGCAGGCTGTCACTTGACGCCCGCTCAAGGTAAGCCACTCTTGCTCAGTCCCCATCTATGCAGTCAGTTGATTTCATGTCTCTGCCACTGTTAGTTCTATCGTAACACTGCTTTGTTTGTCGCCATGTTAATCAATAAACCCGCCGATTGGGAAGTGTTATTTGGTTTTTAAACGCAAAACAAGTTCGTCCCGCCGAAATTCACCGGCAGCTTGTTGAAGTTTATGGCGAAGTTGTAATGATTGACAGTAAGGTGCGTAAATGGTGTAGGCTTTTCAATGAAGGAAGAACAAATGATCATGATGAAGAACGATATGGGAACGATATGAAGAACGATAAACTGTCATTAATGAAAACATGACCAAAAAAAGTTAATTAGAAAATTCGCCAAAACCGGCGCTTTACGATTAACAGCTTCATAAGAAATTTCCACAAGTTTTAAGATCGGTTGTTTATCACATTGTTTCCGACAAACTGCATTACAAAAAAATTTGTGGGAGATGGGTGCCAAAAACGTTGACAGAAGAACACAAAAAGAAGCGTTTGGCACCTTCTTTGTCATTTTTGGAGTGCTACAATAACAGTGGTGATGAGTTCTTGAATCATATTGTTACCGGTGATGAAACGTTACTACGCTCCAGACACTAAACGTCAATCCAGTGAATGGCATCGCTCAAAAATTCAACCAAGAGCCTTCAACACGGAAAATCTTGGTCACGGTCTTTTGGGATTGGAAAGGCGTTCTTCTGATTGACTTTCTGCCAAGAGGAATGACCATAAATGCTGAGAGATATTGCGAAACACTAACCAAGCGCTGCAGCAATGACCACTACGCAACTAGCCAACTTTCGATAGGAATTACTAGACCATCCCTCCTACAGCCATGACGTGACACCATCAGACCTTCATATGTTCCTAAACTCAAAGAATATCTTGGTGGAAAGTGATTTGAAAATGATGACGTGTTGAAAGAAACTGTTACTAACTGGTTAAATGCTCAAGCGGCAGAGTTCTATGATGAGGGGATCCAAAAGCTAGTGCCACGACTTAACAAATGCCTAGATATTCTTGGTCACTATGTAGAAAAGTAAAAATATGTCCATACTTAAATTTTTGATACAATTTGTGTTCATAAATAAAATTGCTGTTACTTCACTTAAAAACTGTTTTTACTTAAAGAATAACCCACGTATATACAAATTGTATTAAAATTAATTTTGAGTATAATTAACATGTAATAGGATCGTATACAAGTCATAGTAGCCTATATCAATTTTGTGACATTCGTAATTTGTTCCATATAAAGAACAATGATATGTGTTCCGGAAATTAAATTTTGGTTAAATATGGTAAAAACTGTAGATATTGACTTTATGTTAAAATGCAACAGAGAACAACATATTCGGAATGTATATAACTATTATTTTAAAGGGTTTTTTTTGTGTGGTATTTCCAATGATTAATTAATTATTGCTATCCACCTCCATTATGTCAACATTATTATTTTCTGTTTTCTTTTTTTTTATTCAAAATTATGTTGTTTTTTTCTGGAGACATTCTACGCAGATCAAGCGTTCTCTTAAGATCTTTGGCCGACATGATTTATGTCCTGAAGAAGTCAAAATATTCCTATACTTTATTAAACTTATATCTAGTGCAATATCCTCCCCATTGTGCTTTATGTATTTCTGATTCGTCAATGTGTACTTAATTTTGATAAAAAAAATATTTATTTACGTTTTTGGGGGAAAAAAAGGAAAAAACGAAAACAAAAAGAAAAAAAAAGTGTAAATTGACAAGGTGGAGGTGACAAAAAAAAAGTGAAGATCAACCCATATATACTGACCATTGAATATTTTTAAAGTGTTATAATTCAATTCGATGCCTTGAAAACACAGTTTGTGTAACCTAAATAGTTATAGTTTTAAACGATGATTTTTGCATGATAGTTGCTTTGGCTTACATGATCGGAAAACAGTTACATACAACGGTTTAATTACCTACCATAGAAATACGGAATGGGTGGAATGATTATTTACAATTTTAGAAATAAACAAACACAAAGGAATATTGTTTTTTTCCTACTAAATGGAAAAATTGAGTAATTAGTAAAATCTGAATTTTAAATTATCAAATTATCATACTTTAATTTATCAAACGTAGATAATATTAATACAAAAAGATTTTGCAATAAATTATTCTGTCTTACTGAAATACATTTAAACGGTCCAAAATTATGAGTTTCTACATTGAACATATACAAAAATTGCATTTAATTAGGATTAATAAATGTTATCAAATATACCATTAAATAATATTACTTTTTCGTAACACTATTTTATGGAATTATTTTATCTTTTTTGGTTCTATGCCTGAATAAATTAAAAGTACTTCTATTTGAAGTTGGAATTGGAATTGGGGATTGTGTCTAGCTATCTGGGTCAGATTAAGTTGTACCCAGCGTTGATTGCTTCACATATTTGAGAGAAGACTGTTCTGTATTCATATTTATTGTTAGGAATTAAAATTTAACATGGAAGTTACATTTATCGTTTTTCATTTATATAAAAGGACATTCTCTTTTCATAGTGCTTAGAGGTGACATGAGGGAATTAATTAAATCAATTACTGTGTTCATTCCTATGGTAATACAAATATTTGTAAAATAATTAAGTAAAAACCAATAATTTTCATTTCTTAATAATTTAAACGGACAATAATATTTGTTATAAAAGCAAGCTTTTAATAAAACAGTAGTATGAAATAAAATGGTTTGCGTGTGTGTGTGTGCGCGCGCTCTGTGTACAGATTGAAATCAGGCTGTATTTAATATTCTTCTTTATAATATATTGCTCCTGTTGAAGCGTGGGTTTTGTAAGATTAAAAAAAAAAGAGAATTATGTATGACAAAGACTTAACATATAATAGGCAATCTGTGTGATAAATATATTGAGTAACATAAGTAGTTGTCCTTTACCTTGTCTGATGAGATGTCCAAGTGTCCTCCTGGTGATCGGCTTCCTCAGTGCACTGGGTCTCACTTGTGATGTTACAGGTAATGTTAAATGTTACTCATAAACACACAGATTACTTGACACATTTAAAGTTAGGGTTTGGCACAGCACTACGGTAGAAATATACCTCGACGGCGTGTTAGCGTTAACGGCGTTATAAGAACGTTATGAATCGAACATTCATACGAATAATGGCGATTTTGCGCTGCTCGTTACGAACTAGTTATTGTAGCAATTGTAATACATATTGCGAATTAATCGTCGACTGATGCGAACGAAATACTTGTTGAGATTTATTGAATAGCACAAAAGCGTAACGTGGGCACGAAGTGTACGAACGGAGTTGTAGCAAAAACTAACTAGAGACCACGGGGGTAAGTAACGCTTCGCGTCCATGATCACGTGATATCCGTCCACCAATCAGAAATATTGTAAATGATGTCATTAGACCTTGGACTTGATATACAAGGCAAAACATCCCTTGAATTAGGGAATGGACTATTCCGAAGTGGCGTGTTGTGGTAGAAAGAGAAAATTTATGTAAAGTCAAAAATGAAGCATGAGTACTGAACAGCTCCAAAAATCAGAAATCTAAAAGAATTATTTTAGTATGGATTTTACTTTACGAGTATCAGTACTTGTGTTAAAAACCTGTGTCGTGGAGTTGAAGATGACATGGATATCGAGGTCAAAAGGAAGCATCTCAATCATTCCATCTGTAGGAAATATTGAACATTTCTATCGCAGTTGTGCTGTAATTTGACACTTTATTTCGACACTGGGTAGGGTTGTTACAATTCCATATTTATTTATTCTCCCCATATATTTTGTGTGCATAAAAATATTTATTATACGATAAAAACTATACAGAGCTCTGTTTTCCGTCTATCTTTATGTTATTGTGTTTGTACTAAATATTTGTTTGTTAGTTTACACTGTTATAATTTATAAACAAAATAGTCACCAATAATACCCAACCAATAACAAAAGTCATAAGGCCTTTTTGTGTTTATTGAAATAATAATTTATTGCGATAGGGCAAGGAACATGTTCAAATTTTATCAGTTTTTCTTCAGTTGAATATTTATTATTTTCTACCAGCGCTTTATATGCATTTGAATCCACAGTTCCATTCTATTTTCATATACGTTTTGTGCTAAATGTAACTCCAAAGATAAATTTGTTAACGATATGGTCCCGTGGAGTCTCTATGGGGTGTTTCCAAGCGGTTGCTGGTAATGGCTTGACGATTGTTCGCTTTTCACCATTTTGTTCGTGATCCCCTAGCAACTTGCTTTACTATTATATACTGGTATGTCAAGTCCAAATAACTTACATGGCCAAATTTCTAATGTTATACATTGAAATGCTAGCCGTCCCTTCATCCATTGGTTTCCTAACACTACTTAGCTCAAATTTTTTACACCGATGTATCGCTACATACGTGATAATAGGTTTTACTATCATTGTGTACAATTTCACGATATTTGCGTTACATCATCATGTTTTCTACGAGATGCTCCTACTGAGTAGTCATAAGGACTGAGTTCATCACTTCTACAATAAATCTTATCCAGAATATAGAAATCTTTTGTCTCCAGATATTTTACATTTGATTTCCACTTTATGTTTACTCTATCGAGTATGATTATTTTTATGTCCCGAAAATTCTTTCTCCATGTAAATGGCACCAGAGTGGTTTTCGCTGAATTTATAATTAGCTCCAAAGCGACGCACATGCCTTCTTATTAGAGGCCTCACTCACAATTAGTAATTAGGTCACAGAGAGTTCTCTGAAATTTGGCTGTGACTACAATGACGATGTTGTCTCCATAATCATAAGTCCACTATAGGCTAATTGCTCAATCTTTTTGTTATTTTTAATACTTTTTCGTCAAGAATGTATGCTATTGACTAAAATTGAAATACCACAGATGTTGTAAATTGGATATTGGTAACTACTAATAATTAGATAGATTGTAGATTTTGTAGTAATTAAAAATAAATCCTACCTTAATAATATAAGAAACTCTTATGTAATCGTATTTATTATTGGTTTTTATCATAATGTAAAATTCTATGAATTTCCTTAAATTTTGATATTTTTCTCCAGACTTTTGACGGCGTAAATTTTCAAAATGTATATTATTACAATGAGGTAAACTTAGTTAATCTATAAAATAAGTCTTTAAAATGTCTATACCTGCAACGAAATTATTATACTTACAACAAAAATACTAAAATTAAAATGATAATAATTATGTTTGAACACAAATACACGAAAGCAACCACTTCCCTGACAAAAAGAAAACAGAATAAAATATCCTAATTAAGAAACCAGATGAGTAATAAATATATCCTGTGTTAATAGAAAATAATAAGTTTAAATAACAAATATTTTTTTTAATAAACTTGAAAACCAATGTTTGCTTTAGCATTTATCCGATTGCAATAAAATCATTTATTAAAATATGATGATTGAAACGCAATTACAATCCGAAGCACTTAAAATCAGTTCTTAAATTGTTATTTACTGAAACTTTGAAAAAAAATATTTTTTTAAATAAAAAAATAAAACAACAGCAGGATATTCGCAGGGCAGTGTATAAGATGAAGTATTATGTCTATTATACACAAGACACCTACACATACATTTAATGACAATTTTTTCCAGATAAACTACAGACATGTATTTTAAACGGCTATGCCATGATAGTTTGGGACTGATCTATAGTAAAGAAAGGTTTTGGAGTCTGTTTTTTTTTTCAAAAATATATATTTATAGAAGTGTGTATTTTAATCGGAACCTATCATTCAGATTTTTTATTTAAATAAGTCTATAAATAAATATAGTAAATTATAAGGATGAGTTCATTATCTAACTGTGTTATGCGAAACATTCTTTTATAAATGAATTCCATATAAATGTTTTTTAATCTAAATTTTTGGATAGAACAAGGATTGTTTATTCAAAATAAAACTAGAATAGAACCGCATTGCCTTCTAATTAACTAATACAAATTATATATTGGACATTAAAATGTAAGGCGAATTTTATTTATTTCCACAAATTTTTATTTATCATCCATTCTATATGTTCAAAATGGCGCCAAAAAATCTCTAACGAGATTTTAACATTCAACTTTATTTGTTGAAAATTCATCGAATCTCAGTTTGCTTATCTATGTTTTTTATAAAAAGACGTGTTCACAACAGAATATGATCAGTGTTGCAGATAATAAAACGGAATAACTACCTCCGTGTATTGCCGGCTGTATTTTTATAGTCAGTTCTTGATTATCACCCGTGTTTCTTAAACTATTATTGAAAACCAAATATTTTAAAAAAGTATCATGGTTATTGTAAAATCAATATTATTCTCAGTACGCAATTCAATATAAAAAAATTCTGCAAATCCAATAGTTAAGTTGAATCTACATATTGTTTTTTTTTTTTTTTCAAAAACCCGTTGGAATACAGAGCGCAAATATTGAGGTTGAAATAAAATCCTCTCTGCCGAAGGTTCTTTTAACGGTCGTATCTATGTTACGTTGTATTTAACAACACACTTTCTGTTTAAGCTTCCAGTCATTATTTTTGTATGCTTCTTTTCGATAAATTCAGTATTTTTCAGTTGTAAAATTCAATAATTCCTTCTATATTGCCTTCTTATACTAAATTAGTTATATAATTCGTTTTAGAAAAAAATACAATTAATTCTACTTTTTAACTGTTTGTTCACAATATTTTACAAACATTACCGTGCAACACACACACACACGCACATATCCACGCTTTAAAAAAACAATAAATAATTATAAACATGGCAAATTATGGGTTAATACCTGTATTAATAGCAGTGTATAAATAACAAAATAAATACATTTTTTTAATGTTTTAGCAAACACTGACAAAAATGTTTAAAATTCTCAAAATCGGTTGGTAAAATATTGTTGAAATAAAGAGATATAACAAAACACATTTTTGCCAGTGTTAGCAAAAGAAGCTATTGTTTAGAACATTGACGTATAAGTCAAAACCAAAAATATACCATCACTTGTAGTATTCAAAAGTTTATTACATGAATGTTTAATTTATAAATGCACTATGATCTACATAATATAGTTTAGCAATAAAATTCAATGTTTGAAGATGACAAAACCATTAGATCTGGTTCTGTGGCAATGAGGTGTCTTCAAATGTTTAAAGGAAACACCATTAGACGACGTCTACGTCACACTGAAATATTAAAATTGCTAAGTATGGTTATGTGTATGGTTGATGGGTTGATGAATATAACAAACTTCAAGGGCCCAATATATACTTTTGGAGTAGTGCTTCATATTGAAATTTATAAATGAAAAATATTGTTATTGATTTATCAGGTTATCTTTATTTACATAAAGAAATGCATTATTAAAACCATGTCTGAGGTTTTTAGTTATTACCTTTTTAGCTTTAATAAATAGCATACAAAAATTTTAATAATTCATTGTATGCTATTTATTATAATATATTATTCATTATATTAAGACAAAAATATAGGTAAATTAAATTTTATTAATCATTTGACAAAACTAATACGGTAATAAATAAAAACTCAGACATGCTTTATTGCATAATTAATAATGCGTATTATATATTAATAATAATATGTAATATTATTATAAGCATAAAGAGATAATACAAAAAATCAAGACTTAATTTCTACAACGTTACATCGTACATGGCTTAAAACCTAATCTCTAAGCCGAAAGCTAATCTTTATGGGTTGATTACCCGACTAGTTCGTGTGAAGTTGCCTACGATTGCTTCTCTACGACAAAGAAACGTTGAAAATAAATGGCCTTATCTATAAATTTTTCTGTTATGCACGTTCGAATCCTATTTTTATGGAAAGTAGTACTGTATCAAGTATATTCTCTATAGTGTAAACAGGTACTAAACAATTATATTTAATTTACTAATACTCTTTTAAAACCCCTATTGATGTCACATGAGATCTAAATAAAAAAAATAGTCGCTACCTCATTAGTTTATGAAAGAGATTTCAGTATCTTTTTTTTATCAATTTGTTAAATTTATTACTTTATTTCCCCAAAACAATACTTGAAACTATACTTTATTATATCTCCATTTTTACATATAATAGCGGTACAAATTTTACTTGCATAAATGGATAAAACTAAAAATTTCAAATCGAAGCAAAACTTAGGTTATTTAATGATTTTTGAAACACCTTAAAGAAAAAAAATGTATTTTTACACAATGAAAGATGTCTAACCAAAAATTCTGGTTTATTAGAAAAAATTGTTTACCCATTAATTTGAGGAGAATTTCAAGGAGGATCATCAGCAATAATAATTTGTTTAAAACTTATATCTAACTTGAGAAAATATAAACCTTACTCGAAATATGGAATAGTGTAATGTTAATATGTTAATATATTAATATAACGTAAAACTAATATTAAATATTGTCAACTTTGAGAGTTTACATTAATGGTTTCGATTTCATTATTCAGAGTCTTTTACGTTACAGGTTTTAACGGCTCAGTAACTTACGTAATTAAGATGGTTCACACCTAATCACAGGCATGTCATCAGGATTCACAATATCCTGTTTTACTCATCGTATACATACTACAAGAACAGTCGTCAAAAATAATTATTAATAAAGTAATATGTATGGATATCATATCAACAAACATCCCATTCCATAAGATATGATAAATTATGAAGGTTTTAAGAAATAAGTTAATCTTTCTGTTGTATCCAGGGACGCAGTATGTACATACTGAATAAACAATAAAACTCAACTCTAGAAAATACGTAAATTATGTTTACTTCTTCAATATATAATGGGTTATTTAAAATTGAATTATTTTATAAAACTGTCCATATTTCGACCAAAATCTGTCCAATCTGGCACCAAACCTTTTCCAAACTCTTATTTATTAGTTAATTTGTCGTTTGGTTTCATCCTACAACTATTTTGTTTTTCTTTACTGCTACAACTCATATGAGTTTCATATGTCTTTTAAATGAGTTTCATATAGTCTATTCTAATATCCAAATAGCTGGATAGTTTCGTTCTTTTTCTACTCTTTAAACGTTCTAGTTTCCACAAAATTTAATTTAAAATTTTGTTGTTATCCTGTACAACAAATTTAAGCTATGTAAACTTAAAATATCAGGTAGTAGTAAATACACTTTGTTGTTTCTTGAGAAATATTAATACAACTCATTTTTGTTTTGTATTTTGGCACATTGGAGTCGAGATCTACGAGTAGTGCATTATTTGAGCCAGTGCAGTCAATATAAAAATTAACGATTAAAACATGAATAATTTGCCACTTTCAACAGTCCTATATGAACTTTAAAGTTGAATTGCTTCGAAATCTGTTGCGTTACGTTTTGAGTGAGTCATAGAGAATGAGTCGAAATTTAGAATCTGGTTAAGGTTTTACTTAAAATCCTCGACGCCACTTAAACGATGGGAACACATTTATTATAATAACTGTTATTAATTTCACATCTTCTGTTGACACATATCGCAATAATTACATATTAAGAAACAGAGCTTTTGAGAAATATATTTCTACTTTTAAGAATCTAAACTTCTTCAATACATTGTTTTTTATGTTTTTTTTTTATTATTTTATTTTCTAAATAACATTAATATTAAAGATGATAAAGATTGATGAAAAAATTAATAAGTTTTTTATATGTGTTATTAATTTAAACAAATATTACAGAAAAAAATCATTCACCCGAAAAAAAAATAGTATTTAACCTAAAGTAGATATTTACTTTTTGAAGTAATTTACTGATAATTAATTCCTGAATATTATTTAAACTAGTTACAAAGATTCAAATCCGACGCAAATAAAATGTACTCTTATAAATTCGATTGTAGGTACAATAGACCCGAAACATATTGCATCCATTGCAACTAGCTTCCAATATGTTTACAACATTAATATCGCTTTATAATAAAACTAATGAAGTGTTTTAAAATTAAGATTCATATGTTATAAAAATAACATGTATTTTACTCAAAGTGATTATTTTAAATATAAAATTACTTCACCTTTCGTGTCATATATGTCCGTTTCTCAAATTAGTTTATTTCCAGGTATTCAACAAATTATGGAATTGAATGGGATATACGTTATCACACATAATTACATATTTCTTCAACATAATTTTGTTAATTTGTTTTTGATAAAACAATTTATCTTCAAATTATCTTTATCTACACATATTACTTTGTTTGAAAGAATTAACTAGTTTGTACAGAAAACTAATGATGTTAAAGTTCACAACTTTTACTGATGTCTTGTGTAATTTAATTCTATTAGCATAAGTTTTATTTAAATTGAACTATCTCCACAAACATGACTAAATAAACTGTCACTTAAACTTAATCCTTTCTTAAAATTATTACTGCTATGGTTTGAACTATATGTAATAATTATTAAATTAGTTTACTTTGTTTTGTGATAGTACTAACACACTGTAAAATAACCAACTCATTGTGTATAGTAATTGTAAAGTTTGTAAATACAATAGTCAATGGAACCCTAACTAGATTATTAGTTAAGTTAACCTAGTGATCCTTTCTCTACAGCATTATATTCCTACACTTCATCTTTATTGAGAAAATCAGTGGAATATAAAAGAGCATAATATAGTGTCTCCAGATGTTAAAACGCCCATAGTTTACTTTTTTAAGATAATTGAACCTAACAATTTATTTCACATCATAGTCTGCCTAAAAAACAAAAAAATAAAACATTTAATATAAAACAAATAGAAGATTCGCTATTTTTTTTTTTGTTTTTGAATCCATATTAAAATATTGACATTAAACCTAATATCGTTTTACAAGACTTAAAATATAGTATTGTAAAATTTAGTGGTATTTTCCAGAATTACTTTATTGTATATTATGATCTTATTGAAGCAACATTCTTATGAAATAATATTAAGAATAACTATATATATATATATATATATATATATATATATATATATAACTGATGAAAATTTAGTTTAAGTAGTTCCATAAACAAAAAGGTTAGTAGGTAAATCTGCCTTGGACCACCATAGATTAACTATTTTAAGTGGCCACCAATTTAAAACAAAAAATAAAATAAAAATGATAAAATAAAGCAAAAACTTAAAGTTGCAAATATTGTTTATACAAATATTTCAAATATACAATTGTTTCGCCTTGCGGCATCGTCGGGCAACATTGCCCGACGATGCCGCAAGGCGAAACAATTGTAGCTCATTTATAACATTAAATATTTGAAACTTTAAGCTTTTGCTTTATTTTATCCTTGAATATGGAGTTTCAAGAAGAAATATCTGCTATTACATTAAAGTTAAAATAAAAATCATAAACATAAAACTTTCTGCCTAGTTTCATTTCAAAAACTTTATTCCCAATTTCAAATTATGATGATATGAAATATTACTAACTTTACAATTTTCAAAAGTTAAAAAGAATATTCTTTTTGTTGGTTTTCTGATAAAATTGTAAAAATAAAATTTTTCTGACAAGATATTGATTCCGCATTTTTGTTTTTCGCAATAAAACTAATAAACTTATTGTATAAAGAAAAAAAATCCTTTAGGATATTGTAGGCTAATTTTTCCTGCATGATTACACAATAGGTATTTCAATAGTTGTTCTATATTAAATTAAAGTACCACAGATAATAATTTCAAGATCTTTAGATTTTTTTATATTTGAACAAAACACCTTTATTTTTGTCACAACACAGGCTAACTATGGAGCACATTCTAAATATTCGTATTAATTTACTATATCTTGTCCCTTATCTCCATTACAATGTTAAATATTTGATTATAATAATTTAGGCACAACATGTATATATGTGTTCCTTCTCAGTGACTATCTTAATTAAGATAATATAAATAATATGTTCACAATTATTTTTGTTTACATAAATAATAAATACTCACACATTATTTGTCTACCTACATCCCGGTTTAAAACAAGAAAAGAGTTAATATTACATGGTGCTATAAAAAAAATTCAGTATAGATATATAAACTATATATATATATATTCATAAAAGTGTTGCTTAAATCTATACTCTGGCGGTTTATTCAGTCTTACATCAAATAAATATTTAGATCAGATATGTAAAAGAGATAATTCAAAAAATTACCCACAAAAATCCCAACGCACATTCTCCTATTTAACGTGTTGTTTCAGTCCTACATTTAAAAGTAAAGTGAATTTTGACTTTCAGAACTGTCTAACTTAAAATTCTGATTTATAAGGAAACACCGATCCCCAAAACAATTGAAGAAAATTTAAAGAGGATTTAAAAATTATATCGATTCAAAGAACTGTGCCATAGCAATTCATTAATAACAGTGTATAGATTAAGGTTAGGTTCTACTCATAGGTACAAGTCCTAGTAATGAAAAATAGTATTGAGTATAGAAATAAGTATATGATTATGAAAAGGAATCAAGAAAAAAAAAACCCCCATTACGAAAGGAAAAAACGATAAAGAATTTATAAAGTGAGTGACTTGAGCTTAAAATGAGATTTGAAGTAAAATAAAGGAGAATATATCAATAAGCAACCGATGCCATTTCTCTTTACAGCCTAACTATAAGTAAATAAGCCTTATCAAATCATCTAAAACATTGATATACTGTATCGTTCTTGCAATTTAGAGCCACTTATATTCCAGATAGCTTTACACTAACACCTAACTACACTTTTTAATAAATTCTAACCATAAAGACTTCTAGTTTTTACGAGATGTAATTTTGTGTTTATCTATATGCTATATATTATATATATATATATATATATATATATATATATATATATATATACCAGATAGAAAAAAAACTACCAAACCCTGTTTGATGATATAATATGTCTTTTTAAAATATTTGAGATATTAGAATTCTGTTTACGGTAATCTCTTTAGGTTAGAGGCAAACTAAAAGAGCAAAGGTTTATGATTCTTAATTATAGAGGGTTTCTCTATATGGTAAGTATATGTTTGTGATACTCGCTATAAATGTCACTGAGAGACAAAAAAGTTATTTTGTTTGCGAAGCTAGATTGGTACAATACTCTCCTTGTATGGCATTATTGTTCTTACTTCATGTTAAATGTTCAAATTGTATTCCCTATACCTCCATGCAGTACGATTATTGTTCAATCATATTTCACACATTTTAAAATGTTTGGTTTGTTCATCTTCTGCATTCTGTTATTAGCCATTCAATTAAATGGCGATTTAATATCACCACAAAACAAGGTCTTGTATTTGAATCAGTAAACTAACATTTAGAAAAAGTCTTCTAAGTCGATCGTTCCGTACCAATCCATCTTCGTAATTAAAAGAACTCGATTGTATTTACTTGTGAATTTCTTGTCTCACAGAGGCGTTTAAATTTGGTAATCACAAACCTATACGCACCATTTTAAATTGCTCTGCCCCTCTCAACTACCATTTTCCGCAAACAGAATTCAAACATCTCATTTTTTTTTAATAAGAGGGGTGGTAAATATATATATATATATATATATATATATATATATATATATATATATAAGCTTTTATAGTTTAATTTAATCTAGTCCCAAAGGGATATTTAACGATAATTCTTATGCAAAGTTTAGTGTTGAAAGGGAACTCATTAAGAATGTAATTAAGTGTTGTAAAAAGGAAGCGAAAGACAAATGATTGGCTCTACTCTTATCAAAAACTACAGAAAGGTCAGCGCTTTACTGCAATTTATATCAATGTAGGTACAATAAAAAACGTTAAAATTGTGTCAATAAAGCACGCTAATGTAACGTTAAGAAAACCAGGCGAAATATAAAAAGGCCTGATTGTCGAAATACAATTATTATTTCATTTCACTATTCTGTAATTTTTAATACAGTAGGTTATTTTTATTTGAATAAAAACTGTGCCCACAATAAAAAACAACTACCATTTTTAAAAGGTAGAATAAATTTTCAAAGGAATAAAAGGAATTAGTGGGTGTTAGGGAAAGTATTAAACGACCTGGAGTTCAGTTGGATTAAGTGTAAATCTAACAGAATAATGCTTATACAAAAGCTGGATTTAGTAAACCTTAAAGTATACTAACAATCATCGGGAAACGAAAAAACAGATATTCTACTTAGATGAAACGTGGTTTGTGCTAATGTAATGTTTGGAAAATCTGACACAGCTCTTAAGTTAATGTTAAGTTTAACAAACACTATATCCTCAAATAGACTAATTATATAAACGTTAGTTCAGAAGAAGGGGTTTTAAGAGAAGCTGAGTTCATTTTCAAGACCAGTGCCAGCCAAAGTCATTACCTTTCACAAGTGAATAACTATAATTTTTCAAACTGGTTTACCAAAAAAGCTCTATAGAATCTTCCTCCAAAATCAACTTTGATCGTGGAGTACTCCGATCAAACTAGGCATCATGACAATCCTCCTACCAAATCTGCTTTAATGCAGGAAATACTTGAATGGCTAAACATACACTGAAACATTATGGATCCTAAAACTAGGAAGGTAGATCTTTTATCTGAAGTAGAATTTGAAGCCCAAGGAAAAAATATTTTATGCAGATAAATGACTATAAGTATGATGTTTTGAGGCTGCTGCTATTTATGTGCGACCTAAATCCAATAGAGTACTTATGGTTGTACATGGAACATTATAACAGGTCAAAGAACGTGATTTGTGAAATCTCACTTAAACGTTTACAAGACCTGGCGAAGAAACTATCCAAAATATTTCGGTAGAGAATAAGCGAAACTAATGAGATATATCGAAATCGTTGTCTATTAATTTAAAACTGAGCTTTAGAAAGATATGGGATTATTTAAGGTCGTAAGAAACCTCAATAAAATTTGTATTTATTTTATAAAAAGTTATAATAATAAGAGATATTAAAATTTGATTAAAATGATGTGTCGAATAATTAGGAAAAACGCAACAAAAAAATAAATTCTAAAAAAATAGACTCGAAATACACTATCCTAACTAATCTTATTACATCATATTATTATAGTGTAATAAGAAAGGAGTAATCATGTTCCGAGATACAAGCGAATACGCATCTATTTACAATCTTTATATAGTAGTATTTGATATAAGGACAAATATTTTCCTTATATCAAATTATCTTTAATATAAAAGAAATAAAGCATCGTAAGTAATTTACATTTCACAAAAACACTAATTTTATTTAAACGTAAGATACATTTTATTAAAGATGTTTCTCTATCTTTCACGTCAGAAAATTGTCAACACATCGAGTCATAAAGCTACATCGGTTTACCTTCTCGTTAGCTCCATTTATATATTAACTTATGTAATTGAATGAAATGTGGGTTCTTCGACGTAATTCTGTATATTTTTCAAAGTAAAGCGTTCTATTTTTAACTTAACTTCTTATAAAATTATTACAATGTTTGATAACAATCTAGGTTACATAGAATATTAATGTTGTTAATTTAATCACTTACAAGAATGATGTTATTAAAGGTATTTGTAATTAAATATTATTAACTTCGTGTTGTAAATTAAAATATTCCACAAAAGAAAACTACGTTTTATCAGTCACTTAAAAATAGTTACTGTAATCTCCTTACAGTAAATACTGTAGTACTTTTTTTATAGTGATTATTATTTTAGATGTAATCTGAGCTGTATCTTATTATTATTAAATTATTTTACTTTCTTTTGCGATCGAAATATTATTCAAATATCGCAAATAAAATATTAGAGGTCATCCTTCGTTTATAAAAGACAGCTTACTATATATTCTAGTATGTAATCATTATTATATTAGTTTATCTCTTTTGGTGATAATAATATTAATCATAAATCACACATACAATATTAGTGTTGTTCCTTCGTTCAGACAACACAGCTTTACTATATTCTGGTATGTAATCATTATTATATTAGTTTATCTCCTTTGGTGATAATAATATTAATCATAAATCACACATACAATATTAGTGTTGTTCCTTCGTTCAGACAACACAGCTTTACTATATTCTGGTATGTAATCATTATTATATTAGTTTATCTCCTTTGGTGATAATAATATTAATCATAAATCACACATACAATATTAGTGTTGTTCCTTCGTTCAGACAACACAGCTTTACTATATTCTGGTATGTAATCATTATTATATTAGTTTATCTCTTTTGGTGATAATAATATTAATCATAAATCACACATACAATATTAGTGTTGTTCCTTCGTTCAGACAACACAGCTTTACTATATTCTGGTATGTAATCATTATTATATTAGTTTATCTCCTTTGGTGATAATAATATTAATCATAAATCACACATACAATATTAGTGTTGTTCCTTCGTTCAGACAACACAGCTTTACTATATTCTGGTATGTAATCATTAATAATTAATTAATGTTCTTTTGTTGTCGCAATATTACTCATAAATCACACATAAAATATTAGAGATGTCTCTTTGTTCAGACAATACAGTTTACTATATTCTAGTATGTAATCAATAATTGATTAATGTATGTTCTTTTGTGATCGTAATATTACTCATAAGTCACACATAAAATATTAGAGTTGTCTCTTTTGTTCAGACAACACAGCTCGTTCTAGTATGTAACAATTATAAAATCCGTTTACCTTGATTTGTGACTGTAATAACACACTTTACAACAGTGATGGTAATGTGTATTGTAATTGCAAAGGTTGTAAATACAAAAATCAAAAATTAAATGACACCCGATCCAATCTCGAAGATATTCTTAACGATTCTTTCTCGATTTTATTGTTCCCCAACTACATCTTTGTTAGAGAACTCGGTTGGAGGACAAGAGGGTATCCAAATAAAGGGTATAAAGGGGATAATAAAGGGTATCCAAAGTGTATGAACTACACAGTGTATTTTACAACAACGCTAAATAATACGTTTGACAGTAAGCCATACAGCTATTGCAAGTTGTTTATTAGAATAGGTGATAATGATGCTTCCAAAATAGAATTATAGATTCATACTGTTTAAATAAGTATATTTTTAATGTGGTTTCTTTTTAGAGGTTCGATTTTAAATTGGATTCAAAATACTGTTTAATCAACAATTGAAATAAAACACTCATTTTCCTCATTTAAAATTATATTCAGTTGTTATATCTGCCAAAATAATAAAGTGTTCATGATGGCAAATTGTTTTTATTTCATTTGAATGAATTGCCCTTTCTTTTTTTTTTAATTTTCACGATTTGAGCTAAAGGCATCCTTTTGTTAGAATTGAGTTACTTGCTTATATCATAGAAAACAAAATTGTGTAACATTATTTGAACATAACATTATATATCTTGCTGGACTTTTGAATTACAGCAGGGAGTTTAGATGAAACATTGTTTAACAAAAACAAACATTATTCTTACAATTTAAAATTGAATGACCGACTTTTGTAATTAAAAAATTTAATACCAAACTAAATTAAAGTAAATAGTTTTTCTACTAAAGAGTAAACACTGACACGCACAAAATAGAAACACACACATACTCAAATAAGTATAAATTATAAATATGCAATATTATATTTGTATATTTTCTTATGTTGTAATAATTGTAGATAATCTTTGACGATTTTTCTGTATATATAGCAAAATCTGTGCCTCTCATAATATTATTATTAACTTTGATTAGTTATATATAACTTTTACAATTAATGATAAAAGTCAAGATACATAGTTATTCAGATCAAAATAATTGTAAAATAAAAACTCAAAACCATGATTATAGTTATATACAAAAGAGAGATAGAGAAAGAAGGAAAATGAAATATCATTCTTATAATAAAAGTCTTAATTGATATTTATTTTACCAAGCACTAATGTTACCAGAATATTTCTTATTCTTTTGACTTACATCTATATAAATTTTGTGTATCATGGTTAAAGAACTTTAAACGCGAATTATTGAAACAATACAACGACCTAGATATGTTTTAAACAAAGAATTTACCTAGCGTGCAGCTGTCAAGAAGTGCAGTTTTTTTCCGGAATTGGATTGCAAATGTATACTTCTTATTGGGGAGGAGAGGTTACAGGAAACATATTCTGCCGTGACCTCGATTTTATAGTATACAGGTCTAATAAAAGGCTTCTACTACCACAGAACCTCCTAGCCAACTACTTGATAAGCTTTTACATTGTAATTAAAAATATGGAACACAAAACGTATATTTGATGTTTATTATGGTAGTTTAATTTAGATTTTTTGTTTTGAGATTGGTACTTGATTTTAGGAGGTGTGTTCCTGAGAGGTTGATTTTAAGGGGATATTTCATCCAAAATGGGAGTAAATATTATTATATTTTATAACGGAACCCATACCATAACATATTATGATTGTCTTGTTTAATATTTTCATGCAATAAACTTGAAACTTAATTGGACAGAAATTTAATGAGAAAATGTGATGTGGTTAAGTACCACATATATAAGGTATACTCTAAGTGCGACAAATGAAACGTGTTTGTGGAGGCATGTGTACTTATAATTAATTGTAACACTCGTACTGGTAAAAGCAAAAATTGTATAACAATTAAAAGTTAAACATTAATGGATATAGAAGAACATAAATAAATATAAAGTGAAAATGAATAAAAAAGGAATATATTAATTTCAAATCAATTCAATGTCTTCCGATAAAATAAAAGCAAAAGTATATCAGATATAAGAAAAACAAACTAAAAAGGGTCTCTACTTTTCTAAAAGTTAAAGTAAATAGAGTACAAAATTTTTTTATGACTTTTTTTAAAAATACGATTTAGAACTTCTTTTAGAGTTATGAACATAAACTTTAAAACATTAAAACAAATTCAAAAGCTATTTTAAAAATACAAAATTCAATAACATAACACATAAAAGTATCCCCTTTGCTCTGATTGAAATTGCGGATGATTGTTTTTGAGTGTCAGAGATTTTCCCTGGGCCAATTCTTGCAGCATATGCCATCACATGTGGAATGTAGGTCTGTTCATAGTTTCCTACTAACAAGTGTGAAGATGGTCCACGAGCGAAAACAGCAACATCGTCCCCACCGTGGGTTTCCCACTCCATTTGGAATATCGTAGGAAATGTGTAATTATTGCCATCTGCAAAATAAAAACATACATAAAATATAATTTACTAAAACTAATACACAGTTAGTTGTTAGTCACCATAGCAACAAAACTATTAGCTGTTTATAGCATTATTTCAAATAACTTTTGTTAGTAAATCACACCACAAAATATATTGGTGAATATATTACTATTAATGGGTTTGGAAAACTTTTATAAGGTTCAAAAAACCAAGAAATAAAAAAAGGAAGGATCTAACTATATGTTGTCTTTGGAGAGAAATAACTTTGCTTTTAGCGACAAAATAAATAATTGCTACGAAATTGATGATGGGAGTAAGTAGGGTTTAGGCACGAGCAGTAAAGACTTAAAGATGAGAGGTAGTGTGTAGACCTAACAAATACACTAATATCATTATTGAACAATCAGATTATTTCAGAATTTCTTTATATTTCATGTCCGTCAATTATGAGAAAGCTTTTAGTTCAGTCAAAAGCGCAACAATGTGGAAAAAATTTGTAATTCCAAATTAAACCATAAACCTAGTATACATAATGTATCAGTGTTGTGTATTGGATCACATAAAAGTAGGTGACTTTCTAAATGAACCTTCTCTCTTGGTAATGAACACAATACTCTTCTAAATTGTACACTAGCAGGTAGTAAAAAAGTCACGAAAGAAATAAGGCATCAGCTGGGGTGGGATCTAGTGTGAAGATTTGAAGATATCAATTTTTCAAATAATATGTCCCTTTTGTGCCTAAGATTAACTAAGACTGCTAGAAATGTAAAGAAATTGGTTGGATTAAATATAAATGGAGGCAAAACTAAAGAATACAAGATAAATTTCTACATATATTATTAACTCTGTCTGGTGTGCCTTACTTGTAAACGTTGAGTTACGTGTTCGTTATCTATGTTCCAAGAGTTTTCATAATTCGCTCGAAGAGGTCGTCAAAACAATAAGAATACATATTATACTCGTACATAAATACACTAAACATAAACACTGTATTTTCGTAACACAGGTGCGCATTCCTACTACTACTACTGAGATACGAGTCATCATCTAAGTTTGGTATTTGATACCGCAGATATCTTTTATCCTCGTCGCTGTGTCATAAACGAATTGGATTGGAAGTTAGTTTATCTTTTAACAAATCATTTTAATTCTTTTTGAAAAGTAACATGTCAAATTATTCAATGGCATTCCATATTTCTGATTTAATTGCATATGTGTAGAGTTTTTTATGGTATATATATATATATATTTCATATTTTATGTTAGTGTTTGTGTTTATAATTCGTGTGTTTGTGTTTGTGTATTCTTAATGTTTGGACAACCTCTTACGACTAAACGTCTGTGAAGTTGGTACATAGACTCAGAAACGAGTAATCAAAATGAGCCATAAAATAAAGAATTCGGAATAAATTTCACAGACAGGAGAGACTGAAAGTAAATTGGAGAGACGTAGATCAATGGAAATCTTTGGAATATCTGGGAAGTATATTATCGTGAAGAAGGAAGTTAGAATATATGAACCAAAGAATTAGACTAACCCGGAGGGTCCATCCGTAACTGGTGTTCTAGGCAGCTCACAAATATCCATCAATAAAAATTATAAGATGAACTTGACATCTATCGTCTTGTAGAACTTTAATGGGTCTTCTAAAGGGCTTTTATGGACGACATATGTTTTTCAAGGAATTGAAAGACATGTATCAAAATGAGTTGTTGTGTGCCCTTTTATAAAATTAGACCAACACATTTTGGAATTTACTTACCTTTTTAATCTCTTTTGATTGTGTACCAATAGTTATTGTAATACAATCAAATGTGAAATATATATACAATTCAAGCTTAATTAAAGGATTACACTGCTTATCTAATTAATCTTTTAGATTCTAAAAGTTGCAAAAGTTATTTTACATTAGTTTGAATCATGATTAGTGGAGGGTAAAAAACATACCGCAGTGTACAAAAATTGGTAGTAACTTGTTACAAACCATAAAATGCCTAAACACATTAGCAATACATTTTTCAAGTATAACACCATACCTCGACTATCAAAGGATAGATTGTGTCTCTTTCCCACATCATGAATACCTTCCACATGTGGTCCGTTCGCATAGGTTAATGTGCTGTAGGGAAGTCCATCGTCAGCGTTCTGAAGATTGGTCAGAATATTGCTTCCCCGGCTTGGGTACCCGTTGATGGCCATCGTGTGTGAGTGGTCAGCTGTCACCACGATTAGAGTGTCTTCTTCACTTGTTAACTTCAACGCAATCTAAGAAAATAATGATGATAAAGTTATGAAGTACTTTTTCACTTGTTAACTCCAGCGTAATCTACTGAGACAATGATGATATAATGAGTACGCAGCTAGTGCCAGTGCCTTTTTAATGACACCTGTAATATCTCCGCATAAAGAGCGAGTGCCAGCCAGTTAGAAGTTTTGATCAGATGGAGTAAGAAGGGAGTAATAGCTAATGACTCAGCTTAGATTTCTTAGAAGCCGAGACTCGATAAGAAAGGAAGTATGATGTGAAAACGTTTGTTCTATTTAGACAGGAGTAGTATATAAATAACTCTTTATATTTGCAAAATTATAATAACTTAACGATAATCGTCCCCATACCACATCTACATATCTCATGTAGAATTCTTTGAAATGAGCAACGAAATAAGTATGCCAGGCTTATCATTGACTAAATATTAAATGCAGTTTTGGCTAAACCACCGAAATAGAATGCAGTGTGTTAAGGTCAGGTTAAGTTGTGTAAACCTAATCCCCCATATTTACGTTTCAATAATTATTCTAATACAGTATATCTTTTCCCTCTTAATAACTCTCTAAGAAGTAGACCTACGTTCGAAGACCTCCTTGGATTAGGATACTTTCTAGTTTAAACGAATAAAGTAAACAATAATGAGGTAAACCATTCGATCATTATGGGAATCCCTTGACTCCCTTCTTATGACTGTTGATTTTTCTTCAACTTTTCAAGGTAAAGCCTATACCCTCCCACTACTGGCATTAGCTCTGTCAAACCCAGAATGTTCTGGATTAACTTAGTCAAATTTCGAGTCTGGCTCTCCCTCCTACACTCGTATTGCATTTTAGAGCAATAAAAATGTCTTTTTTATAAACAAAATTGAAATAAATTAGTTACATAATTACAATAATGATATGTAAACATAGTTGTAAAATCTACAATTCACTTTACATTAATCAAACACAATCAGTTTTAATGCCTTTGGTACTTTATTTTGATCACATGTTACTGCATTATAAATTTTACATTCTATTAACGTTTATGTAAAGCTTTTTAGAAACTTAAAATATGAAACTTGCACATAACCTGACTAAGCTCTTTGGCATTTAGAGTTTCAACAAAGTTTAAATTGTACGGTTATATAATTTTGTAGTGTTTAAACTCCTTATGTGATTGCAGGAAAAAAACATCTGGGTATAAATGGATGTATACTTTTAAAAGCTGCACACAATAGAGTACTGTGTAACATTGTAAGACCAATGAGAAATTTTGTCCAAAAACTATTTAAATGGCTTTCGACATTAAAATAAAACTCCAAAGTCCATCTACATTGACTGTAAATGATTAACAGGTTGACTGAACTAAATGTCGATTAGCCGGTAAGATATATATATACGCCACTGAAATTATTTCTGATTTTGTGTTGACTTATTCACCATCTCAGTAAGGAGTTCTATGGTATATGTATTACGTTTTCATTACTATGATGTTGGGCTATCGTGCGAAACTGCAGTTGGTATAGAACGAATAAAAGGTATGAGATATCTTTAATGTATTTGTAAAAAAAAGGAAAATTTATTTTTCTTATTTGCAAGATAATATAAATAAAGGTTGAGAGATATTAAATCCCTTCTTATCTGTTGTGTATAATATAATATATCACTAAATTGGATGAAGAATATGTATTATACCGAAAAATTGTACAGGGGGACTTTTAAACAGTTTGACGATAATTTTTTAAGTTATTGACACTATTGAATTAAGATCCATCTCTGAGGATTTCGTTTAAATAGATTGTGTTTGTTGAAGGCAAACAAACTGATAGTACAAGAAACAGACTTTACCATTTTTTAATGTAAAGAATATTATTCTACTAAGCACAATTATTATATTATTATAAAAATCAAACAATGCATTTTCTTTCTTATTGGGAATCCTTTTTAAGAACTAGTATGGTAAATAGTTAACTCTTCCAACATATAATCAACTGAGGACTGAATCTAATTTGATATATTTTACTTATAGTTTGGTAATCTTTACTTTATACAATATCCTATAAGAACAATTAAAATAAAAACAAAAGTCTTGACTAGAAACAATATAATTTCTAAAATTTATATTAGTTAAAAATATGCGGATTATTTAACTTAAAATCAGATAAAGTTTAAATTGATGGGGAATCTGTTCCGAGAGCGGCTTATGGAGGCTTAACTGCTAACTCTACCGTTGAGAGCAACTTCTCCTTGATTATTTTTAGTTAAAAACTTAGACTTGTCCTCTATAAAATAATTTCCAAGTATCTGAAACTGCTTTATTTTTTTTTTCATTGCTTTCATAATAATGAAGTTAAATAAACCTTTAAATTGGTTTCTAAGATACTTAAGATACTTAAGTGCCGTGACTGTCATTGTGTTCTTTCGGCGTAATATAATATATATATATATATATATATATATATATATATATATATATTATATATATATTATATATATATATATATATATATATATATATATATAAACTTTAAAACATTGAAGAACAAACCATAAAAGGAGTTTCTTAAATATCAGTTAAAACACTGTACGAGAATAAAATTATTTTTATTATTAAAGTTAACTAACATAGTTATTATTGGGAAATGAAATTTAGAAAATATTGGAATGCTTCAAGTTTTTTTTATAAAAGATAAGTAACATAATTATTTTATAATTTTACGTCTTCCCGTATTATACTTCACAACAGTAATGTGACGAGAAAAAAATAAGGTTAGTAAATTTCATTGTTACATCAGTTTTGTGATACTAAACCCAATATTTGTACTACTTATGGTTCTGACTTTTGTCTTGCACTGAGCTGGACCATGAACGTTCGGATAAAATGTTAATGTATTTAGTATAAATATGGCTATAATATGATCATTTACTTTTATTTATATTATTAAAGCGTATTAATAAAACATTTAGATTAAAAATTGTATAACATTGTTTGATTTATTTCTACTATAACATTTAAAAATCAGTTGTTCTAAAGAAAAATTAATGTTTACCTCTATGGCTTTGTTAAATTCCGCCGTTTCATCCAATGCCTTGTGTGCTTCGTTCAGGTGGTGTCCTAGATCTATTAAACCTCCTTCCACAAACAAAAAGTACCCATTTTCTTCCTTTTGTAACATCTGGATAGCGACTGTAGTCATTTCCTCTAAGGTTGGTTGTACTGTAAGGTTCGCATCTAAGTGATACGCCAAGTTATGAGAACTAAATAAACCTGTGTAAAGATAAATTATTTTTAGCATTTAAAAATTTCTTAATGAGGATTAGGTAAATTTTCAAAATTGATTTTGTAATGGCTTTACTTTGCTTAGCTCATATTAAAAATTTTAATATTTATATTATCTGGTGTTCAAACTAAACAAATTTTTACTTAGCCGTAATACAAAAAATGCATATACCGTAAGACAGTAAAATAGATTAGTAACATTTTGTAATGACATCTTGGTGTACTCCGAAGCAAGAAATACGATTTGTGTAAAAATCATGACATAATTTTTCCACCTTCATATTAATGAAGAAATATTGTTACCAGGGGACTTAAATTTAATAAAGGCGGAACCAAAATGGTAACAATGTTTGAAAAGAAAGATAAAAAAAAGACAAAGACAAGTTTAATAATTAACAAGGCTCAAGTTTATTGAAAACAGAAAGAAATTTCGACGGTTCAGACTTTGTCATTTACAACAAAAGACATCCTGACACAAATCATCAGTAAAAAAAAACTTATGATTAACAAGATCATAAATTGTAAAAGTTATAAGCCCTTAATTGTAACATATAATAATTTAGAAAAAAAAAATTAATCAACAGATTCAAAAAAATTTATCCCCCCCCTTTTAGTATATATATATATTTATAGTTACAAAAATTTAACAATAAAAAAAAAAGAATGAGCACAGCTTAATAATTCACAGAATTATAATTAATCAAAAAAAAGAATTATAAACCCTTAATGTAAAAGTATAATAATTTAAAAAAAAAAATTAATCAAAGATTCAAAAAACTTATCCCCCCCCCCTTTTTTAGTTTATAAGATGATAGTTTCTTTTTAAACAGTTACAGAATTTAACAAAATATAAACGAGCTTGATATTTTAAGTTCCAAAAAAGATCATATCTATAGTTAAGATGTTTATCACTAAACTAAAGTTACATAATATAATTGGTTTGAAAATTTCTTAAAAACTATATTGGCCAATAAATTTATATATTTAAAAAAAGAAAAGAATTTAGAAGTTTGAAATTTTGTTAATTGACGTCAATTATTTTAATTTAGAAACTAACCTCTTGGAGGTTGTTAGGACCAAAAATTGCATGCAGGCTCCACCCAAAAAATTGTTATATAATTTATAAATAATTACACAAGTCTACATCTAGAAAATAGTTTTAAGGAACACATATTTGCGGAAGTAAATTTAGGCACATATACAATATGAGTTAGTTAAAGTTCTGTAAAGTCAGCTGTAAAAAGGGACATCACTTTTATGCACTTGAAAATCTGAAGTTATGTTATACAAAAAACGTGTTTTGCCAACAGGACGAAACTTGTTAGGATGTTTCGCTGGTTTGCGCAATGTGAGACAAGAATTTCTCTATTTCTCCTATTTCTTCTATTTCTTCTACCAGCATATTAGCTATGGCAAACAAAAAACACGTTTTTTTTTTAAACGTCTGTGCAAAATCAGACATGTTGTAGCATTAATGTTCTTTATTGAAGAAAATATCTGGTTATTTGTCAAAATTAAAGTAAATTAATTGCATCACAGAAATTCGTTAAGATTGTAATTAAAAGCTTCTTAGATGATTATAAATTTATTTATATATATATAGTTTTGTTTAAAAGAAAGCTTGTATAAGACTTGTAAGATTCTTCAAAAGTCTATAAAACGAAATTTTCTGATTTAGAAGAAATTTCTCTAATTGTTTTATATTTGACATGTTCAATAAGATATGCTGATCATTCAATGTTCAACTTTAGTTTGCACTTATTTCACAAAATTGTTCAAAACTTAAAATGTGCCTTTACAAGGTTTTGTAAATGATGTTTTAAGAAAAGAAAATTTTTTTATAATCATTTAGTTTCAAAAGAAAATAGAATATTAAATAAAACATGAAATACATATTTTAAAGAATACATGATATTTAACAAATTATTTTAAAAAATTAACAAAATTTATAATATGACAAAATCTGTAAGGTTGAAGTACCTGGTTAATCCTGTCGCAGTTCACGTGAGCTTGTACCGAGAAAAATGATGATTTATTTTACATTTTAGAACGAGATTGTTTAAACTAAAGCGCACAAACTGTAAATTAGCATGATGTAGTATAAGACTTGTAAAATTTGAGAAAGAAGGAACTTTTGTTAACGGAGTAATGCAGAATGTAGACCATGTTGTTATCACATCTAGACTGTGGACGGGTATTAGGGAAGCTAGCTTGACCGGCGAATTGTACTTTGTATTCAGGTGTCAGGCGATGCTTGGTTTTGGAGAGGGCCGCCAGGTGCCAGCATCTGTCAAGGCTAAGCAAGTTGAATGTATATTTACGAATGTGTTTTTGAATGCTACAGCTCTCCCCCCCCGAAAGACGGAGTTAGGGTGGAGTCAGAAAGGAGACCAGAAGGGCCTCCCACAAAATTTTGAAAAAGGGACAAAGGGCCAGAAGGGCCTCCAAAAGGATTCTAAGGAAGGGGCCAGAAGGGCCTCCCACAAAAGTTCGAAGATAGGGGCCTGAAGGGCCTCCTACAAAATTTAGAAACGGGGCACCTGATAGAAACAACGCTTCATAATGCTTTTATAATCACCACTCTAGGGTGTAGCCTCCTTCGGCACTTACTTATTAAATTTTGAAATTTCTACAGCGTCTCAGCTCTTCCCACCTATAGTTGGGATAAGCCCAGGACAGAAAGAGCTGAGGGATGACGCAAAGGTCGACATTGCTGTGCATGAACTGACTTTGTACTCTAAGGTACGTGGGGAAAGGGGTGGAGTGGCACCTCGGGAATACCAAGTGGAGGTGACCACTCCGGGGACTGGGGAGGGAATGTGCATCGCACATGGCATTGCAGGAAAGGTCGGACTCAGACGGGGGGGAGTATCCTCTGAGCCGACCTTAACATTAAATTATAAAAATAAATAAAAATAAATGAAAAACTCCTGAAGCCAATTAGGTCAGATCATGCTCAGCGTCGTTATTTTTAAATTCCTCTTCTCCCATACGAAGAGAAATTTAAACTATTCACGGCTCTTAACAATTTCCGTGAGAAAAAAGAATTTTGAAGGGTCTAAACAAATAATCCATTTGAAAAATAAACAAAGAAGCAGTATGAAACGTTGGGGAGTCAAGATTGTTTTACTGCACAAGGCAGGGCATGTGGTGTTTGACTTAAGGTCTTATATGTGTATCATGTGCCCCAAAAAAAAAGGAATTTAATTTAATCAAAAAAATTGTGTAAAAAAAAATTTCATCAAAATATTTAAGTGATTATAAAAAAAAGGTGTAAAAGAAGTGTAGCAAAAAAGGTGTGGCAAAAAGACAGTATAAAAAGGTGACCCACAATGTGAGAAAACCTAACTCCGGTTTTCTCAACCCTAATAAAAAACTAATTAAGGAACAAACATGTTGACCTGCTAATAAAAAAGACAAACAACCGAATAATTTAATCAAGACAAACAGGCCAACCATGTCGTCCTATATACAAAAACTGGGCCCCTATAATTTGGAAGAAGAAAAAAATTTTGCACACAATGATATATTTTTTTTAAAAAAAGGTGTTCAACATTTCAATTTACTATTAAACAAATGCCACCATCTGCATCAACCAGTCCACCGCCATCTTGCCTATTGCTCATGATGATAAAATTAAAAAAAAAATAAATAAAAATAATTTTCTTTCAAGATGACGAAAACAAAAAAAATTCAAAAGCAAGCTCCGTGTTCTTTAACGGGTCCACTAATCGCAGCAAATCCACTGCCATTTTAACTGTTGCTGATAATAATAGATAAAAAAAAATAAACCAAGTAATTAAAAAAAAATTTCTTTTAAGATGATGCAAAAAAAAGAAAGAGCCAGAGAAAGACTCAAGAATTATATGTAGTGTAGTTGTTGTGTATATATGTGTGTGTGTAAGTATGAATTGATACAGACAAGCGAAAGAAAACTCGAGAAAATTTTGAAGGAAATTTTTGAATTTTTTTTTGTTTTTTTTTGTTTTTTAACTATTTTTGGATTTTATTATTTATTTAAATTTTTTTTTGGATTCCCGAATGAGCCCGCTGTCTGGATCAAATTCAGTGAATGACTAGTGTGCAGTGTATGTAAATATATATATATAAAAAAAAAAAATATTTAAGCAGACAAAATAATAATAAAAAAAAAATTTTATCGAAATTGGTTTAGAAGTTTTTGTGTAAGTGTTTATAAAATAAATAAATAATAAAAAAGAGACTATAGATTTATAGAGATTTAAATATTTAAACTAAATAAAAAAATTTCATCAGCAACAGTTGTGCAGTATTTGAAAAAGCTGCAAAACATAAAAATGAGCCTTGTTTAACAAAGAAAATTTTGAATTTAAATTTAGATAGTTCCAATGCAAAATTTTGAAAATTAACTAGGGTTCCAGAATTTAAAATTAACCACGCTCTGCTACCAGAAACATGTTACCAGGGGACTTAAATTTAATAAAGGCGGAACCAAAATGGTAACAATGTTTGAAAAGAAAGATAAAAAAAAGACAAAGACAAGTTTAATAATTAACAAGGCTCAAGTTTATTGAAAACAGAAAGAAATTTCGACGGTTCAGACTTTGTCATTTACAACAAAAGACATCCTGACACAAATCATCAGTAAAAAAAAACTTATGATTAACAAGATCATAAATTGTAAAAGTTATAAGCCCTTAATTGTAACATATAATAATTTAGAAAAAAAAAATTAATCAACAGATTCAAAAAAATTTATCCCCCCCCTTTTAGTATATATATATATTTATAGTTACAAAAATTTAACAATAAAAAAAAAAGAATGAGCACAGCTTAATAATTCACAGAATTATAATTAATCAAAAAAAAGAATTATAAACCCTTAATGTAAAAGTATAATAATTTAAAAAAAAAAATTAATCAAAGATTCAAAAAACTTATCCCCCCCCCCTTTTTTAGTTTATAAGATGATAGTTTCTTTTTAAACAGTTACAGAATTTAACAAAATATAAACGAGCTTGATATTTTAAGTTCCAAAAAAGATCATATCTATAGTTAAGATGTTTATCACTAAACTAAAGTTACATAATATAATTGGTTTGAAAATTTCTTAAAAACTATATTGGCCAATAAATTTATATATTTAAAAAAAGAAAAGAATTTAGAAGTTTGAAATTTTGTTAATTGACGTCAATTATTTTAATTTAGAAACTAACCTCTTGGAGGTTGTTAGGACCAAAAATTGCATGCAGGCTCCACCCAAAAAATTGTTATATAATTTATAAATAATTACACAAGTCTACATCTAGAAAATAGTTTTAAGGAACACATATTTGCGGAAGTAAATTTAGGCACATATACAATATGAGTTAGTTAAAGTTCTGTAAAGTCAGCTGTAAAAAGGGACATCACTTTTATGCACTTGAAAATCTGAAGTTATGTTATACAAAAAACGTGTTTTGCCAACAGGACGAAACTTGTTAGGATGTTTCGCTGGTTTGCGCAATGTGAGACAAGAATTTCTCTATTTCTCCTATTTCTTCTATTTCTTCTACCAGCATATTAGCTATGGCAAACAAAAAACACGTTTTTTTTTTAAACGTCTGTGCAAAATCAGACATGTTGTAGCATTAATGTTCTTTATTGAAGAAAATATCTGGTTATTTGTCAAAATTAAAGTAAATTAATTGCATCACAGAAATTCGTTAAGATTGTAATTAAAAGCTTCTTAGATGATTATAAATTTATTTATATATATATAGTTTTGTTTAAAAGAAAGCTTGTATAAGACTTGTAAGATTCTTCAAAAGTCTATAAAACGAAATTTTCTGATTTAGAAGAAATTTCTCTAATTGTTTTATATTTGACATGTTCAATAAGATATGCTGATCATTCAATGTTCAACTTTAGTTTGCACTTATTTCACAAAATTGTTCAAAACTTAAAATGTGCCTTTACAAGGTTTTGTAAATGATGTTTTAAGAAAAGAAAATTTTTTTATAATCATTTAGTTTCAAAAGAAAATAGAATATTAAATAAAACATGAAATACATATTTTAAAGAATACATGATATTTAACAAATTATTTTAAAAAATTAACAAAATTTATAATATGACAAAATCTGTAAGGTTGAAGTACCTGGTTAATCCTGTCGCAGTTCACGTGAGCTTGTACCGAGAAAAATGATGATTTATTTTACATTTTAGAACGAGATTGTTTAAACTAAAGCGCACAAACTGTAAATTAGCATGATGTAGTATAAGACTTGTAAAATTTGAGAAAGAAGGAACTTTTGTTAACGGAGTAATGCAGAATGTAGACCATGTTGTTATCACATCTAGACTGTGGACGGGTATTAGGGAAGCTAGCTTGACCGGCGAATTGTACTTTGTATTCAGGTGTCAGGCGATGCTTGGTTTTGGAGAGGGCCGCCAGGTGCCAGCATCTGTCAAGGCTAAGCAAGTTGAATGTATATTTACGAATGTGTTTTTGAATGCTACAATATAATGTAACCAGTAACCTTATATAATATATATATATATATATATATATATATATATAGTAAATTTATTTATTATTTTTTTTTTATGATGTGATTATGTTTTATATAGTTTTATCGTTCGTTATCTTTTTTGTACTGTATTATAATTTGCTAGTTATTTTTCAAACGTATGTCGGGGAAAAATGAAAACTTAAACAATTGAATGCATACATAATATTCAGAAAAAAATAAGCAAATCATTAAAATTATTTGTTTTAAAGGCAATTATTTTTTTAGGTAACCATTCACCTTTATTATTTTTAACATTTCATTCTATTTATTGCTACATTGTTATTTATAGCATATATTTTAAAACCTTTTTTACTAAATACAATAACTACAATGATGATTAAACTTTTAAAGGTCATTTAATAACTAATCATATAAAAGACTAGTTTTATTTCTGAGATATTAAATGTTACGCGTAGAATTACCTAGTACGTAATCAGTACTATTGATATCCACTTTTAATAGTTGGTCCCTATTATAAACAAATTCACTTGTTGCATTTCTAAGGGTTTTATCGTTCTTCCATTCCTGCACCAAATCTATCTTATCGCTACGTTTTCCTACTGTGCCGTGACTGTCATTGCGTTCTTTCGGCGTAAACATTTCAGATCCGCCACCGAATATAACCTGGCGACAAGACAAAAATATAATTAATATCCCAATAATTCTGCGAACGAAGTAACATTCTATTAGCAGGTTTATAATATTTCTCACCTTAATATTCTTGCCAGGATAGCCATTGACAAGCTGCTTTGCAATGTCATCGCACTTCTCCGATGAGTCCTTCACATACTCCGCGATAGCAGAGTCAGACTGCCAGTATCTATTAGCAATGTGTGCGTAGGTTCCCGAAGGGGAGGCATCGGTAATAGCCGTAGTTGTAACGATTCCTGTTCCCTTTTGCGCTTCCTGAGCCCATTCTACTATTGAATGTGTATGTAAACTTTGATTCATCATTCCTATGCAATCATTATGTTTAACGTCTGATGTAACCCCAATAGTTTCTATATTACCTTTAACTCCAGAAAGATAAGCTGTCGCAGAACACGCCGAGTCCGCCACTTGGCTGTTTACACAGTATGTCTGTAATACCAAAAAAAACTTTTAAATAATATTACAAGGTTATTTCAAGTAAAATTAGTTCTAGTAAGTCAAAGTGGTATTGGGAATTGTAGTTGTGCATATGAGTAAGAGTACTACTAGCTACCCTCGTGTCAGAGACTCTGCTCTCCCTGATCGCTTAACTATACGAATATCACTTTTTTTGGATGTCAGGGTATGAAAATACATGTTTGGCAATAACTTCATTATTTGTCATCGTAGTTGGTATCGTTATATACAGAATTGAAATTTAAATTGTTTTACGTATTTTAGTATATTATATTAATCGAATAACACTTGTTTGTAATGTTATTTTGACATTTTAATTAGTTTTTTTCAGAATTTCAATAGGGTTCTTTATCTACACATTATACCCTTCAATACCAAATATTATAATTCGTTTTACCCAATTTTATGTTCCCAACTTAATTTGTGTCGTCACTATCGTGCATACGTACAGACATAAAGGGTGACAAAGACAACAACAATAAGGGATGGAAGTCAAAAATCTTTTTTTCTGTTTCCTGAAATCGCGGTATAGAAGATGATATTATAAATATACGACAACTTTGAGCAATTCTCTAAATATATATTATATAAAAAACTTTTTGATATCTTGCTGATCCAACTATTTAAATTCTGCTTAGTTATAATTATTTAAATTTATTTCTTCAGTTTATGTTATATATTCTATGTACAGTAATTTATAACGATAGCGTAGTGGGAACAAAGCAGTATGTGTTTGATGAAGATTAACTGCAAAAGATAAACGGCACCATAAATTCGCCTTTTGCGTTGTATTACCTTAATTCATTTCACCCTTATGTTGTGCACGATCTATTTTCTAAATTTTATGCTTCAATTTAGCAACAAGATTAGCTATAAATTTAGAAGTATATTTTTCCAAGTGGGGTATTAACTTGTAGATTTCAAGAATAAATTATATGAACAATTTCGCTTATTGTTTTTATTTTATTTGATGATTTCAAATATCTTATATGAATATTTCTTCGATTTACCGTTAATTTTCATAAACCATTGAATCGTTTTAAACCCAATTAATATATCGTGGCTTTTATGTAAAATGAATATACTGATCGTAAAAAATATAACTAATCTCTTTATTATTAGTATATAAATTTTATTTCCGTTAGAATAACAAATGGAGAAGTACTATATGTAACACTCGAAAAAAGCAATACGTCATGTGAGATAGCACCTGCGTAATATTTTCCGTCATTTGTCCAAACTGCAGTGAGATAAGGTAATACTAAACGCCTTAACTACGTGTCCTATGTGTCTCTTAAGTTATAATTATGTAAACACATTTATAAAACATTAAAAAAGTTCGTATTTAAAAACTCAACTCTATATTTCTTATAAAAATAGGCTCAACCGTACGTAACCGTGTTTCTAATTCCATTCTCTGACTTACAAAGAACTTTAAAAATAAAATGTTAAGGTAATTAGTAAATATACTTACTTGAATAAGTTAAACTTTAACACGCATCATTAAATTGGTATATTAATTGTAAAATAATGCAAACTTTTATTACTTACATTTTCCATTACCACCAATTTACTTGTATTACAATTTACTTGCATTTACTTATATTACCAATTTAACATGGCCAATTTAGAACACAGAAAAATAGTAAATGAATTCGTTGAGTGACACAAAACTATATTTGACCTCGGTCACTGAGAACTTGATAATACTGTATGAACTTTTTGATATAGTATTTTTTAGAATTGTATTTTGTGAATGTACTATTATTGATGTACCTTAGAAGAAACTGTGGAATATTCTAGATTCTTCTTGATTTTAAAAGTCCCTTGTGTTTTTGTATAACAAAACATGTCACTTGTCAACGGTTCTATAACAAGGTCTAATAAATTATCATAAATTTTGTTTTTGTGATTTTGAGAGGATTCATTTTTGTCAACCTAATGTAGTACTTTGTCTAAAACATATTCTGTTTCGACGCTTTTCAATCAAAAATCCGTAATCATTTAAACAAAGATTAAATAATGTTATACAATTTCTAAAAGGACAATATAAATCGGTAAATTATTTTGGAATATATCAGATAATAAAAACATAGCTCTATGAAAACAGAAAACCAGCTTCTAAATGGCACAGTTAAAAGGATATCATTGTTATATTACCTTTGACAGCCCAGTATCAGGAAACATTTCAAAGCTCAGTTTAGTCTCTTCTCCTGGATGTCCATTTAACTGTCCCAGATATATCCTTGATGCTGTAATAGTTGGTATGGACATTCCGTCTCCCAGAAATAAGATCACATTTTTAGCAATTTTATTATTTTGTGTTTGGGATAATTTTTCTTTCAGTAAATTTATACCTTTTGTGTGCCAAAATTCCGGTTCTGTAAGTAAATAATTTTTTTTTTTTAAACATTTTCATGAACACAAACATTAACTAATAATTCACATAAAAAAAAGTGAAAAGTAAAAAGTGTGTCCACATCACGATTATAGTAAAACGGACAATTGAATCCCATCATACGAGGATTTATATGAGAAATGACAAACTGAAAACTTTTAACGAACACTTCTTAATGTCTCATAAAATCTATAAACGTTAGGGACTCTGATGTACAAGGTTTTAGTTGTTATCATCCCTGCTGATGTGTTTCATAAATTTAAAAACATTTCTCATGACACCAAAAAAGTAGATCCTGCGCACTATTTGCACTACAGCAACCAAACTAACGGAAAATAAAATATGTTACGTTGGAGCAAATCCATATTAACGATATTCTTTTATTGTGGTGAAATTGATCAAAAGGCCTTATAGTGCTAACAACAAGAACAATTAGATCCTACAAATCTTTAAAATAAATTTGTTACACATATTCTGTATCATTCGAAAATCATGACCTAATTCAAAAATTAATATTCTTAATTTTTCCCAAAATAAAAAACCAAAACAATTCAACCAAATATTACATGTATTTAAAGAGCCGAACCAGACAATGTATCATATAACAAATCAAGACAAAATACAAAGGTCAAGTTTCTTTCTCATGTTTAGTTTAAAAATAAATTAAAATGAATCCAAATAAAAAATATACCCAAGAGCCAATATATCATACTAGTATCAGTATCAAACCAGTCTAAGGTTTTATAATGGACGTGGCTGAGGTATCCCTTATTTTAAACTGGAACTTTTAAGAGTTGAGAATGTATTACAATTTGTTGCAAATAAAATTTTGTAGATAGTATTTATTATAGATAATATTTTATGGGTTTTTTACAAACTTTTAACATCTAGCAAAAATTTTAAAAAAAATTCTAAGACGTAACCCCTTTATGTTATAAGAGGTTACAGTTAGATTTTATTCATTTCCACTTCCGGGTCGTTAGTTATATGTGCATCGGATAATATTCTTCAGATTCTGAAATACTTATTTTTATTTATTAATTAGTCGATACCACCTGAGCCACGATGTGTCTCTTATGTACTTTAGAGTGTCAAAATTGGATCATTACACGACCTTTACAAAGCTTAAAATAATAACAAATATCTCAAACAATTACTATCATTTAAAGCATCAATAAGGTTTTCGAAAGTATGATAACAAGCGAAATTAAATAACAAAAAATATGATCATCTGCAACAATGATTTAATAAATTATTCTCCAATGGTTGAAATTTTTTTCCAATTAATTTCAGATTATTATTTGTGTATTTTTAATTAATAATTTGTAAAATCGAAAGTTAAAATTGCTATATTTTCATAAATTCAAAAAGAAAAAAAAATTAGAACTTTATATATGTAGCGTATATATTATAGAGTATAGGGTTTGGATTTTTATAATTTGGGCTTAACTATATTCAATGTTTATATATATTTTCTTACTAAATGAATACAGGATAGCATCACAAAATTATTTACCAGCTCCCGTTAAATGAATTCATTGTCTGGGGTCACTAACAAAACGACAGAGTTTGAAGCGCCTAAAGGTTAGGTTAGATTATAGTAGTAACTAGAAGTATTTGGAATATAATGAAAATGACCTATAAAAGTTATGAAACATCAATTTAATTGATGCAAAGTTTTTATCTTATAATAAAATTAACCATTCAAGTGTCTCTCAAATAAATATACTGGGATAAATTTAGTTGGATTGAAACTTTTTAAAGTTAAAATTTGTTGAATTGAATTTTAATATAATAATTTTGAAGCTTCAACAAAGATAAAATAATTAGAATAATATCGTTTACAAATAATAAAAGAGCCTATGTTCATATTTCTTTAAATATTTTAGTAATTTTCTTCAGATTGTTATTGTTTGCTTAAGTTTATAATTTTAATAATCAAAAACTATAAGTTTAATAAAAATTAATATGTTGCGACATAATTTATTTACATCATTTTTTTAAACATATTCTAATGATTTTTATTGAAAAAACATGAATTACAGATACATTTTTCAATTTTAGTGTCCAAAATAATACCAGTGTTATGCAATTAAAATCTGTTTAGTACAATAGTTTTATGTTACCATTTTCTCCTTTGGTGCGAGGATCTGCTTCTCCTCCTTTGTCATCAAATTTTACATGTCTCTGGCGAATCGATTCAGAATTGTGCTCTAAAAACAAATACAAAATTTGCATTTCTGTATAATAAAATATTAGTATCTTATTTTTAACCATCTAAATTAGATTTCTGTGTTATTTATTTTGTAGAACTCTCGCATTAATATGGCGTCTCTTAAAGTAGGTAATTATTGTGCACATAGTATACTTACGTAAAGTATGAGGACTATTTTTTATATTTACTTAAGATTTTGTTATAAATATGAATAGGGAAAAATCTTTTCAGTCAACGTGTACGGTAAGTAGGGTTTATTTATACATATTTCCTATTGACACTAAACCTGAGGTCAGATTCAAGAAACATTGTACATAATACATTTCAAGAGAACATCAATACTGCGGAAAGTAATGATAAGCATGACACAATACGAAATGCTGCTCTGGTTAAAGTTTCAGTCATGAAATATCCTACGACGTTTTATATTCGGTCTGTCTATTTGAATGTGTTTTGAATTATAAATAAATTTACACATATACGAAAAAATATACTATGTAACCTTTACAAAAATCGGTAGGTTAAAGTTTTTTATTTTACTATTGCAAGAACTGCCATATTTAGAACAGAATTAAAATTAGATTTTTTTTTAGTTCTTATACAGACAATAAATTGATATCAGCTTCTTGTCTAATGTACTTATGGGGATTTGTGACGTATCAATTATCACACCACAAATCATTACAATAGTTACTATTGTTTAGACAATTATTCTTTTTACTGTGTTCAAGTAATACTAAGCCTAACAACCTATATAATTATATATTTGGACAAATAATGTAACTCGTTTAAATAGAAATTGTTAAAATACGATTAAAAAATAAAACATATTATATTTCAGGTCCCTATATTATTTTCTTATATTATGTGTTTACAAGTAAAATTTATACCGTAAAAGTTTGAATTGAACCGAAGAAAATAAATTGAAGAAAATGGGTTGACAAACGAAAAACGTTCATACTATAATTCGCGTTCTCCCTCTTGAAGACATTGAAACCGGACATAACGAAATGTCCACCGAAACTTATCTATTACAATAATGTTCCACCATTTTTTTCTAATTTTGTGTGTAATATATTGTTTTACAATTCAGTGTTTGTATTTTTTTGTTTGTTCATCTTTAGTAAAACAATATATATTGTTTGCCGTAAAATCCTCTAACCACCGATTTTCAGATTCAAAAAACATTTTGTAAATAAGTTTTTACCTCAAGGTTCTACTATTCATCATGTTTTTTAGTTTTAAAATTTACAATTTACAATACAATGCATCTAAAGAGTGTTTTTTTTTTTTTTTTTTTTTTTTTTTTTTTTTTTTTCTTTTTTTTTTTTTCTTCCAAAATCAATATTACACTTTTATTGAATAAATAAAGTCATTACAAATATAACCTAAGTATTTAGGAAAACATATACTAATATAACTCTATTAATTGAAATATTATTATAGTTGTTTTGTATAATTAAGGTTGTATAAAAATATGTTGTAATATTCGTTGTATATAATTGGCAAAATGATAGTTAAAATGCTTTACAACTATTTTTACTGTTTCACATTTCATGACCTCAGGAAACCGAAATATTGATTTTAAATATACAGTTAGTCCGCCGTCTCTGTTATCGTAATTGTCGTCTGTACGTAAGCACGATAACGAGTATAACATTTAAAGTAGGAACAAGAAGGGTCTCATGTAGAATCCTATTGAATTTAAGAAAAATTAGATTTTAAAATGACGTCGAAATGACGGTCATTTTAAACATTTTTTTTGTTTATTCAACATATAACAAACTAAATTACATACATCATTGTGTGTTGTAATTTTGCATGTAAATGTACCAACACGACCTCTGTACGATGATAAATAGCGAAGTTATTGTCAAAAATGTAATTTTGAAACCTAACCTCCCATGAAAATAAAGAACCCAAGAGTTGTCGACCTAAGCGAAGCGAGTTGGCCCTTAGTCATAAATGTAACGCTTGAACCGAAACACTTATACCAGTTAACCGATTAGAAAATTTTCAATATATACACATCATTAACTTAGTGATAAAGACAATTACGAGGTTCTTAAAATCTGCGTAACAAATGTTTTAAACATGGTTACCTCATAGATAAGACCCCTTTATCTACTAATGCAATTTAATATATCCTTCAAGGCCCAAGAACCCAACTTTGTGGGCATTATATTTTGGAGAATCTGATTGTATTTTATTGTATACTATAACTGGATAACTACCATGATAGGGTCCATCAACTTGTTCAATATTCCCTTAGTACTGAAGTCCCCTGCCTAACCTACATAAATTAGCAATAATATAGTTTTTTTGCAAATAGCTATCTCCTTGTATCTATTCCATCTGCAAATTTTGTATGTTGCCCTGATAAAAAAAAAAAAAAAAAAAAAAAATTATTGCCCACTACTTAAGGTTAACCAATTTCAGCTTATTGGACAGGACCCACAGAAGTTGGCTCACTGATATAAGACAAAATCTGATAAGAGATGTACCTTTTTTGGATGGGGTGAATCGCTGTGTATTTTGCGTACAAGTTTTCCTAGATTTTTGAGATGCTGATAATAACTAATAAATGCTGGGTATGAAGGGTATACAGAGAGGGAAATGAAAGAAGCATGGAGTGTTGCATAGACAGTCCCGCGCGAGAGAGCAAGGAATTGGGGTATACATAATATATTTTTGTGGTCATTGATAAATAATAATAGGTTTATGATACACCAGGTATGCAACTTTAGAAATCCATCTATTGGTGGAATACATTAGTCTTAAAATAAGAGGTTTGACCAATGCTACAGTCCTAACGGTTGGAGCTCAGGATAATTTACTCTGGCAGTCAAGCAGCTTAAAAAGCACTATCACCAAATTAACCTTTGTGCTGATGTGTGTAAATGGTTACTTAACATAGTATCTTAAAGTAAAGGCTGAATCTAATCTACTGCTATGTCCCACTCTAGAAGCGATGAAAACGAGAAAGCTCCAACAAGGTTAAAGGCGGGTGCTCTCGATTATAAGAAGAAATATAAGGATTCTAAAATTGTCAGAAGTTACGTACATGAGACAACTTTTAACATGAACTCGTAAAAAACAGAAAGATGGGTGGAGTACAACGACAAATTGTAAACGGGCTGGGTTACTTTCGATCAGTCCATTAGGAATTGCACTCATCATGATGAATAGGCACGACCTTGATAGGGTCATTATGCTGTTACAATATAACATAATATCTGAACTGATATTTCAATAAAATAGAGGTGAAGTATCTCCCATGTTGAAATTGATACAGTGAGACTGAAGGTATTTAGTCTTAATTTTGAATACACAGGCCTAGTTTTAAGCTATACATTTAGTTTCAGTTTCCAACATGTATACTAGACTACTAGGTATTATCGGTGTTTTTCACTTTTTATGCTCTAGGTTTAGCACTTGATAACGAGAGTTGATTTATAATCTAAAAACGTCGTGTATTAGTGTTTTATATTCACAAATGACGGAATATGTCTGATTAAAACATATTAATCTATACGTATTAATTAAACTTTACAAGTGTTTGATTTTTATCGTTAATCCATCACATGTCCTTCAATGAGATATTTTTAACACCACCCCAACCTATCTATCTATCTAGTTAGGCAATTTTCAAGTCTAAAGCATTTTCGTAAAATATTTTAATGAGTAAGCGAATAGGTAAAAACTGTTTTTCTAGTAAGATTGGTTAAGAATAAATAATAATAAATATATTATAAAAAAATTAATTAAATAATATTCAATATTTATTTGTAGTAATATAAACATATATTCTTACTGATAAAAATGAATATACCTCAGACAAATAAGTACCCATTTAGTCTTATTTGAGTGCTTAAAATACAAAACAAATGTTTATTTTCATAAAGTAACACGTTATATATATTTAGAGCTTAGAGATTACCATTTCACGAAGAGATAGAACAGTAATTGTATACATAGTTGACATCTAAACAATTTATAAAATAATTTATTTATTGAAAATTGATAATTTAAAAATTAATAAATTCCTTACCTATATCGACTGCCAAACAATTCACCAACAATAAAGAGAACGTAACTCCTAAGAACCACATCTTAAAACAACTCTTGAGTGCAATACAAGTTTTAATTATTTTCTGAAAGGTTTCATTTCACACTCAAGTGCAAGGTGTAATGTGATAAGTTTTGAGTAGTTTTGTGTCTGCGTTCAACAATTGACTTATCTAAATTTAAGCTTGATAAGTAATTCATAATGAGTTCTAAACCTGATAGAAACGATATCTCCAATCACCTTCTATTATCTATTTTCCTTGTACAAAGTGACAACATTCAAGTATTTGTAAGTGAAAGTAATAATGATATGATTAATTATATTAAACTTTAATAGTCTAAGTAAAAATACAAAAAAAACTACCGTAAATCTTCTACCTAAATAGTATGATTTACAAACACCTGATTTAGCCATAATTTGAAAAACTTCTAAAATATTTTTCAAAGTATTTATCATGCTTATGTTAAAAATTTGTTAATGTAAGATTTTAAAATGTTATGTTAACTGTACCAATAAATAGAGTAGAATAGGAGAAATAACACAATATGTAAGTTTTCTACGTATTCAAATAATTAGATAGAGAAAAAATGTTACAGCTTAGGAAATATTTAAGGGGAGCCGCCAAGTACCATTCGCAGCCGCCATGAATTTCATATGGGAGAACATGACACCACTTAGGTACCTTTATTTCATAAAGTAATTGATGGAATTGACTGAAATTTGCTACTTATCCACAGCACATATATATGCTTCAAGTGATGTACATTGTATCTTGTGAAGCATTGAAGCATTGTGAAGCATGTATCTTTTATACTTACAAAGAAATAAAATAATAAAATTTGTTAAAATTTTTTCACAAAATTTTTAATTTTATTTTTGTAAATTATTAAGGTTAAAGATAACAGATTTTAATAAAAGTAGTACATTTTATTTAGCAGGGAATAAGAAATAGATCTGCTAAATTTTAAGTTTGTAGGGCTATTGGTTTTTTTCAAAAAATGGTACCTAAATATGGAAAAAGTTGACTTACGGTAAATCGAGTTTCAAAGTTTATTGGCAGTATTCTTCTTATTTATTGTCTTCTCTTTTTCTTTTTAACAATCTTCTTCTAACCCACTCCTTCTTGTTTTCTTCCTGAAAATCTTTGTTTGCTCATTTAATCCTGATTTCGTCAATCTTCTTCAGTCTTTCAACCATGAATTTTCCAGGCCGAACACCCAATATGTCCAAATCATTCACTTTTGAAACTGACGTATTATTAAAACATATAACTGCAGCTGTAACTCCTAGTTTCAATGTCAGTAACCATACAAAAGTTGTTTTTGGTAGCCTATTCCAAATTACACTATTTATGCTTTCATTAGGGTTTTGCGTTTTCCTGTGTAGGCGGCATTTCAGCAAGTCTGGGTAGGACAGGTCTTTGAATACGGGTTTAACTACCTCCATAAACTTTGTTTTATTTTTTACATATATAAATGTATTTATGTATATGCAGAGTTATATATTTTTTTAACAGAATTAAAGGGGGATTTTTTTTAGAACTATTTTCAAAAAATTGATATTTTTCACCAAAAATGGTACTGGCTATCCTTAAAGGTGTAGTTAAAACCCTAGACAATTATCTGTAACATTCAAAATACAATTAACCAATTACTGCAATTGGTTTTCAGCTTTTGACCGAAACATACATATCCTCATAGACATCCTGCTTAAGATTTTTCAACACAAAAGCTATGAAAATAATTTCGTGAAAATCAGATATAGCTGCCTGATGAAATAAGTATTATAATGAACAATTAGCTAGTAAAGTTGATGGAAAGAGGTCGAATAAATAAATATCACAAGTAATTGGATTTTTCAAAATTTGTTAGTTACAAGTACAAAATACGCCAGTACTATAAAACAACATCGTAATATATATTAGTATAAGAATTAGTTCTAATAGGTTTCACAATAAGAAAACTATTATTTTAGCGCTTGTTTCAATGAAATTGATTTTAATTATGAAGAAAATTTGACTACAGTGTGGAAAGAAAGAAACGAAGAGTTTGATGAAATAGGTTGAGAAACAAATATGTTGATGTTTTAATGTCGCCATTTAAATTGTTATGTTACAGTAATAAGTCCTTAAAAAAGATGAAATTAAATTCAAAATCACCATTTATCAAAAAAGAATAAGTAAATTTTATAAAAATCTGTTACTAAAACTTGAAGGTTGATACTTTTGCTAATTAAAGGACTCTTACAAGTGTTAAATCGAATACGAAATAAGTTTCCAAATATATTAATAATTTTTTTAAAATAGCTTGGTTCACAAAAATTTAGTCTTTTTGGTTTTTAAGTACGCTTTAGTGTCTTTTAAGTCTTAAGAATGCGACTTAAGGTAAATGTAATGTACCGTAATTAAAATGGGTGTGATTAAAAGGCTTATTAAGAAACAGTTTGAAACGATAGTGGTATATATGCTTTATAAGTCAAATGAATTAAAATCACCATTTTAATTTCATATGCCAAAGGAATTGAAAATACCCTTTTTAAAAGAATCATTTTAAGTTGCATATGTAATCGACATTGAACTTGTGATTTATTAGCACAAAAGTCACGAAAATAATTTCACTAAGTCGAAATACGCGAAGGAATGTTGTCTATAAATTATTATTTTCCCGCCAAATTTCGACATCCCCTTTTAATAAAATTGCCATATATTTGTTTTTAAATGAGCGAAATATAAATAAATTTAACAAACAGAATCAAAACAGAAATAAAAAATAATAAAAATTGTGAAATATTAAAAGAGAATTATCTTTCAGACCTAAATTGATCACTTCATAACTATAAACAAAAATAAACACTGTTCATGGTGGTTGTATGGCGGTATTTCTCAATATATTGACTTATTTTAGGAATATAAATATATTGTACAATAATATCTACAAAATGCACATAACTGACTAGAAGAACGTATAGTTAAATGTATTAACTAACATGAATAGCAAGACCACAGTTAAAATTGAGTTATGGATAGATGCAGAGGACTTGAGACTTTCCGCTGCTGGCCCAATGCGAGCAGCATAACCCATAACGTGAGCTATATAGGACTGTTCATAGTTTCCTGACAGCAAGTGGGCTGAAGGTCCTCGAGCATAGACTGCCACGTCATCTCCACCATGAGTCTCTGAAGACCTATAGAATAAGGCAGGAAACCTGTAGTCCTTCTCTCCTATTAAAAAAAGAAAGAAGAAATTTGATCTAACCTAACCACTTTCTGCATTGTATATATAAACAGAAACACAAATACGGATAAATAAACATAAATATCCATATCAATTTGCCTATCATATTTTCACTAAATATACCTGCATTATGCAAATATAGCCTCCACTTAGGTAAGTACTAGGTGGCTCTTGTAGCCAACCTCCTAACCTTCACACTTTTTGTTACTTTTTGATTGTTTATTCCTTATATTTATTAATTATGAAATCCAATCTTGTTTATCACTTCACTTTGGAAGCGGAGCGAAAACAGTTCATTAATTGGAAGCTGCAATATATAAAATCATTACAAATTCAAAAGGCGAGAATTTTCCACACGAATAAAGTGAGTGGAAGTGTTCCTTCGTGAACTTTGTAATTGTTTACGAACTATAGTTTCCAATTACTTTGAGGATATTATGTATTAAAAAAAATAGTTTAAATGTTTCCTTTGGTGCTCATTTTAGAGTTGCTTTAATTGTCCAATAATTACAAATTTTGAAATTGTAGTTATTTATTCTAAACGGTGAATCAAACCGATCTGTACAAAACTATTTTTGGGACATTCAATAACTCATTTTGGACCGTTTTATTTACCCTGCAAATATTTTAGGAGATACATAAAATATATCATCGTTGATGTACCCAAGAAAGTAGGTTTTATATAAATATATGTTTATTATTAAACTCTGTTTTCTTCACATTCTTCAGTCGTGTCAGCATCTCGACTCGAATGGGTTCATTTTAAAATTATTCTATTAGCTTCAATTGTATAAAAAAATTGCAATTTAATGAAAATTAGTTTCAATGCCCGTGGTTAAGGACCATTATTTTGTTGGTTATTCATGTAACATACTTTCCTTTACTTGAATTTTGAAACATTAATTTCATTTCTATATCTATAATAATTAAATTATTTAAAATAAAAACTCTAAATTGAAAAATGTCACCATTATTGTTTGAGGTGAACGTTCTTGTTTTGTATTTTATCTATAACGTTCGACATCAAATTTGTAGAGATATAGTGAAAAAATAATTTTTTAATTGATCTCTGTATAGATGAGCGTTCAAATTGTTCTTGACAGATAACAAAGGATTAGAAATTAATATCTTTAGATTATGTTTCATTAAGTTTTTTTTTTATTATTAAAAAATGTGTAATAAATTTAGAGAATATTTTTTGAGTGTTTTGTGTTCTTGTGGCAATTGCGATATCTTACTTTAGACTTAAAATATCAATAAATGCTAAATTCAAACAAAACCTTCGTTTACCCCTCACATATGATTAAGAACGGATATTTATACAAGCTACACCATGAGAAGAGTCATATTTTAAATGACTCAGGAATCCTTAAAACGAATATTTCCACACAAAACTAGAAGTAGATTTTTTTCTCATTACTACACTTGCTCTTCTCTTAAGAACAATAAAACATAGCAAAAGCCATTGTCATTATTTCTAATCAAGAAACAAAATTTTACTACCTAAAATGCTTTTAAAAGAAGAAGGTACATTGCTCTTGGCTATTTTTTATCGTACGGATATATACCAGCAGCAATATGTTACTAACAATGTATAAACAATATATGTTATATATTATAAAACATTTAAAACAACGAATACAATAATTTAATTCTTGATATAAAATCAAAGTATTTTATCTCCTCAAACGATTCTCCAAGGACAAATATGAAAATATATTACTTTTTAAAGAATAAAATATTGAATAAAAAATGTTAGTGTTTAATAGCCGTATCCGGGGTCGTATTTTTTGTTTTGGTTTATTATTAGTTTATAGATAATATACTTAACGTTTTTTTCAAAATGTAATCGAATTCTTTAACACCGATTTAATTAACTTAATGGGCGTAGGCTATATTCATTATTGTAGTATAGCCTTTATTCGTTGAATAAAGTCCCATTAATATTTTAGGAGATATTAAATTATTTACATCCAGTAATTCTGATATTATACAAATTAAATAAATTTATTTTTCGTCAGTATGAGATAATATCAAATTGGTAATACATAATTAACATATACCTAAAATAATCTTTATATTTTAATAATGACTAAATTTAATAAAAATCAAACAACTATAATGAAAGGCAGAATTTTATTTTACATAACCATTATATTACATCAAACGTATAACTTTTTTATTAAATGTCCAGAAAACCAAATTTTTAGTTATATTTTTGATATGTATTATGCTAAATTTCTAAGATAATGTGATTTCTAAATAAGAAGGCTTTTCTTAGCATTGGTACTATATTATACTTTTTATATCCATGTTTTTATTTCATTGAAAAATAAATTAAATATATCTAAAAATCGTCCGTAATCATATTAGATTAATCATTATGGTTAACAGACCTCAATGAATTAGAAGTATAATTTTAGTGTTAGTGTAGTTTCTAAACATTAGTTAAAGTATTTTAATTATTAGTTTTTGAAGCTACATGAAATATTGGTTTTATATATTAAAAATATATACAACCATTTTAAAGGATTTTAACTATTTTCTAAAATACATAAGCAAGGCTTTCTGTACAATAGTACAAATATGAGATTTGTTATGAAAGTAAACACTATATTACGAACGAAATCAAATTGTCACATCATCATTCCTAACCAACGCAAATAATTACGTTACTTTTATATTAACATACTTTAAAAATTGTAAGATTTTCAACTTTTTTTATGTTCTCCATCAATACAACTTTTTAAAAACATTGTTAATTTATATTGTTTGCCGGTGCATCAAATATAAAGTAAAAACAAATTATTTTTCTATTTTAACCATGGATAATTTAATCTAATGGATTTTTTTGATCCTTGTTTAAATATCTAAACATGAGAGTTCAGAAAGTAAGATTAATATCGATAAATCAACCTAATTCTCTTTTAATAAAAAGATGGTTTGATTTACTTCCAAATTATTTTGTACGATTGTTCTAAGTTAATTTCCATATTAGTAAATTAGTTAGTTACTATAGCAGTTTGTATAGTTTTAAAGAACGTCCAAGTGAATACAAATTAAAATATAAAGTGTGTGATGCTATTTTTATGGTAAACAATTTTCTCAAACGTGTTCATATACATAACAAACTTTTTTTTTTCGCATTTACTCCAGTTTTTACCTTGAATGATTTAAAGACGGTTATTTTTAGGTTAAAATAAAGAGCAACAAAGACGAGCTGTATGAAAAACTTTATAATTTTATTAATTCTCAAAATAAAACTACTTTTTTATGATAAATTCATGAGAAACTAAGGAAATTAACACGTTTCACGACTGCAAGTGAAACATGCCAACATGCCTATTATTCGTCATATGAATAACATGCCTGTGAATAATCGTCAACATGCCTATTATTTTTTTCTGGCGATTAAAACACGTGACTCAGCTTCTACTAAAAGCGGACGAAAAAATAAGTAATACACACGTAAAATTAACATCAAAGCTTTTTTAAATTGTATTTTGTTTGATAACAGTTCTATATTGGCAACAATTATACAAGTTGTGTGAAATTATCTGCTTTCAAAACGTTTATCATTAACATTTTATCCTGCGTCAATTTTCACACTATTTATTATGTGCATCACTAGTTATCTTTTTGCCATAAATTAAGTAGGACACGAAAACTGTAATTCATGTCTTAAGATATCATTTTGTTAATCTAGTTCAAAATTAAATTCGCATAATATATCACATTAACAGAGATCACGCTCAACTTCCTTCATCCACGTGGCTTAGTAGCATTTATCCACAATGGCGAGGAGTTAATACTTGAGAACTATTAAATCTAAACATTGGTCGATTATCTGGTCTATTGAAATTAAATGTTTTTTAATCTTTGACCAGAATCTACAGTTTAGTATGGTTATAGTTGAGTAGGTTTAAAGGTGGGGACGTCCCTATCTCCGTAATGTTATTTTTGTTAAATTGATCTCTTCTTATTTGTGGAAGTAGTACAAGAGATGCAATTTTGACATTTTTACCACCTTTTATGTAGATCATGGTTTTATACTGATCAAGAAATAATCTTTTTTGTCTTTAAAAGTTTTTTTTAAAGTAATTAATTGTTTTTTTATTACCATTATTTAAAATAAATCTTTTTTTTTTTTTAATCTGATATTGATTTCTTGGATATTAGAGGTTCAATTAGGTATGCACAATAATGGGTCATTTGTGGAAAAAACACAACTTCCAAATACTGTATCACTAAAAACTCTCATCATACAGCAAAGAAGGTTAATAAACATAATTTTAAAACATTCTGGCATCGTAATCTGTTTTTTTTCCATTCTTTACCTTGAGGTTGACACGTCTTCTCTGCTTTTTGAACCTGTTACCGATCAATGTCCAGAAGTGACTTCAGGTAGTAGTTCCTGGACTGGTGAAAACATTTATCCTGCCATTGTTCACATCATTATAAGTGACAATGGCATCCAGAGTACCACATTACGGTAAATTGAACCATAGATTTTTTTATTTTAATACGAGACCACAAAAAAGGTTTTAACCTTTCATTCAAATTTATTGTGTTGCCATGGAGGCATTTCTTCAAAAGTTGTGGATCAGCTAGGTGCTTATAAGTAGGCTTTAATGTTTAAATTACTGCTATGTCTAGAGGAATTTCATGGTGGTAACTTATATTTTTACAAGAGTTTTGCTCATATTTGCACCACGAAATATTGCATATTTGCTATTTTGAAGATACTAATACATAATTACAAAACATATGGGTTTTAAATCCTTATGGAAAAAGGATGACCATACATTTAATTTTGTCCCCATCACTTTTATTTCTTCTTATCGCTTACGCTTAGTTCTTTTGTAGTGTATCACTATCAGTTTTTGTCATATCAGTTATTTCTATCAGCATGTTTCCCTTTAACCTCCTCCCATATTTCCCGTCACTCAACTTTTGCCTTTCATGTCTCGCCGTAATTTTCTCAACCATACTATTATCCGTTTTTTTTTTTATATTTACGACACATTCAAGTTTTCAATATGAAATTTGGTTCAAAAATCGGTAGATTTGATATTCTTTGAAACTTTTAAAATCAAAATTAGAAAGAAAAAAATCTAGTAATTCAGTTGTGAATGACATCTAGACTATCTAAACTTTAATATCTGAACGCTTACGTTAAATATCTTTTAAGATTAATAGTTTAATTTTTGTAGATATTGTTTTATGTATAAAACGTTTCATAAAAAATAAAACTAAATGATAAAATCAAGTATTTTAAAAAACAATTATTTTTTACACTGACGTCCATTAGCTCAAATTTAGTTCATTCGTTATTGGGGCTCAAATAGTTTTTTTTCTCTATAAACTTTGTTTTTTATTATCCATTTAAAACAATACTTTCAATAATGATTCTTTTTTTCTCCAACATTATTAAATAAATAGTTATGATGATTTTTATGTAAAATGTACCAAACAACGCTATTTTTAGAGGTATAAAATATTGATGGTTGGGAAAAAATATGTATGATCTGAGACTCCATTCCAAAATAAACTTCTACTAAAGTCTTTTTTTTTTTAATTTAATAATTTTGACTTCCTACCATATTGAATTGAGAATATAAAAATTATATATCCAATAATGTGATGCTCTTCAATAGATCATAAAATGAGATATCTCTTGACCACATATAAAAATAATATTTCTCGGGGTGATAGGCTCATGGTTAATGCAGCTTCACGTCACAATTTTTGATTGGGGATTTTGATACATTTATCAGACAACGATTGGAACAATCGTGAATGTTTTTGGACCATTATATATATATATATATATATATATATATATATATATATATATATATATATATATATATATATATATATATATAGATGGTTTAAAGGTCCAATCTCGGAATCAAGCATCAACTTACCTCTTAGATCATCCGATATGTTGCGTCTCCCAGAGGAATGGTTTACTTCACTCGGACCATTAGCATACGTCAACGTACTGTATGGAAGACCATCACCTCCTTCTTGAATTGTTGTCAAAATATCACTGCCTCTATGTGGGTAGCCGTTCATGGTCAACGTGTGAGCATGGTCAGCCGTAACTACTATGAGCGTATCCTCTTCTTTTGTTAACCTCATTGCAGCCTAGTAAACATATTAACATATAGTTATTGAAATAATGATGATTCTTTAGAATATATATATATATATATATATATATATATATATATATATATAGCGATTAACAAAAATGAAAAAAAAAATTAACATTATTAGTGACAAAAAAAATCGAATTTAAGTTATTTAACCGAATGCTAATTTTTTCGTTATAATGTTTAATAATTGTCGTGGGGGGTCAAATTATTTTCTATACTAACAGAATGATAATAAAGTAGGTTTTCTCACCTCAATTGATAAAATCATCTATAAAATAAATGTTTTTATTGTTTTTCACAAAACACACAAATATACAAAATAGAAAAACACACTAACACAAACTAATTACGTGTGAACGTTTATATGACTTTTACACTTCTGGTTAGGTCAGGGTTAGGTTAGGTTATGTTAGGTTAGGTTAGGTTAGGTTAGGTCAGGTCAGGTTAGGTTAGGTTAGGTTAGGTTAGGTTAGGTTAGGTTAGGTTTTACACTTCTAGTGCCAAAATACTACAATATTTTTGATAATTTGATCGAACAGATCAGTTTCTTGATGGTTCGCCATAGAAATTCACACAAGTAAGAATCAAGCACGTCCCTGCTTGTGCCACATGTCAGACCTAACTTGACATGTGAGAAAACCTACTTGAGGTGAGAAAACCTACTTTATTGTCATTCTATTAGTATAGAAAACAATTTGAGCCATGCGGTCGTATAATAGAAAAGACCCTTTCGTGGTAGTATTTATGGTGGTTTCAATCACGGCTATGGGGATAAATTATCCATAATGTCTTATTATATGATATTTGTCTGTAAGAGAAGTATAGAAGAAGAGAAACTGCTCTAGTATTTCTTCTGCTATGAAATAAGTTATTATAATATACCAGATAAATCTAAATTTTAATAACTGTTTTATTTTGAAGAATCATAATTTATTAAGTATTCTTGAAAGGGTTATTCTCTTTCCTATTTAAAATATTATAACATAAAAAAAACAAAAATGTTAATTTATATATTTTAAATATCCGGCATGGTTTAACATTATCTACCATCCTTCAAATTAAATTCCCCATGGATTCATTGTTACTAAGCATTGGTTAAATAAAAGTATACACCTATATAAAACAAGAACTAAAAATATGATCAATAAAAATATGGTGTCTTTTAAATAATAAAGTATTTAAAATAAAGGAATAATAAATAAAAATCTATCGTCAATAACAGTGCATGTAAGCTGTCAACTATAGATATTTCGAGATTGCATTTTCATTGATTATTTAAAAACTGCATTTTTTATTTATTTATGTTTCCATTGTTATGAGAGTTCATAATATATTTTAAGTAAAATTAAAAATGACAGTTTTCAATATTTTTCAACTGCAAATATTTAACGAGTTTTTTTATGGCCCAAATTATATAGTAGTATGTGTGAATCCTTTTGCAATGCCCGTCAAAAATAGCAGAATTTATAAATATAGATATCTCTATGTTAAAACAAATTTTAATAACGTTTCGAGTCATATAATATTTTGAGAGTTTTTATTAACATAAAATATTTAATTTGTATGGAGTTTTGTACAAATAAAAGTTGTTTTTTTGAAATATATTGAAATATAAAGGTTCAATATGATATTAATTGACAGGCTCACTCATCAAAATATTTCAGTTCTTCCATGTGTTCCTAATTATGAATTGAAATTGTAGAAGAACCTTTATTAAATCCGACGTGTGTGTTATAAAACTTCTATTGTCGAATTGAGTTTTAAAGATGAAGCAAAGATCTCATTTCATTCAACACATTGCTGATGTAAATAAATAAACTAGCTGAATTTGTTTACCCTCCTTAGAGAGAAACAAGATGAATTCAGTCTGAAACTTAGTTGATTTTTAATTCAATTCATGAAGTTTGAAATAATCTTTGCTAGGATGTGTGAAAGTAGAATCAATTGATGAGTTAATGCAAACCTAATAAATATTATTACGACAGGAGACAAGAGTTCTACCTGAATAATATTGCAACACATAAAACGCCAATGAAAAACGTGATCAAAAGAAATCTCTCCTACATATAAAATGGCAATTGGCGAAAGAGAACTGTACACAATAATTTCTTCAACGTAATAAGGTTGCAGATGTCAATAGAGACCGCAAAAAATAACATTTTTTTCAAGAATGATGTTTTACATGATATTTAGGGATAAGGTTAACAAGATAAAAATATCTTTTGTATGTTTTATCGTAATTTTTTGTAAAGTTTACATACAAAAAGTCATATAATTATAACTTTATTCTGTATAACATATATCTTGGTAGTATTCTACCGTCTCTGGAAGCTTAGGAAAAATAAACTTTCATAAAAATGTAATAGAGTAATAGAACTGGGAAATTATTGGGAGAAGAATCTGTGAAACTTAGGGTGAAAAAGTCGCCCTTTGAATATTTAGTCTGTAATAATTCCCTGACCAGCTGTTGCATAAAAAAAGATATAGATATGATTTGTGAGCTTTCTCTAAAGGATCAGTCTTGATTTATAAATGTATGTATGGCATTTGGGAGCTTAATTTGCTTCGTCTATTGCATGTATTTGAACCTATGGGCTTTATAGTCATGCAGATTTCGTTACGGTCACTCGACAATTTACAATAACTTGTGAAGTTTTTAATTTGGTATCCATTTCCAACACAAGCGTGTACGAATTAAATCTGTTGGGGAACGAAGACCTACATTTTATCTCCATTCTCATGTTGTTAAATAGGTTTAATAAATATTAGTAAAACGAGTGTTTAAGTATAATCAGAGAAATCCGTAACAAAAATTGAAATAACCTAGTTACAATTTTAATTTTATCTTGATACTTATTTTCCACAAATCTATTTTAAAAGCCACTTTATTGGAATCTCGTTATAAGTCAGAGGTTTCTTTCTTGAGATTGTCGGTGTGAAATGATATATAATTTGATACGTTTTTATGGTGTGTTAAACTTTTTTTTTTTTTTTTTTATATATTACAATTAATTGCATGTGTATCTCATTACTATCTTTAGTTGTATATTTATTATAACTAGTGTGAAGCTGTTTTACATTTAAAATCGTACCTCTATAGCTTTATGAAACTCGATTGTCTCGTCTAATGACTTCTTTGCCTTGTTTGCATGGTGAGCAGAATCTATTAATCCTCCTTCCACGAATAAGAAGAACCCCTTTTCTTCTTTCAGCAACTTGTTTATAGCAACAGTAGTCATCTCCTCTAGGGTCGGTTGTGAAGTTTGTGCATCCAGATGGTAATCCAAGTCATTGGTACCAAACAACCCTTAAATAGTTAAGTATATCTAAAAGGTATTTAAATAAATGTATTTAAACAATAAATTTATATTAACTATATTGATTAGAAAAATTATTAATTGCTGAAGATAGTTCGTCCTTTATAAACTAGAGTCGTTAAAATATTATAATAAAGCAAGCAACAAAATAGCTAGTTTTAATTGAAGTTTTTGTTTATTAATAAAAAATAAACAATTCTTTTAAATATATATATATATATATATATATATATATATATATATAATAATAATAATATATATATATATATATATAATAATAATATATATATATATATATATATTAATTATATATTAATTGTTATATATATATATATATATATATAAAATTGTTATTTAATAATTGCTCTTGTTGGTTGAAAAAACGGACATCTAATATACCTAAAATGTAGTCAGTGTTTTCCAAATCCAAACCCAGCAACTGATTTCTCTGCCAAATGTATTTTCCGACTTTTCCGTTATAGGACTTGTCTTTTTCCCATTCTGCAATCAGATCTACATCGGCGGTACGATAGCCTGGGTTACCGAAGCTATCATTTTTTGATTTTGGTATAAACGCTCTAGTTCCACCAGCTAAAATCACCTAAGATATTTAAAAAATCATTGAATAATTACTTTCAGTTAGAATATGTTAATGTGCAATAATTTAAATTATAACAATATCTTTACGTAAATAGTTATACATTTATAATTATAATATAAATATAATTATAATATGCTAATATTTTTTTTTCAAACACATATAGTTTACTCCGTTTTATAAATATCAAAATGAATAGTCTTTGCCTCACAAATAATATTTTCAATTACATGTTTGTGGTATTAGGTCCTTTTTTTTTTTTTTTTTTTTAATGTAGCAGATGTTATAATTTAATTTTTAATTTTTAACAAATAAACGCATATTTTTTTTAGCTTATTTTAAATTTGTTGATAAAGCAATTTTTTTCATATTTATATTATAGGTACCGTAACTATATTCTTATGACAAATTTTGGTTTTAATTTTCATACTACTGTTTTATTTAACAATGAATTTAGAATATAGTTTGATGATTTCGGGATAAATTTGACATACAGGTATAAGGGTCGCCACGGATCTTGATTGATGGTTTGGCAAACGCTGGGTTAGGCGAGGGGAGGAGTGCGGGTACTTTCCTAAAAACATTGGTGAGCGTAGAACTGAACATAGCAGTTATTTAAATCGGAGTATTGAACAAACTAGAAGTTCTATCAAAAATATTTTCGAATGCATTTTTAAGATCAACTAATTTGCTAAAACTTTCTAGCTGGGAGTTTGTTTCTACCACAAAAATAAAAAAAGTTCTCGCTTACTGATTTTTTCATGTCATTTTGTTTCAACTTTCTAATATTTTCATTATTAAAAATTACACATAATTTTAAAACTAAAATATATTTATACCGTTGTATGCAGAAATTCATGCAGAAAACGCATATATAAGTTTCATTGTAGTTTTATTATTCTCAAGATGTCTAGGAACGTGTAAATGACAACGCGCTCACCGCTCTGGATTACTCCGTTTGCCGTATTATAGCCTGATGCGCGGACCTCTGGCGCTTGTTAGCTGTTTCAGAATGCCTAGTAGCACCGATTCATCGGTCAAGATCTGTGGCGACCCTTATAGCAACTTAAACATATAGAAATCTAAACTACATTACCCTTCTATTTTTGCTTAAGGTGGATGACAAATACCATAGACCTTTGCTCTATTAATTCGTAACTTAAATTTCATCACAATATGCTTAACCAAACATTTAAAACTAAGTAAAACGTATTTTTATTTAATCGGACTAGGTGAATGGTGGAATTTTCCTATCGAGTATACTATAATCTTTACCAACCGGTTGTGTACTGATTATTTTTGTAAAATGGGCCAGACTTTCTTGATGTAACGTACACGTTTTATAAAATACTTTAAATTTAACTAATTTCCTGAAATTTTTCTATCATCGTAGGTGGTAATTTGAATTACTAATTATCAAAGTACATTCTCAGGTTTTGATCCGGGATAATAACTTAAATTTGTTTATACCTATCATACAAAATTTACAACAATTTAATTGTACCACAATTGAAACAAGCACATCTCCGCCTACACTAAATTCAACATCTCACTTTACTTCTACACTTTAATAACTATAAAAGTATGTTCGACATGAAAACTGAATTTCCCGATCTTATTATACTAAAATTCAGACTGAAATTTCCTAACTTCTTTGAAACCTAAAAAAGAAGAAACAATAATGAATAACATATGGCTATCTCAGATTTATTGAATTATAATACTTTATCCTATTCGTTAAATAAATATTTACATCTCTTCCTAATATTCGAATTTTAATTAAAGTACCTTTATACTTCTTCCTGGTTCGTTCTTGATCAATTGTTTTGCAATATCTTCACACAGTTCCGGAGAATCCTGTACATTAGCGATTACATCACTGTCAGTTTCCCAATCTCTGTTAGCCGTGTGCGCATATCCTCCTACAGGAGACGCGTCTGTGATCCTTGTTGTAGTCACTAATCCTGTCCCCTTCCCACTAGCTTGAGCCCACTCAACTATTGATGATGAGTGGAATTTTTTGTTAAGCATAGCAGTACAGTTGTTCAGGCTCACGTCCTGTGTTACTCCTATTGTACCGATGTTATTCTTCACGCCAGACATGTAAGCTGTGGTGGTGCATGCAGAGTCGGCTACTTGTGAGTCTATGCAATATGTCTGAAATGAAAAACTATATAGAGTTATAATGACTAATACTCGCAAGTATCACAGTACAGTAGAAGAGGTGCACAACATGTGCTAGATAAAATTAAACAGATGTGGCACTCTATTCCACATATGTAACTGTATCGGTAAGAAAGAAGAATATTCGTTAATATCTTAAAGCAATGGTAACAAAATAGCATAAACATTTCCCTATGCAAATTCTTTTTCTAAAAGACGCTATCACAAATTAAAAAAACAAAACATGTTTATGTTTTTTAATGTTTAAAACAATAGGTATTAAATTATGAAATAGTTTAAAACAAAACCAGTAAAATGTAAAAATATATAATTATTAGACCCCTCTCTGCACATTGATATTAAAAGTAAAAACGCACAAACAATTGAATTAGTATGCCTGCCAGTATTCATACCTATATTGATATCAATTAATTTAAGCCTAATAATGGATGGAGAGAAGCTGCATCAAATGTAAAATATTGACACTTACTCGTATAAGCAAAACGTACGTCCTGCAGTAACTTTCCTCTTTTACCTTCGTAACATGTTTTACAAAGCCCAATGAGATGTTAAATCAGTTCGTTTTGTTCATCTATTAAAACTCATAATTTCGCATAAATATATCAATATTACTAATAAAAACTAACAATTAAAATATCTACACTGACAAACCTCAAGGATCATAGATAACATTATTTCCTACACGTCAAGTTTGAGATAATTGGACCATAGAAATCATGAATGAAAATTACTCATATGCACAAAATGACATCTAGATGTAGGCTATAAGTTTTTACGTAATCATAATATATACGTCTTAAAGGCTTAACTGGGCAATACATCCTCCTCAATATAAAATATTATAATAATAGAGCTTGAGGACAACACAGACCTTGAGAGGGACAAATATTTCATCAAAAAATAATTTTAGTCTAAGAAATAACAAAATATATATTTTAATAAAACTTAAACATTGATTTGTTCATCATTACGATACCATCTAAATTTTAATTATAATTTTCGTACAAAGCAAAACCCTCCCCCCCCTTTCTAAACCTATGGTTTTATTAAGCTTGAAGCCTTTCGCCTCAGTTATAATAAATACCTTGGATAATCCTGTATAAGGAAAGTTTTCAAAACTGAGCTGCGTCTCTTCCCCCATCCCACCTTTCATCTGACCCAACAAAATCCTTGCTGCTGTGATTGTAGTAACAGACATTCCATCTCCCAAGAACAGAATCACATTCTTCGCTATGTTACTGTTTATTGGGTTAGTAGACTTATTCTTTATTAAACTGACATCATTATTGAATCGATTTAGAACTTCTGTAATAATAAATAACTGTACAAAGATAAAATCAGTGATTAACTAGGACATAGCGATTTTAAAATACTGAACACAATTGCATATCTCTTTTAAACAATTTTTTTCGTTCTTAGTACATAACAACTATTACCATCCACAAGTTTAAAACAGATTTGCAAAAAGAGTGGTAAAATTCTACAGAATTCTACAGAGAGCCTTCTCCTCTTTATATCCTAAAAGTATTACATAATACTTCCTTGGCATAAATGTCAAATATTAATTTACAAAATTTATGTACACTGTTATCCTTAAGCACGGAAGATTATCCTTAATCCGTTTATCCTTAAGCACGTAATTTTAGAATTTAATGAAAACCGATAAGATATACTATTTTCTTAATGTATGCTAAAATTGTAATAGGTACGTCAACCAATTTTTTTTTAATATCACAGAAATAAAGAAATTGACTTACCATTCCCCATTATTTTGGTTAGGTACATTATAATCACCATATCGTGTATTTATCGTTATTTAATCAATGGAGAGAACTACATTCATTTTAGTCAACGAAAATTTATTGAAACGTGATACTATTACTTTTTTATAAAGCATAACTAATATGTCGATAGTTATTAACCACGTACAATATATAAAAAGATATAATTTTTTTATTATCTCCAATTATTCAAATGTTGATTTTGATATTTGTCATATTTTTTCTACATTATAATAGTTATAATAGTGTACTGAAATGATTACATTAGTTAATTATAGTTACCTATATTTAGGCCAAAAACCTGTACAACAAACAATAAATTTAAAAATAAACAGCAATTCCACATTTTACATTAGACTTATATTGACCTTACTAAGTGAATACTATTTTATTTTATGTCTTTTTCCTCTACACCTTATTTATAGCCTATGTACAGTTATTTCAAGATTATCCACTAGAATTAAAAATTTACTGCCCATGATTAAAATTAAATGAGGTCTTATTGGCAGTTAGAAGATGATTTTGAAAGACACGTTAAGCCTTTGGTGAGCCTTGCTATAAACAATAAAAGATAATCATGACCCACTATAAGGTAATAACAATGTTGAATTGAAGAAAAAAGCAATATCAAACAATAGATCGAGAAAAGCAGTCCTGTCTGTTTTAACTTGACCATGTCCGTTTGTTTGTTGTTTGTATGTTACGGAAAATAGCGTGTTCCAATCGTTGTGGTTATTTGAGGCCGGTTGATTTAAGTACAAGTTATTTTTATTTTTTTAATTTCGGCCACTCAAACAGTTACTCTCCAAGACTTGGACACAGAAATAACAACTAGTATGGCCACGCTCCAAAATATTAAATGTTAGAAACTTTTTCTTTATTTTATTTATTTTGTTTATATTATATTTTTTTGAAGTGTCAAAGGATTACAAAAATTTCAAATACATATTATTTACAAAAGGATCACATGGTTTTGGTTCCGAACATTTTCTTTAAAATTCGATGTATTTGTCTTGTAACATGTTATGTATCAATGTTAGTTAGAGTAAATATAAACAATAGTTGGAACCTTCATGCCCCTAAAGAATCGGGTCACCAGTCATCTACATTCACCTGTGATAGGGTAAAGAATATTTTTGTTTCCATTTAAAACAGTCACCATTCCTTAGTTTATATACGCACATATAGACTTCAGACTTATTATGAACTATCGTTGTAATTAATAAATGACCAATCACAATCACAATACACAGGAGAAAGCCACTCATAAAGTATCACCTCATGGGTAGTGTACCTGTGTACACCAGCTGTAGTATCATTTACTGTTACTTATATTTCCAAGGATATTGTTTTTAACGCCGAAGGCAGTAGTCATATTTTATTTACAAGAATGATTTGTTAAATATATTACAACTTCCGAAAAGCGAAGTCTACTGCCTGGAGATCGACTAAGTTAACACTTAACTACTAAATAAATATATATATATATATATTAATAAGGCCTAGCGAATTAAAAGGAGTTGAATTTCCAAATATTTGAAAACAAAAGTATGCATTATACGCTCCTAAAAATCTAAATTACGAAATCCTTCAAAGGCATTACAGTCAACAATCAAGATAACGTCAAACCTAACATACATACCACAGCCATTATTTTAGATAAAATTTAAGAAAAACATCAGAAGATTGTAACTAAGTTTCAAAAGTTTGCAAATCATCTATACTTCTCCATGGTATATTAAGATGTTTGAAAAGTAAGTTTATGTATTTCTTCGTATATAAATTCAATATATTAAACATAAAACATTGACCGTTTGTAAGTCACTTTCCAGTTTTATTTTTAAAATTTATTCATCTTTTTAATTGCAAAATTTCATTACCATATTTGAGTTTTGTTTTTCCATGTGTTTTGATATTAAGAATGAATGTGGAAAAATTTTAAATTAAAAATAAACAATCAAACCGTTGTCGGATATAGGCTTCACAAACTAGGCTGAATAAATAGCAAAAAGTATGATAATTTTTAAATTACATTAAAACCCATGAATAGTCTAACGTACAGAATATATTTAGCCAATAAAGATATAACTATTGAAGTATCACTTTTTATGACAACAATTTGTCATTAAATGATGTAAACGTATGACTGGTGTGTTATGTCCCGTGAAAATATAAGTATTCGATAAGAAGTAGCACAAAGGGATTAACAGTAGGAGTATGAATAAGACTGTCGTAAAATGTAAGCCACTTTTTACAGATATTAATAGCAGATTACAGTATCGTAAACTATGAGCTGTTGTAGTTTATTGCTCTATTTATAGCATTTGATCTTCAATATTTAAAATAATGCTCTTTGTACGAAGTCTAATCCAAAATGGAGAACTGTTTAGAATTTGTCAAGGACGAGATAAATTAAGTTGGTTTTGAAGAGTTTCAGAGCTGCTAGATAACATTCTAAGCTGAGAATCGTGACGATGCTTATGATAGCTTTTTTAATAAACATTTAACAAGTTGGAATTAAACTCTCCATTTTAAATTTCCATTTATTTGCCTAAGTTATCATAAAATTGGAAAAGTTCAAGGGAAACCCCTAAATGTATCGACTTTAGAAAATAATATATACACGGGAAAAGTATAACTACCAAGCTGCACCATTTTACTTCCCAATTACACCACAAAATTAGTTCTTTATTTTTATGTAAATTTTGTGATACCTACAAGTGTCGAAATACAGAGTAACGAATAGAAATTGTAAGTTTAAAGTTAAGCTACTAATTCCCAACACTGCTGACCGAAGTTATCGACTTGAACGTAACACTGTGTAAAATTTAAAACTGAATCATAACTAAAAATTGAAGCAATAGTTAGTTCATTTAATCATTAATATTTTTAGATCACTTTTCCATAGTATTTAATAGTTCAGTTTACAAAGTTCAGTTCGAATTACCTGAGGTGGAGTCGTTTTTAATGGAGTAATATACCGTCGTTTCTCAGAGTTGGTTGTAAAAGTATTTCCATTTGAATACAAGTGCAGTAAAGCGTTTCACAAAACCTGCTATGCCGAGTTAATCTTACAAACGTGTGATTAATTTATGTCTAGAGTTTGCAAAATGTTTTTATCATATATACTATAGTCGGTGATTTTTATTTTTAATAAAAATATAATTGTTTTAATTGAAGATGGAGAAGTTCAAACTATTTGGAAAGCATAAACGTTTGCCAGTAAAGTGATGAATTCATAGAGTATTTCCGTCATATTTAGGAAGAACGAAGATTGAAAAAACCGTTTTCTAGATCATAAACTAACAATATATGTATCATATGTTTAAAATAATTAATTATCATTCTTTTTATTCACCTTTAGAGTCGAGAGCAACGAAATTATTTAATATTTAGAAGAGGGATATGGATATAAGTTGTCAATTTATAAATTAAATCAAATACGTTGATTCAAACATAAAGTTTTAACTACTAAAGAGTTTCCCACAAAAATAGTCATTGAAAACCATATTTTAAAATGAATGTAAATAAAATTATTTTTATTCGGAAAATAAATTAATTATTTGAGTTTTTGGAAAATATATAATGTACGAAACCTATTTTCGTAAATTATGAGACATTGGAATAGTGATATAAAAAATCAAACTGCACTGCATGCCCGTTTTCAAGGCCGGAATTGAAGCGTCCTGAACTATTTCTAAAACCCATCAGGGAATATATGAATATTAAAACCTTGGCCTCCAACGTTGAATACTATCTACTTGATAACATACTCGCTCCATCTTGTCGTGGCCATGGCAGAGTGTTTCATTTTATGCGACCTTAGCCAAATATAGATTGCCATCGACAATAATCGACTGAGTATAACATTTGCTGTTATTGACATTTTTCACTGCATTGGCTAAAAACATATATTTTTTTAAATTTTCTGACAGTTCTTATATTTCTATTCTAAATGCTATAGTTTTCTATAGTATAAAGGGGGGGGGGAAAGAAACGGAACATTGGTGGTCTTTAAATTAGTAAAAGTTTTCTATGTGATAAAAATAAAATTATTTAGACTAAAAACTCGGGAAATTGTTGTGATGATTTGTGCCAAAGTCTGAATCGACCTATTTTAGTTAAAACCTTCGTGTATATCGCACGTATTTTTAAGAATAATCTACCAAAATATTTAAACACCGAAAATAGTGCAAATAATTTCCTTAAACAGTTGTGAGGGTGGTTGTTTACAATGAATAAGGTCGACAGTATTTTCATAGTTGCATCTTTATTGTAGAATTATATGTTTAAAAAAGCAGAAGTAGAATTTTATTGAAAAATGTTAAACTAAAATGAGTAAAATCTATAAGGATATTTTTGTGTAAAATTATTTTACACTAAAAGTATAATAATTTGCAATTGTGTACATTGTTCCATTGTTTGTTTTCTCTTAAGCCGTTTCATCAATTTTTGGGAGATGGGCATGTAACAAAATCAACTCAAGTAATCATGTCTTAAAGCGTACTGAATGACACTTTTTCAGAGTGGGGATATTAATCTCAAATGTAATATATCCTTCTGTCTATAATGCTTCAATAGTATATTATTACGAGTACGTAATGACAACCTCGGTACATGCCAAGCCTTTGGAGGTGTCTAATTTTTCCTTTTACATATTTGGTTTATATCCTTGAGTGGGTCAATTCAATCCAAGTCAGTAAGAATTCAATGATGCAAGAAGTATTATAATTGATATAGTGTAGAAAAATTGTTAATTTTGTATTGTGGGATAATATTTATATATATATATATATATATATATATATATATATATATATATATATATATATATTCCAACGGTAAACCTTTTCTTGGTTAAGTTGAATGATGTTTTCGGACCCCACTTTTTTGGGACGCCGATTTATTCAACGGTTTTTCGTTTGAGAATAAGTTATTTCCACCTACTGGAAGTTTTATAGGCAATCTCGCTTTGTTTGGCCTAGGTGAAATAACTATGTGTCGAATATTCAGTTTTCTGAATATCCTGACTAAAAAAAAACTTCTACGTTATACTTCCAGTACTTTATATTTGATTCTAGCTCAGTTAGAACACAAGTGAATGATTTTACTTTTTGTAAACCTCTGAGTAGTGAGTACACTGAAACTAACCTTGTAAATTGTTTATTTGTGCTTGCAAATATTTTATGAAATTTCACTGTATCAATTCTTAATCTATAACTCATAAACTATTGGGATATTTGAATACTAGGTGTTTTTTGTAAATAATAAATTTTTTTATAAAGCAAATAAAATTTTAATAATTCTCTTTTTTTTTTTTTTTATTTCAAACATAAAATAAAACTTTTTGGATTTTACTTTCTCCAACAAATACAAAATAATAACTTTCCTTTCAATTTAATAATAAAATCTTAAACTACAAGGCAGAACCAATTATTTACCTAACTATAATTTATTCTAATATTTTATACCCAATTTCATTTAATTTATATTTTAATAAAAGATTTAATTCGAATTTACGATTTAATGAATTCAATTTTTAATTAATAATACAAATATTTTATCTAATCTAACATCCTAAGTAACCCAGTATTTTAAAATAAATTTATTTGAATTTATTTCAGGCAAATTTAATCAGGGACTAACGTATTTACGTTTCTACCGACCTTTTCACAACTGTCCAGGCGTCGCGACGTTTGATATGAAGTCCGCGAGCGTTGTTTAGCGATGGCAGGCTACAGATGCTCTGCGTGCTGGTTAAGTTGTCTCGTTGATGGAGGTTGATCCCTGTAGGGTTGTCTGGAAGAATGTTGGATGAATTTTTAAAGATGGTTGTGGTGATGTGTCTGAAGTCCCGGTTCGGCTATTCTCTCGACGTTAAAGTTGCATGTCCAAGAAGTCGCCTGGTGATGTCCTGGAGTCCTATCCGGAAGCTATACGAATCACTCCATGTATCAGCTGCTTTGTAGGTTATGTTACTTCTCCAGAATAATCCAAGTTAGGCCAACTTTGTAATGACTAAGTTGCCACTGACGTTCTTGTAGATTATAGTTGTGTCTATTGCTGCATTCTAAATTAATATCGCAATGACGTATGTTCACACTTGTTATACAAATTATTAGGTTAACTAAGAAAATACTTAGCTTTTTGCTTACTATGGTATTTTATAAAAAACGAGATCAAGGCTCGATGTGTTCACTTACATCGCAGAAATATCAAGGCTCTCGAGTTTCCCCGAGCAATCGTTTATATAGACTCATCTTCAGCCATCCCCTTCTACCGTTCCTCTCTTATCTCTCTCCGTGCAGTTTTGGCCATTTAAAATCCTTTTCCTTTGTAACTCCTCCAGGGTTTTCCCTATTTTATTGAGAGTGACATTTTTGAATTCAGCTCGTTGTCTTCTTTACACACGAACTCGAGTGATGCTCGTACGATTCTTGGTTCGCGTACACGACCCGCGCACGTTTTTCCGCGGCCATTTCTCCCGGAAAAGTCTTTGTTTTTTGTTTTTCCCGGTTTTTTGTTTTCACTTCTTTATGTCCTTTTGGTTTGTGTTAACTAGCCGGATTTTCTCTTTTTTTCTGCTTCTGGTTGTCTTGCTGTAGGGTTAGGGAGTTAAACGATTTTCTACAAACTTGGGCTTTCTTTTACTCCCGAAACATATTTTAAATACTGGATTATTTTTACATAACTACGTTATCAGCATACTATTTAGCGTTTTGAGTTAATAAAAATTTAAGTTTAACTTTTTATCTTGCTCTAAAGGTGCGAATTCTGTCACCTTTTTCCTTTAATAAAATTTCAAGTTTTTCTTTTTAATTATACATTTCGTTTATCATTACTAAAATTTGTTTTGGTTAGAATTTAAAAAACTTTCTTTTTTATATACTTTTTTATCATTTGAACTTAGTGGATTAACATTAACTTTTTTATTTAACGAAATTTCGCAAAAACTTATTTTACCTTTATTTTAGGCCTTCTTATGAAAAGCCTGAAAAACCTTTTCTTTTTCAATTTAGAGGAATTTTGAATTTCTTTACATACTTTAATAGTCTGTATTTTACGTAACTTTGTGACTTTATATTATCTAATCTTGCAGTAAATACACACGCGGTTAGCGTAATGCATTTCCTGACGATATTTGTTTTTATTTAATTTCTGGATTTTGGCTTCCCGTATTAATTTTTAAGTATTTTTTACAAGTCCTTATTCCTTTTCGAACAGGCAGGGTCCAAGAGTTTAACTTAGCCAGATAACTACACTCCCGGGTCAACATGATTTTCGTGACCTACATGCGGCTTTAGCCCACGGCAAGTCCGGACTATTCAAATTTATAAAATTAATTACAAATTCAAAATCCAGGACCTACAACGGGTTGTATCCGTTGTAATATATATATATATATTATGACTCATAACTGTAGTACACTTTACGTATATGCGTGAGTAGGTGTGCGTGTGTTTGTGTGTGATTAAATATCAGCCTTGATAATTAATTTTTATTTATGTCAAATTGGGTCTTTATAACACTAAGTAAAATGAAAAATTTCAACTCTGTATCATTCGTTATTCAAAAGTAATACATTTTCTTCTTAACAAGAAACCCACTTTAGGTCATTTATGTTTTTATATGATATTTTTCTTTAATTTTAGCACTAGAACACTTCATAAAATTGTATCCATTTTTCTAAGACACTGTGTATATTATTTCAGTCAACAAGAGCATATAACGAAGGATATTGCATAGAAGGAGATTCTATAAAAGCGAATTCGATGTCTGAGGTTTTATCTAGTTCTCTTTTATTAAAATAAAATAAAATTTAATTTTTAAAATGTTGATATATTATGATGAATACACAAATGAAGAATAAAGTAAGTTATAGTTTTTTTTTTTGTGAGACCAGAGTAAATTATTTAAATCATTTGTATTTTCTACTTATATTTTATCGATTTATATGCGGCAATACAAAATCCCCTGCTTTTTAAACTTTTTAGATTAAAATTTAAATAATTGGACAAATAACTCGTAACTTTAGTTTTGGCTTCCTTTAATAATATTAAAATCACAAAAAAACTCGAAGAAAATCCGTATGCTTTTACAGCTCAAACGACAAAAAAAAACAATAAAAATGATTTTTCCTCCAAAATAAATAATTAATTATATAAAACTTGGATTATAAATTTAAGAGTACAATTATTTTAATCGAAAATTTTTGGTATGAACGATTGTGAGTGTGAATGTCACGATAAAATAGTTGTCCGCAATTTATTTTAAGTTTGATTTATTGATTAGAGATTCTCCATGTTTGACTACTACGGCATTGCAATCAATGCTGAATACGAATTGCTCATGCTTGTTAACGATGATGCCGCCTGTTATCAAGGCAACCATTACATTAGGAACGTACACAGAGTGTGTCGTTGTATGATTTCAGGCGCTATTGGAAAAACAAAATTACCTTAACCTTTATTTACACTTGACGAGGAAATGGAACTATTTTATGTTTCCAAAACAACAATTATTGGCATAGTTCTGTTGTCGCGTGATCATGGAATATTCATACTATGATATAATTTATTCGAACATTTACCATCGTTTGCGTAACGTTTCAATTGTATGGATCAACCATCCTCAGAAAGTGACGATTGTCTACAACGTACAAACTAAAAATAAATTAAAACGTATTCTAGTCCTATATAAATGTAGTTAAGTTTAGTCTGGTTCACTTTTTTGTTCCATTTATTCAATAATCAACCAATTAACCAATTATCTTACAACGAATTTCGTACATTCGTTTGAGTTCTTCTCTTCTCTTTGAAACAAAATTGTATGTAAAAATATTCTAACGTATTTAGTAAAATATCATTTGTGCGTGTTTTTTATCACATAACTTCAAATTAATTGTAGGTTAGGGCATAAAACTGAGATGTATTTAGTTCCATTATTTTTAGATGAACGCTTTATTTTATACCTCATTATGAACAGAAGAAAATATATACACATAGAGAGGCAAACGGACATAAATTTTTTTGGGGTAATCCAGAAACCCTGAAAATATATGTATCTTTTAAAACGGAAATTAAAATCTATGTTATATATCCAAGTGTTCTAAAACACTTGTCGACTAAAGTAGTAAAAATAGAAATGTGAAATTCTTAAGCAGAATAGACACCTGTACACGGTTTCAACATTTAATTTTGATTCAAGCATTATAGATAGTAAAGTGTTTGAACGAATTTGAGTTTTGTATTTTGCTCATACAAGATGAACTACATCAATGCTGGCCTACGTTTCTTCTATAAAATAATTATTATAAAGCAAACGAAATAACATCCATGTATAAATACATAGCTATTTTGTAGTATAACAAGTATATTTTAAACCTGGCGAGAAATTGCCCATTTTTGTTTTTTTTAAACCATACAAATACATTTCATATACCCGACCTATATTTGTTGGACTACCAAAGGGTTATGTACGCATCTAAAAAATACCACATTGAGAATCACCGAAGTGAAAATATGTTTCGAAAGATACACTACACGTTGTAATCCCAATTGGGTTGATTAATTAAAGTTCATGTTTTAAAACCCAAGAGAAATTATCTCCGTTTTGTGATTTCAGGTCATACATTTATCCAAATTATATAAAACAATTAGAGAATAATTTTTTTCTTCTGATATTTTTATATTTTATACATAGTGCACATCAATACACCCTTTCATACTCTTCATCTGCCAATATCCGTGTCTTTCTTTCTTTCTTCTTAATATCTATCATTTTTATTAATTTTAACATGACGTGTAGTTTAATACATTTTTGTTAACAGGATAATAGACTCATAAATTGTTTTGAAATTAAGTCGAAGAGAGTATAATATATAATTTCACACAGTTCATAATATGTAGGAAATTTAATTCATTCTCTCTCTCTCTCTCTCTCTCTCTCTCTCTCTCTCTCTCTCTCTCTCTCTCTCTCTCTCTCTCTCTCTCTCTCTCTCTCTCTCTCTCTCTCTCGTTTGGTGTATTTTGTTCGATATTCATATTGTAAGTTTGAGTCTGCTTTTTTTCGTCTTATTCATCCAATGTTTTAGGTACAGGGATTTTGTGTATCCACCTTTTATACAGGGAGATTGGAAAGTCACTGTACAAACAAGGGAAAAGATGTTAGTTTTACTGTTATCTGTTTCTTTGATTAGACGTCGGTAACTTTTCTTTTTCTTTGAACTCAACTATAGCCACAAGGACCAAAGTTATTGTCTCTTCATTCGATGTGGTTCTTGGACGCTTAGAACTTGCTAAGTCTTAGACATTACGTGTTATAACAAATGTTTTTTATAGAGAAATAGTCATTTATATTGTAAATAAAACACTTGTATTTAGGTCCTATACTTTAAAACCTCCCGGGATATTATTATTTTTTGTATTCCCTTATATTTTCATATCTACATAGAATTTATTGATTTTGTTTATTACTGTAAACAAATGTTTTATTTTTTATTTTTTATTATACATATCAGAACAAAATAGTTTATTGATACATTTAATTGTTAACTAATATTGTTCATTGGTTTAATTATATTGTATGTTAATATATGATGACATAATTTTGTATGTGACTTAGTAATTGGTACAGGCGGAAGGAAGTAGACTAAATTATTTATTTATAAATCCAGAAAAAACGATACTAAATAAAGAAACTATTTCATATTTTGATCCCAAACTAGTCTAAATTCAATATTAATGACATGGATATCAGTGTGTTATGAGAGCTTTGTTTGCTGTGTCAGGATATACATATAAATTACTTAAAAAATAAAACATTTTTTACCTACTTAAATGTATAAAGTACAATTAAAACCACATTGCCGCAACGATACCCAGAACACTCGAAATTGTTAACACCATTTTTGAAAACCTACAAAAGCTATAAAAGCGTACTGTCTTTTCATTTTGATGGATTAGAAAAATTGTATCGATTCATTCCGTAGCAATGTCGGAAATTGTTAGAACAAATTTCGATTATAATTAAATAATAACGTGACTTTTATAATGAGTTAAATGCCAGAAATGTTACAACTGTTTTTCATAGTTCCAACATTCTCAGTTAGAGTTACATTTTTTTAGTATTTATACGTTATTATAATACAGATAATTTTTGAAATCTAAATTTATCATTAATTTTGTAAAATTTAAGTTCAATATTAGATATAACAAGCTATTCCATTTACTTACAAAAAATTTATAATTAAAAATAAGTAAGAATTACTCACAGGGTTTGAGATCCTGTTCCTTTGTTTGAAAAATACATCGCCTATCAAATAGTTGTATGAATTAAATTTGTTTTACTATTTATACTACATTATTTGTAGACACACCACTCATTGTGGTGACTTTAAATGTTTCAAATCTCTAATAAATATTTTCGAACTTTAAAGTTCGAAAATATTTATTTGGAGATTTTCAATATATATATATATATATATATATATATACATAGAAAACAATTATATACCATAATTTCAACTACATAGAAATTTAAATCATCAAATATCAAATTATATTTCCTGACACTTATATAGTGTTACATATGATTAATATAAATGCCTCCAAGATCAGGAAACTATTGACTGAAGAACAGTTTAGTTAGAAAAATTCAAATGACTATACGTATAATATAAAAGTGAAATAATTAAAGTATGTGTGTACAATTATAGGCTGAAAAGAAAAAGAAAACAATAATAATTGATGTCATAATAGTTTTTATTATGAATTTAAAATGTGTTTATATTTATAAATATACTTACAAATGTTGTTGTTGTAATAATATCATATACGAGCGAGATTCTTATAATGTGAAGTACTAAATTACTAATCCTAAACAATAGGTAACAGACAACAAATTTATATACAAAGACGAATTATGTTTCAATTTGTGAAACTAAAATAATACTCTATTATCACATTATGTGTTTCATTAATAAGACACTACAGAAAACCATTAGGCAGATAGAACTAATTTGTGTAGCTGCTGATACTGATGGTTTTGCAATGTTAATATCAGCTAAAGGTGATGGTTCTGATCTCACTACTGGTCCGATATTTCCGGCATATCCCATGATCAGAGGGATCGTATTCTGTTCATAGACGCCAACAAATAAATGAGCATAAGGTCCTCTTGCAAAGACACCTACGTCATCGCCTCCATGAGTTTCTGAATCTAGTTTTACCAGCGATGGATATTGGTATGTATCACTTCCTGTAATCCAATCAATATAAACATTAACAAACACGAAATAACTATGATTATAGTCTAGACTTTATTTATAAAATCAGTTTATTATCAGTATACATTATCAAATTATGTTTGTTTTTATTAATCTATAAATGAGAGTTAATTATAATTTTGAAATTCAACTGAATACACATAATTAATACATTTTACTCGTATACTATTTTTGAATAAGAGACGCAAAAAATATATACATGGAAAAATGCTTGACTACGAACGACAAACAGACAGACAAGGAAAACAGGAGAGACTGCCAGTTGTTATTTGTGTTACTTAATTAGTAGACAGATTTATTAAACTTCCTAAACTATGTTAAAAATCACACTATCAATAGTGGTTTATATCAAGTTGAATCAAGTTTGAATATGTATATACAGTTTGGATATACCATTGATATACAGGATATTTCTGAAGTTCTCCCGACACTCTTAAATCTCATTCTCCAAAAGTGACAACAAAGAAAAACTTTCGTAAAACATAGCCTATGTCCAATAACGCTTCCTTTTTACAGCTATCAGCCATTTTGTTTTTATTTAAATGTTGTACTTTGGAAATAGACTAATCAATTCCCAAAAGTTATAGCTTTTTTTATTACGCATTTACAAGTTTATTTTTTTTATATATTTTAATTTGAAACTATACTAAATTGCACAACTACCAAATGGTACAATATAGGATAGAGATAAATGGCATGAATATTATTATAAACTATTCCCCAAGGTTTACATGTGTACCAAAAACAAGGTATTTATTAAAAGTATTTTTTAAATGACGACCTTGTAACATATGTCGTCCCATATCTCGAAAACCGTTAACTTTAAAACAGACCAACCTTTCACATCTTAATGACGAACAATAAAATTTATTCCTTTTATATTTTCTGTATCACAAAAAAAACTAAAACATTCTTTGTAACAACACCAAAAAGTAAATAAATAAAGTTGATATATAATAACCAACCATTTAAATAAACGTCTAATAAAGTTAGAAAATATTCGAAATTTCGCACATAAATATTATGTAAATATACCATAATTATTTTTGAAATGTTTTTTTTTTGTGCTGATACTGTTAGTTGTGGAAGTATTATGTCAATTTAAGTTAATTAAAATGTGATTAATTAGCCATTGTAGTAATGCCGTACTTATTTATTACATAGAAATTCGCTGATATGGTTTTTTCGTTGGATGCGTGCAATCGTAATGCTACATTTCGTACTTTTATGTTTCTTATTTTCTACTAAACTAATGTAATTTGCAACTTCAAAAGTGTCTTGCAACGCCAATAGTATCTCTTTTTTTTCTTTTTTTTCCAAAATGAGGTAGGTGGTAAACAATTTCAATGTTTTTCTTAACTAAATTTCAGGGCAAGGTCGATTGCATAATTTCCTTTTTTTATATATTTTATTGAAAATTAAAAAACATATCGTATAGCAGGTACTTTCCCTATTTTTTTTCTGAATTCTTTTGTTCGTTTTCACTTCGAAAATGAGCACCGAGAGAACTTTTTGAAACACTCTGTATATATATTTTCTATTATTACAGAAGAGTAATATGACAAAGACTATACATATCATCTTTGTCTCAAAAGTAAAATATTCTTAAGATTGTTTAGACACTAAGAAATATTATATCACACACACACACACACACACACACACACACACATATATATATATATATATATATATATATATATATATATATATATATCTACATATATATATATATATATATATATATATATATATATATATATATATATATATATATATCTACATATACACAGACAATGTTACTCTCTGTTATCAATTTTCTATCACAATAATTAATTGTACTTTTTATTCTAATACCATTTTAATTAGTTATATCCATAAAATTGTAGTATATATATATATATATATATATACAGTGTATGAGTATATGTAATCTCAAATTACACAAATGGTATATAAAAACTACTATAAATATTGTATCTAAATTATGAAAGCTTATATAAATAGCATGAAGTTAGGAATCAGTATATGTAATTAGGTCAAGGTCATTGCTTGTTAGACGATAATTTCAAGCAGGTCCTTCAAGGTTCCGCTGTTTTTGCCCACCTTTTATCTGGTCAGTATGGTACGCAACTCCCAACTGTTTCTTGTACTGAGTTAAAACTTTCAGTTTATATCTTTAGTTTTAGATTGTAAAACTATAGTTTGAAGTTATGGTTGGTGAGGAAAAAGAAACTATTTTTCTATTGTGGAACTTTTACAGCTACTATATAATGGTAAAGATAGAGCACATTGTGTTGACTCTATCAACCAGAAACGTGGCATTGTTGGGATTATTTGTGAATGGGGTGACGTTGCAAAATTCAACAATTATTGCACAATGAGTGTTGCCACTAGAGTCAAACGTTTGTCAGATATTGTTATTAGTCTGACTCGTAGCTTAACTTATCTATCAACCTTGTACAAAAGTACAAATATAACACAGTTGTAATGGCGTAGGTTCATTTTTAATTTGAGGCCTCTCCGAGAGGGTCAAGTGCCGCGCATGCGCAGATTGAGTTGTTTAATGATGTTTTGTCGTAACATCTTCGCCACACAATACATACTACATAAGTTCCCTTTGGTATCTTTGAGAAAGAAGTGCAAAACCCCTCAAGGCATCTTATGAAATGTTTCAAGCAGAGTGCAACCATCGTATTTAAACCGATGTTAAACTGATCGCATCAGCTCGGACAAACAGAACTTTTGGCCGTAAAGAGTTTTGTTAGACGCGGTGTGCGTCAGTCTTTAGTCTGTCCAGGGAAAATAGTTAAGTCAATAATAAAAAGTTATATCCACTTATATATAAGAAACTTTAAAAGACAAGTGAATTTAATAACCGTAAGTATAATCTTAAAAGATAAGTCCCAAAAAAATTCAAATAAATTCTAAAGAGTTTGAAGATAAAAATAAATAGTTTAAACAAAATGTAATAATGATTACGTAGGCTAACTTAGCAACATTATTGTCAATCAGATAATATAGCCTATGTTGTAAGTAAAACCCAATTATCGTTAGAATCCTGTAAACAAGTCCTTTGTCAATTATTGACTTGACCAATCTCATAATATAAAATTGCATGAATTTATCAGGTTATATACTTCTTGAAACACATATTTTTAGTAAAAGACACTTACCGCTATATAAAATTAAATAATTTCAGAAATGATTGTAGTGCAAAGGGAAAATATTTTCTTGATAGACTACAAGCTTCTTTACAACCATTTTAACTATTGGGCCTTAAAATATTTAAAAAAAACTATATGTTTTTAATAAACCAATATTACAAAAATTGTAAACAATTTAAATAAAGCAAAGGTTCGTTTCAAAATCCTGTTTTTAAAATACTATTAACTTTTGATGACCAAATTCGTGTCTCAGTTTTTAATTGCTTGACTCCGTTTAGCCTAATTACATTAACTATTACTATAGGCTACTTAATCATATCATTTTTCTAACTTTTACTATTTTTGGCGGATTTTAGTGAAATTTTGGAATTTTGCAGTTTTCGCAATTCTTCATTAAAATGAACCGTCGCAGTGTGTGTGTGTGTGTGTGTGTGTGTGTGTGTGTGTGTGTGTGTGTGTGTGTGTGTGTGTGTGTGTGTGTGTGTGTGTGTGTGTGTGCGCGTGCGTACTGTAATTGTTTTTAATTAATTTTCAATGAATGTTATCTTTAGTAACACACTATCTCAGTAAATATTCTCTTAGTTTAAATAAATATTTCGTTTCACGAAGTTTTGTTCATATTTAAATATCTTTTTAAGTACACATAATATATTGTCATTCTTTCCTAGTGAATGAAGGTTACTAGGTTATATCTTCAGTTTCGGAAACTATACTAAAACGTTCACAATGTACTGTTAAAAATTAAGTGAAATTGGATAAACTTACATGAAAGTAATTAAAATAAAAACTTAAACACAATTTCTCCCAAATATGTTTATTATATCATCTTGAGCTACAAAAATCATGCTATAATAGTAACGCATGCATCACTGAAGTAGGCGATATTATCGTTGAAACGTATTTGATTTATTAAACGAGTTTCTGAGAAATTATGTTGAAGTTTTATTATAATTAAAAATATCTCACAAATCAAGCTCAACAGTCATTTATATTACTCGAAAGTAGTACATAATATCTTAGACTCAAAGTGTATTTGGAAATATAGGCTACATATACAAGTAAATGGGGAAGAATAAAGCTATGTATGAGTTCAATACATGAATATAAACCCAGAAATGTGTCAAGATATTAATAATATTGTTTGTTAGTTGTTATCTAGTGATGTTAATGGTTAATTCACAAATAGCCAAAGCGAGAGAGAACAATAAATTTTATATTTTTAAAAGTAAATATTAGATATTATTTAATCATGCATATTATTACAAACATAAAATTATTTTTAGTTGCACAACAACATTCTATATAAATAAATACTAAAAATGTATAACGAAAATAATTAATTACAGAATTACATAATCAAACATATGGCAGTCAAATTAAAGTCCACTATCACTCCCCAAAAGTTACAACATGCTTATATACAATGAAATAAATAATGCTATACAACTAATAGATGTCAGTGTTGATGCAGAGGACTGTGATGGTTGTGCAGGTTTTTCTTCTACGGCTACAGGACCAATGCCAGCAGCGTAACCCATACTAAGTGCAATTACATTTTGCTCCATTGTACCACTGAATAAATGACACCATGGGCCACTAGCAAATATACCAACATCATCACCACCATGCGTTTCATAACCCAATTTTACAAGTGATGGGTACCTGTATGTGTCGTTTTCTGGAAAATAGTGATATTCAAAAGTTGTATTATATACATAGGTCAATTTTATTTTTTTAATATAGAGTGGATTCATTAGAGTAACGATACCCAATTAGCGATTGAACAGCAGATAATTTATGTGAGTATCAGAAGTAGTAGAAGACATTCAGAGTATTAATTTACTACCCTGATGTATTTCTTTCACACATATTGTATTACATGTGTATGATGTATTTTTTAGCACAATGTTCTAAGGATGAGCCGAGTAGTGTAAGTAGCTCCACAGTTTCAAGGTGCATTGGTGAAAGTTATATGAATCTTTATTGTTCATGTTATTCATCTTAGTTTTTTTTTTTTTCATTTAAAAAATAACATTGCAAAAGTATTTTAATAAAAACTGTTCATGTAGAATATTTGTGTATATGATCGATTAATATATATATATATATATATATATATATTCAAAAAAGGTAAACCGGATTTTTTAAAACGAAGTTAATTGAATTTGAAGTGTTGAAAGAAAAGTGATGATTGATATATTTGCTAAATAAAAAGTAGGGCAAATAGTGGAATATGTTAGGTTTTAAAAGATATTATTAAAACAATAAACCACGAATAAATTTATTTGCGAACGAAAACCAACTGAGGCAAGCAAATAAAAACAGAAATATTTCGTTGACATTTCCTCAAAAATACTTGTTCGAGAATTAGTTCAGACATAATATACACAACGGTCACAATTGTTTGTGTTTTTTATTCATAAACTTTTGTTTTGTTTTATAATGCACATATTTGCACGTTAGATACGAGTACAACATTTCAATATGATAAACATTTAATCAAAAACATATTGACTGATTGTATCAAGTAAAAAATACAATATTATTTATTTTTACTGTAAAATCTTTTGTCCTAAGAGCTACAATTTAGCAAAATGTAATCCAAATTTATAGATCCAATTCCAAAATAAGTAAAATTTTGTCTTCAATATTTTTTTAAATATATCCACATACAAAATTTTATAAAAATCCCGGCAGACGACTACAAACAAACAAAAATATTTCCACAAACCACCATTTTGAACTTACGACATCTTTACTAATATTTTTATGCAAAAATCGACGAGAGATTTTTGGTTTGTACATTCCAGACTCCCATGTACCTCAAAAAACTATTAAGATTTTTGTAAGTGTTATTTTGACAATTTTTTTATATTTATGTTTTAAATGAACTTAGTTTGAATTTATTACGAATTTTTACATCTGTTATAGAATGTATAAGTGTTGCATTTAGGATCTGTAATCACGATCATTTTTCTTTATAAATTAGTTTTACATTTGTATTAAGAATTCCGTTTAAATTTAATTTTATTAGGCCTGCCGCAATCACCATAACAAGTTAAAAACACCTTCGTGCATACATGCAAACACACCCAACACATAGACCAGATATAGTAACTGCGATAAGACTTACTAAGATCATCACTCGCAGGAATGCTCCTGGTGCTGATATTGATCATTGCACTTGGTCCATTAGCATAACTAAGTGTAGTATATGGCATTTTATCCATATCAGACATTAGATCCGCTGCCAGGATGTCATCTCCTCGTGTTGGATATCCACTGAAAGTCATTGTGTGAGCATGGTCGGAGGTCACTACAATCAAAGTGTCTTTAATATCTGTTAGATCCACAGCAGCCTGGATAGTATGTTAAAACATTATTACATATTCCTCCAAATAATTGTATATTAAATACTCCATAACATTAATAGTAAATTATATATTTATGAACCATTTTAATATAAATATGTATTTAATTTAAATCTTGTTAATTTTATAAATGTTATTTGTTATTTTAATATGATTCAAAATGTATTTTTCAATGCACAAATAAATTCAGCTACAAATAAATATCGTATCATAAATATTACAAGTTGGTCACAAAAAAAGTATTTTGAACAATTAATAAACAAAAGCAAGTATCTTAATTAGTTATTTGAAATACTTTCCAATTTCAAACCGGCTAGTATGGTCCCAATACAACTATACAATTCTGACTTTCGGTAGAAAAGTATCGTGCTCTAACTATGCACCCAGAATGGTAAACGAATGTTACTCGTATTCAGACGCCAGATTCCTAAATTGTGAAATTTATAATATGGAGAATAAATGTTTAACAACTGATGTCAAATCCGACCATAATATATATTTTGCAATTTCAATGTACTGCCCATAGTGAAAAAGTTACAACATTTGGAGGTTAGGTAAGAATTTTAGAGAAATTGGTAATCAAATTCTTAAGACCTGATGTTAGATTATAAATTCAGAGTCTTATAAAATGCATTTTCAATTTAATTTTTTAAATAGTTTACCAATAACGGCAAGAAACATGACATAATGAAACATTTTTATATTTATTATAGTGAAATGTATATAAAAAAATAATAATTTATTAACAATTGCTTGTTATTTTTATTATATTTCTTGTAGTTATATTTTGTTTTATTAAGAATAAGGTAATCGAATATATATTATATATATATTGTGTACCTGTACTGCTTTGTGCATTTCCACAGTCTCGTCTAACGCTCTACGGGCCCAGTTTTCATGATGTCCATGGTCTATTCGCCCGCCTTCGACAAATAAATAAAATCCTTTTGACTCTTTTTGTAACATTCTGATAGCAACCCTAGTCAGTTCTTCAAGTGTAGGTTCCGTAATTTCATTTGCTTCTAAATGGTATTTCATGTGGTCGCGTTCAAATAATCCTGAAATTAATAAATACAATATATTTATTATTGAATTGAACTAAAACTGTCACAACCCTATGTTAAAAAAAAAAGAAGAAAATCCTTAACGAACACTCTCATTTACCTTAAAAACTATCTCCTTTACTTAAAAAATATTCTCATGAAGAACAATTAGTTTAGTTTATGTTACCACTATGTTTATTTCTTTATGTAATATTTACATTTCAAATTCATTATATGGCGAGGCATTATTGCATTTCTCGTCGCCCCCATCTTTAACGTTTTATGTTTTTAAAAATTCATAAAACAATTTTTTTATGAATTAAAAAAACTATTTACAATCTAAATCAAATATTTTAAACTTTTAGTTTAGAGTGGCAAGTCACGTAACAAATTTAAGAAAGTAAACATACTATACAAAGTTTTAACAATTATAATTTTGGTTTTATAAGGCTGTAATATTTTACGTAAAGTTTAGTTAAGTATAGCCACAAAAGGAAGAAAGAAAAATGCTTGTTATTCCCAAAAATGTGAAGCTTTCGGGAGGTTTAGAACAAAAATTTTAATGAACTCATCTTAATTACAATCATTATACACTTCTAAGAATGATCCAAGTCTGTCTATATCTCATTCTCATAATTCTCATTATGATTTCCATATTTCCCAACTCAATAGCTAAAGTGCCTACACGGCTTTTTTAGGAATATAGCGATGAGTGCTTTATTAGTTAAGTTAAAATATGAGTGTGTTATTGCATTACTATAACACTATGTAATATATATATATATATATATATATATATATATATATATATATATATATATATATATATAACATATAACTATGTTCATGCACGGTTTATTTAATTATATTTTACAAATCTTACCCATCAAATAGTCTGTTTTTGAAATATCAGTGTTGAGCAGTTGTTCTCTGTTCCAAACATACTTGGGTGTTTTACCCATATCTGTTTTGAGTTTTTGCCACGTTTCAATGAGATTAACTCCATCCACCCGTTCTCCATATCCTGACTCATTGTCTGCTGTACTATTAGGTAGAAATTTAACACGGCCTCCTCCAAGTATAACCTAATTAATTATGTTATTAAAATTAAATTATTTACAATATTGTTTTACTTTTACTATATTTTATAATGGAGTCTCACATTCATAAAAGTTTACCGTGTATAAATTAGACATTATGAACATCATACACCGTAAAAAAACAAAATAATGTACAAACCTTTGTCTACATGTACTTTTATATAAACGCAATAAACGCAAAAGATCTAAGAAACGGATGACAAATCGTAACAAATTATTTAAACTATATATGACTAAAAACTAATATGACACTACTTATTTTCTTTGGGTGATTTTTTTTATCCAAGATATTGAATCACAAACTTGATTAATTCTAAATTAGAAACCAATTTTTTATGTTTATCATTATTTTTTTTGTTTTTGTAAATAGGTTATATGTTTACATAAAACAACGTTACCAACAGCTATTAATTTATGGGATATTAGTGCAAGAGTAAAGTAAACTGAGAATCCTCTAGAGTATTTTAATTTATTAGACCAAAATGGGACTCAATGTTAAATAATATAAATTTTCTAAATAATAATCTATCCATAGAAACTACTGATCAGTTTTAATGGAAAGACGAGTATGTGTCAATGATATTAGAGGGAAAACCCAATTTAATATCCAGTTGCAAAATCTGCCTAGGATGATATTTATATTAAATTATATTTGTAACCATATACAGTATTTACAGAGGAATGTCAAATTATTACACAACCTGAAATATTAAATAAAATTAATTCCTTCTTTTTTATTATTGAAAGAATGCGGATACTCTTCACTGACGTGCAATTCTATGTTCTATAACACTTACAGAAAATAGAAGAGCACTTATTATTTTTCTTAAAAGAGAAAAAATGATAGAGTTACACACTTTCCTCTGACACCACTGCCACATTTTGAATGAAATATTTATTACTTTCACCCTAATAGAAACTATTATAATTCTTCGTAGATTTTAGTAGGAGTTTCATCAATTTTTGTCTACAAAAATGCTTAATGTTTTTAAAAAAATGTAATTTCTTGAGTATTATAATAAATCAGGTGCTGTTTTGAATAAATTGTATAAAACAATTGAGATTTAATTTTTGTTTGGAATAAAATCACAGAATTATATTTTAGAAAATCTTCTTAATAATTTTTTATAACAAGTAGATACACTTGATTAAACATTTTCATATTATTGAATTGTTAATGAAACAGGTATGTCTGCCTGTATTGCCCTACTGACTTAACAGTGGACTAACGTGTTAATAAATTACTAAAACCACTTCACTTGGATTGATTGGCTTAAGTTATGTTCCGCTTCATTCACTAAATTAATTGGCAAACTTTGCAGTGCAAATAGAAAGTTCTCTTACAATTGTTTACATACAACTCTAACTAACCTGCATGATTAATTTAAAATTAATGTCTACAGTGTTCCGTTAATACTTTATAGTCATCTTTAGCTTTTGTGAAACCCGTTAATTGCCTTCTGTCCCTATAATGATATTGTAACCATTCAAACCATCAAAAAACCAAACAAACGATCGAATCAAACAAGATTAAAATGATTGATTTAAAATGAAATCATTTAAAACCTGCAGAAAAAAACTAATCACACAGCTGTTACTTTAATGTGACAGATCGCGAATTATATGGCGTTGGTATCAACACATATAGTAGAGAAAAATTAGATATTATAGGCTGAAATATACCTAAAAAGAGATGTTATAAACGAACTGAAATTTTGGCATTTACTCCCCTTTATTTGTAATTAATAATAAAACTAAAGTCGTATATTGAAGTTTAAATATATTTTGTAAACATATATATATATATATATATATATATATATATATATATATATATATATATATATATATATATATATTCATTTAATGCATTCTTATATGTTTTCTTACGTAGACTAATATTTTGGAAGATAATTAAGTAGAAAAAGTGAAATGTTTTGAATTTTTAATAGTTTTAAATTAAAAGTTTGGTGACACCCTGATGGCTAAAAATGATACCAAATTAATTTAACAGATAGGATTAATGAACAATTCATAGCAATGATTGTTTAAGTTTCCATTAATGAGTTGGTCCTTATTTTTTTTATTTTAAACAAATCATATATTATGTATAATAATTTCTGTTACTGTAACTAGTTTAATGTATTGTTAATATTATAATGAAAGCAAATTTATGATTCCAAAGTAACTATTGGTGATTTATCTTAATTATTTTATTGTTAAGGTCCACTGGCAGAAAAATATTAGTTTCGTGAAAATTACAAAAATTAATTTTCCTGATTATTTTTAATCACATCTCTTACCATACGCATGGACCTTATTAGAATAGCTTTGGTATTTTCCCCCATTACATATTTTGATGTTTTGACATCCAACACTTTAGACATGTTTTGATAAATTGATTGAAAAATAACTTAAAATAGCTCCGAAGTATTAGGAAAGCCATATTAAACCTAGAGGACATATAATCTACCGAGGACGGGTCCCGTTACCCATCTACATGCGATTTGGTAGCCCACCAGTTAAAGCTGGAAGGAAACCGGCATACCAGATTGCTTTCGCACAGTTTTCTTGAGCCAATACCGTCGGGTAAAGTGTACGAACCGTTTTTTTAGAAAGCTCCCTCCCTTGGATCTCGTGTTAGCTACGTTCCCAAAGCTACGTATAATGGTTAGACATCAGGTCGCTCACGCAAAGATTACCTCAAATCATATACAGAGGGCGACGCCCGTTACCCATCTACATGGAATTAGGTAGGTCACCGTCCGAAGCTGGAAAAAAACCGGCAAGACTACACTACTCCCAACCCCCCCCCCCCGGTTTAAGGCCAACACCGTGAGGTACAATGTTTTCCCAGTTACACTTTTGATAGTGGAACTAGGTACCACCATGTCAGTCATTTAATGTGGATTTTTATTATATCATAATTTATACAGATCAACTGTAACATATGACATTCGCCGCTGCCCCCTCTTGAGTTTCTTAATGAAATTCCTTCTACAAGCTAGTTTTACAACATAGAAAGATAATTATTGTTCACATATTATAACTTGATACAGTGATTTTCCGCCTCAAACATCAATTCCCCGATATACATTGACTGAATATTATAAATATATATCCTTTTAGCAATAATAATGTATAACTTTCATCCAAACTATCTGGATAGCAGACACCTATACAAAAATAAAGCAAGTCACTCACCTTAACATTTTTTCCAGGATCACCTAATACAAGCTGCTTGGCAATATCTGTACACATTGAAGCCCCAGGTACTGTGCTTTTAGCAATATTAAAATCAGATTCAAAGTCTCTCTCAGAAGTAAAGGCATAGTTTCCAGCTGGGGATGCATGCGTGATGCGTGTTGTAGTTACAATTCCAGTCCCTTTACCTGCATCCTGAGCCCATTTCAGTATGGAGTGCACTCTGTAATTAGGATCGTTTACAAGGGTGCAGTTAGTCCGTTGAACAGCAGCGCTAACTCCTAGGGTACCAAAGTTGGCTTTAACTCCTCCCAAGTAAGCTGTGGCTGAACATGCTGAGTCAGCTACTTGCTTGTCTACGCAATACGTCTGTCACAATAAAATAGTAATTTATATGAAAAAATTTAGGCATGATAAAAACAAATACAAATTAAATATAAACTTCCTTTTTGCAACAGCAGCCATTTTTTTAAACTGTGTTTTATAATTAAATTGTATTAATTTTTTTGGATCAGCTGGTTTTTTTTAAATACTGAGATTCAAAAGAAATAAAATTTTATGTTTTATAAAGGATGCAAAATCTTACAATAGTAACTCCTAAATCAAAATATAAATTATATTATGATTTTGAATTCTATAAAACACGCCTTACAGCCCAATGTTGAAATTGTAATTAAACACTTTATCCTACTACTCCTTCCTAATTAAAATAGCTCTCAATGTATTTCTTCTAATTTAAAAATTACTTCTCATCTCTCCAAAATCCTTTTATATAAGGTTACGTAAAGTGGTAAGAGTAAGCCACTATAACTATCGAAACTCCTATATTTCCTTATTTGAAGGTACCTCTTGAAGGGGTGTATTTTTACACAACTAGAAACGATTAAGCGTCTTATTTTTAAACTTCGTTACTAGATTAAGTAGTGGTACATTTTTCTTAATTTAAACAATAATCATTACGAAAACATCAATATTACCTTTGATAATCCTGTGTATGGAAACTTTTCAAAACTGAGTTTTGAATTTTCTCCTGCTGTTCCGTTCAGTTGACCCAGATATATTCTCGCCGAAGCTAACGTAGGGATGGACATTCCATCCCCAAGGAACATAATGACATTTTTAGCAGTAGTGGTTATTTGAGGGGTTGCTACCCTGTTAAGGATAGTGGCTCTTCCCTCCTGTCTCCAATAATTAATACCTGAAAATGTATAATATATCTCAGTATATACGTGATAAGTGATAATACTGATTTAGAAATTATGTTATCTAAATCGACTTAGTAATACTGTACTGTACATACTTCAAATTTGTTTTTCGTACCTCAAGCTCGTAGTGGGCTGATTGTAAAGAGAAAACAGCTGACTACTAAACTTTGTAAAGGGATATAATAAGTTTTAAATAATATAAACATTTTTCTTATGGTTTTACTTGGTCTAAAATCTATACAAAAATACCTTCTCAAAACATTGAAACCAACACCGAACATGCAGTTATCCTATTATTTCATTCATGCTTAATCCAATAACTCGATCGATAGCCATTGTTTTTTTTTTTTTTGAGAAACCATGGCCTGATCCAGTCTCATGTTTTGCCTGAATGTATATTCTATAAAACAACAATGATAACAAATAACACATAAGTGCTGTTGCATTACTGAATCTTGAAAATACTTGTCATTCGAAGCAACTTATAAATACAGTTTGTCATTAAATGATGAGTGATCAGTAATTTACGTCACATAGTGGACACAAATGATTAACTATAAGTCACAGTTATTGTTCAACTTTTAATGAACGAACATCATTTACTTGTCTTTATATTTTTATCTTTAACTACTGAAGTAGTCCCATTGTTTTTCCGTAGCAATTTGTCATTTACGAAAACAGAATTGTCTCTGCGCTTCTGACATCACTCTGCGTTCAACGAAGCGATCAGTGTTCGCTGGTCGTGCGAAAGGAAACTCCAGCACTGTGACAAGATCCAGTCTAGTGGAAAAAGAGTGTCCTGGACATAGATTGCATGGCCGAGTAACCTCCATTCCCCCGGGTTTTGCAAGGTCGCGCTGATAATCTTCAAGAATTAATTGTTCTGTACAATGTGACATTTACTGCAAGCTATTAACTTAGAAAAGATTTTTAATTTAGTTTTAATTAGCATGAAAAAAGGGAATAACATCCGCCATTTATTCTTTAATTGACTCTTCTTTAGATCTTACATAAACACTCACACGCACACATTTATATATGTCAATTAAAAACTTGTTGTTCATATCTTTTGAAATTTCCGTTGTACTGATTCAAATAATAAGATACTTTATTTTTAAGTTGAAGCCAAATAATGTTTTCTTTCCTACCGACTTCTGATACCTTTAACATTTACTCTAAAAAGACACATAATTCAGAGTACACAGTTCTTTATGAAAACAACCTGTTTCAATTGCTATTATTTCTATTTTTTATTTTTATTATATTTTTTATTTTTTACAAATTAGAATTTTAAAAAGTTATAAGTTGATTAAGCCCTCGTATTAACAGTTCGTGTATCTTTCTTCATTTAAAGACCAAAAATATAATTTTAACTATCGTAAATTAAAAATAAACGAAACCGAGAAAAAATTACGGAAATCGTTAACATATTTAACTAGTTTAAATATATATAATTAGTACATCATCGTTAATATAGCGTCATTGTAAATATTTTTTGGTACACTAATATTTTATATGTAATTTATAATTTATCGAAAATAAAATATTTATTTCTAAGAGAAGAAAAAATTGTTATGACTGTTACTGTTATGACGACAGTCATTCAATAGTACTGTAATAATAGAGCTATGTCGAAATAGGCTGAATTGCTTAAATATTGTAATAAAATTAAGAAAGAATCCCATTTAAAACACATGTAGTATTTTTTTTAAATATTTTATTAACCTAATACAAGTATTAAATATTTGTTGTCAATTAAAGTTTACCATACGTACTTGTCCATTCATGTATAAGGAACAAGGGACTCATAGGACAATGACAAGGATTATTGATGGTGCATTAGTTAGGCTGCCTTGAGTTAAGCTTCCCGAGAATTATCTCCGTAACATGGTCATACATGAGGAAGCACAATATCTATTTCATCGGTAGTTATAAACTTTCTATATGAGATAAACAACCAGGGTAGGAGATGATGCTTGTATTTCTTCTTTTTTTTTAACAATTACAATAAGTACCACACAGTTTGGATAATTAATTTTGTCTTCATTAGTTTCTTAGAGGGCCAAACTGGAGTATAAATAAATATCTCTATATTTTATCCATAGTGATCATATATAAATTGAGACACCATAAATTTTTGTTTTATGCAACAAAATTTTAGAATACAAATAAAATATTATATACAAATCCATACGCTGTTAAACTGTTTAGTCCCAACGTTGTACTCAACGCTTCGTGAGAAATTTTCCCGTGCCGTACATAGAAATTATTAGTTACGTTAAAATAACATTTCAGATTTCTTATGGTGGGAGGCCAAAATAAACAAATTGAATATTTTAATATTTAAATTATATATTTCTTTACTATTAGAATACTAATTATGAAGATAATATACGCTGTCCTTTGTTTTGTTAATATAACGAATCGTTAAAATATTTTATATAGTTGAACCAAAACATATAAAAATGGTTGTACATTTGTCGGAAATAGAATCAAATTTTACGTGTCGTAAATAACTCATAAAACATCAACATCATTTAATTATAAAATTTGTTGTGATTTATTTCAATGCCATAGATAAAAGAACAAGATAAGTTTACATAAAATGTTGTTTATGGATAACCTTACTTTTGTTTAAAAATAGTCATGTTTTAAAAAATATATTTAAATAAGTATAATTACCACTAAAACTGATAAACAGAAACGAAGTTCTAAAGAAAGAATTAGTCTTAAATGTGAGGCAAAAATCTTATTTAATCACTGACAGAATCTCAATATTTTTACCTGAAGGAATAAAATGTTAATTAAACTAAGGAAATATACTACACTAATTTTCTTATAGACCTATCCAAAAACCAGAGATAATAGTAGGTGCTACTTGCCCAAAATATATCTATACAGTACTCCTATACGTAATAACGAAAGAAATACATATAATCTAATACTTTATATATTTATAATGGATGATAAGTTTGTATAGAAGTTGTCAACGATAACCGGTATTTTGAAAGCTATACAAAATTTTGACAGCAAAATTTGTACTGCCCCAAAACAAAATAATCATTTTATGTGTTATGGTTGTCACCCCCAATATTGTATTTAATGGAAAAACCGCCACGTCGTATAACCAAACGTATACCTATTTTTATCAAAATATTACAATTGTACACAACACAGAACAGAATTCAGATATTCCTCAATATTGATATTTTGGTGAAAAACTCGACACCTATTTTTGATACATCACAAAACTTTGTCTATGCTACATATAAAAATATATAGAGAATGTAAAAATAATAGTTATTTAAATGTAAATAGATATTTAAACGATACCTTTAATCTTGTACATTTTACAATTTCTTAAGAAATATTTTCATTGACTGATAACTATCTAATTATTCGGCCAACCTTTCAAAATTAAATCAACATATCCTAACTTATTCTAAATGCTAAATATTCAAGATTTATGTTATAACCCTCACTCAATTAATCATTATCCGAGAAGTCGACTACTAGTCGTTCATAATATTGAGTCAGAGTTCAAAACCGTAAAGATTATTCTTCAATACATGAATAAACCAATTAATATGATGATATAAACAAGTGTATAAAACAAACACCCACCTAACTGAATTTATGGATATATGAAATGAAAGGTCGGCAGATAACATTTTGTTGATAAAACCAACTAAAAATAATAGTTTGAGTTTGGTTGGTTTTAGTCGTCACACTCTATATAATGTATTTATCATTCACACATAAAACCCATTTCAATGAATTATGTATTATGAATTGCACATTTTAATTAAATTAAATACTTCAAAAGAAGAGAGGTTGAGGAAGAGAGAAACAATAAAGGGAGCTAATAATAAGTGAAAAATCGGATTTTAGGTTATTGTGACAACATGAAAACTTGTATTCCCAAAAACAAAATTAAGGAGTAATGTCATGATGTTTGCTTATATTTATGATAAAGTAGGTTAACACGTGTGTTTATACGTTCTAATAAAAACATGTAATTAAAATTTTAATTCTAACATTTAGAAAATATATAAATCTATATATTACAATAAAACTATTTACGGTAGTTGTATAGTAACCTACATAAACAAGTTTATTATTTGTTGACGTTATCAATAGCTAAAACTGACATCTTACCTTGAATTATGTATAAATATCGCTTCTGCCATTCTGTCATAAAGTATTCTATCGATTGTGTCATTATACCATAAAGAATACTTATCATTACTGAATAATAATTACACCAATACTATTCACAATGTAAATAATTTTTTTTTAATTTTTTTATTTTTTTATTTGCCAGAACCTGTCCTTCCAGATCAGTACAGAAAAAATAAATAATAAAACAATTAAAAAAAATATTACAATCAAAAATGAAATAGGTTTATAAACCTAATATATAAACTCAAATTATACTGATAACAAAACAATAGTGAGAAAGAATTAATTAATCACTGCACCCAAAGTCAGTCAAATGAGGTACTCCATAGGTAAACCTCTATCAAGGTCACTTTCATCTTATAAGCAAGCACTAACATTATAATTAATTAAAATAATAAGTAAACCTAATTTCTTTTTAAAGAAAAATGTTTTAAAGTACCTCACATTAAAACCTATACACACTCTCATGATTCACACAATTTACAAAAGTTAAAATAATCCCCTATATAGATATTGAACATTTTGTAGTTCAAATAACCAACATTATAAATAGTTCCGAAATTGTTTGATCAAAAAATTTTATTTCAAATAATCAGGTAGGTTATCAAACAAAAAAACTAAATTTTTGTTTAATATCTCAAATTTAGATTTTGGAATGGAAAAAATTTCTAGCCAGGTTGAAAGAAAAACTCTACACAATAAAGAAATAAAATCTATAAATCTTATTTACAGCAAGATATCTGGTTTCTTTCCAATTCACTGAAACATTCCTATGCAAATCGAAGGAAGTTACAAAAACGGCCAAGGACAGATTATAATTAATGGTTTCTTATACATAATTACATTGTTCACTTTGCGCGAATTGAGGCAATTATTTTAATGACTGCTCCCGCTATGCTTTATGGTGAGGTAATGTTGTGGTTTCCTGTATAGCAACATTACATTTACAATGTACACCTTAAATTTAATAAAAAATTGTAGTCTACTTAACGTATAATTTTAAATCTTCATTTGAATCTACTTGAATTTCTTTTGAGAAGTTATGAAGTTCGATGTTACAAGATGTACAAAAATTTTAAGATGTGGCGTAGTTATCGTAAAAAAAATCACATGAGTTAAATTTGTGTTGTTAAAATTATGTCACGTTTTAATAGTAATAATTGATAACATATACTTCTTTATAGACATTTTATATATTACATTTCGATTAGCGAGATTTAAAGAATCACGCAAAACTCAATATTCATCGAGCAAGTAAACCATTGTAATTGTAACAGAAAAACCATATCCTTCCTCGATTCATGACTATGTGAAATAGGTTTGCATGTCTTTTTAAAATTTGTTCGATTTTATTTAAAATTTATTTTTTACACAATATATAGATCGATTCAAAACATATTTGATGAGTTTTTCTAGAAATATACATTTTGAGATAATTAATAAAACAAAGACGTTTATTAAATGATGTTTGTCTACCATCTATTTGTCTTTCCGCCGCTATAGAGTCTTCTACAGATCAAAATGAAAAACCGATTTTGATCAAAAATTTAGAAATTGGGTGTATATTGGCCTATCTTGAGGCGTTTTTGAATAATGTTTTTCGATATCTTAAAACTTTTGGGTTACTGGTTTATGACTAACGGATTAATTTTGAGTTTTGGTTATAATAATTACAATATATATTGATTTTAAAATTTGCTTTTAAATAAACTGTATGCAAATTTTGGACAAACATTCTAATACACCAGTACACAAAACCAATAGAGTGTAAAATTTCAGTGGAAAGTTACCATAAACTATAAGGCGGTATTTCGATTTTCTCAAAATGAATTCTATAAATTTCATAAAACATAGTATAGTCCGTTATTCAAAACTAATTCCCTTTCGCCAGTGGTTTATCGGCTAAAGTGGAGATTTTCATGGATGACGCCGTAGGATTTAGAATATCTCAACTTGGTTTAAGCGATTTCTAAGTTGTTTTGTAAATTTTGAATGTTTATTTAAGAGTATTCTAATACTTTTCGACAAATCACTTCCGAAGCGTCTTTGTGCCTTGGTCTCTGTTTGAAATTGCGTCCAATATATTTTGCTGCCTTTAAAAAACTTCTTTAACAAAATGTTATAAAATGGTATATTAAACCTTATTCCTAAAACAAATTCATTGTGGAACGTCCTTAGGCTCGAAGGACTTATTCAAGAATGGTGTTTGCTATTACTTGAGCTATCAATGAAGGATTTACTGGTAACGTGTTCTCATACTAATATCGTATGTCCTTACAACAGTCAGGAATACAGACGTAATGGATTGTTGAGCAAGCTCCCTTACAAGGTCAAGTTCACGACTAGTCACGTGATTATGACATCACACGCCGCACAGTGGAGTATTTGTACGCAAATCATGGCCAAAAAGGCAAAAATTTTAATTTGCTCAATAGATGTAAAAGTTATATCGCCGTAAAGGTGACTAACTGGCGCGTCTGACTACGTTTACCTCGGGCGTCTGAGTCACATACGGTGCGACCTACAGCCAGTTGAACATCAGTCACTGCTTGTTGTGGACGTGACTTTTTGAATTAATTGCTCAATTGCATGGTTTTGTAATATATTTTTAGTTTGACCATTTATTGACGAATCTCATTTAAACTTCGTACACCTGTTATTTAAGGTAAGTTCTTTATTAATCTTGGTTAGTTATATATTTCTAAATTCCAGTTTAAAAAAATTGCTTAAGTACAAAAAGCCTTAAGAATTTGTATTTTTTTCTCAAATTCAAATTTTAATAAGCTTTATGAAGGTGTGTCAGGCACTGTCGGGCACTTCTTTTACCAGAATCTGAACATTTATGCTCAGGTAAGACCAATGGAAAGAAAATAATTTGCGCATATATGTGCCATTTTTATTTGTGATTTTTTTTTTTAATTCAATGTTTTTTATCTACGAAAAAGTACTTGATTTTGATGATCTGACTATTCAATATTTTCTCTAGTAAAACATTAACCTAATACACTTTTATGCACTCTGTTATTTTTATGTGTGTAGTTTTATGTGTGTTATTACATGTTAACTTATATTTGTGTATTCATATAAAAAATTAGCTAATTTCCATAGGAAGAAAATTAGATATTTGAGCAAACTCAGACCTGTTGCAATTATGTAATACGTTTTAAATAAGTAACTTTTTTTACTCAATTTCATAAACCAATAACTACCCAATATTCTTGTTTAACCTAGGAGTGTGTTATTATTATTATTGATTGCTTTTCAGATTTTAAAGATGGAAGTTGAGTATACTAGAAGGTCGCTTTACAACTTTTTCAAAGAATCTCCCGAACGAACAATAGAGGACAAGCTCCAGTTCATGGAAAGAAGAGTAGCTGTTATGACGAACTGCCCCGGTGACCAGCAAGGCTCACTCACTCGCTTATTAAGGTATTTTAAGTCCAACAGGGAAGTATGCAACAGAGATGTCCTCAATAGCCTGCTTTTGAGCAGTGATCCTCTGTTAAGCTGCTCCCGTTCGAAATCAAGAAAAAAAAGTCAGCCATTTTCAAGTGAAACACTGAAGCTTCTCCTTCCCGAGCAATCTGTCTACGACTCAGAAGAAGATGAGGATCTAGATGACAAAGAAGATGATGCAGAAGAAAAGGAAATAGACTTTGAAGAATCTGATTAGCTTCGCGCACAAAACACAGTAAAATAGGTCAAATGTACCATTATGACTTTAATTTCAATTTATTTGAAAATGTTACTATAAAATGTAAAATATTACAATGTTATTAAGATGTTTTTTCCCACCTGTAAATATTTATAAATACAACAATATTATTTTAGTATCTTTTTGTCTTTTATGCCTTTTTTGTAAGCACATAAAACTAAAAATTTATTATTAAAACTGTTTTACAAATCAAGCATTAGTAATAAATAAAGTGTAATAATAATATTTAGTGTACTTATCCGCAAAAACTCTGATATTAAACTAATTTTGGCACACGTTAATGCTTTTCAAACACATAATTTTTTATGTAAAAAAAAATAAATAAAATAATAAAAAATATATGTGTTTGAAAAGCATCAAAGTATGCGAAAAGTAGTTTAATATCAGAGCTTTTGCGTAAAAAGTACACTAAATATTATTAAATTCGATTAAAAATTAAAATCACTTAAAAAATAATTTTGGCCACGTTTGGAGGTTGAATACTCCACTGTGCGCCGCCGGGCTATCACTAGACTGTGCCAAATACTGCACTAGCCGGTTATACTAGTTTCATATTAGTTAAAAGCAGTTGCTATATTATTGTGTTTATAATAAATCATCGAAAACTCTTGACTAACTTTTTTTTTTTATTTCATATTTCTTTGTACTTTTTTTTTAACTGAGTGTTCCAGACTACCATTATCAAATGTGTTGTGAGTAGATGGTTTCAGCAACGATCTTAAAGTGAAAGTGGAGTAAATATTAATAAAAATAATTCACTTTAGTATTATGAATTATTCAGAAAAATTTAAATTTTGTAAGCTCCAAATTAGCAAATTTTTGGAGATTGGAGTCCGTTTCTAGAGATTTTAAAATATAAAAACTTCAAAGATCACGCCTCATTTTCAAGGTCTTTTTTGGTAAAAAAAACAACTTTATTATTTATAACTCACCATTTCAATTGGAGTTCTAAAATGTTTGAAATGTTGAATTTGTGTAAATCTGCTGCATTAATATTTATTTCTAAAATAATAATATTAATAATAACTGCATAAGCGTTAACTGACATTTATAATAATGTTAACATTGGCAATTATAAAAACCCAAATTACAAAAAAAAAAATTATTAAAAAATATACATTTCTAAACATGTTCAGATGACAAGAAGCACCATGTTTAGCTTCACAAAAAAACTTAAAATTGAACATTTTTTTCTATTTACTGTTTATTAGTTAAAAATTGTTGGTAAAAACCCCCAAATGTCTTGGTTTTTGTAGAATTCTTTTAATATAAAAGCAAATAAATAGTATGTAAAAACTTTGTATTTATTACAAGGAGTATAAAAATACATAATTATTTGATAGCCAATCATTTTTTAATAAGTATGTTAGTCCGCTTTCTGTTTGCAACAAATATGAAATTTCTGAAAAACAATAATATATATATATATATATATATATATATATATATATATTACGTCAACGCCATCCAGAAATATAGAAATATGACAGTCGAAACCAGTAGCTGTACAGTTAAAAATTTAAATGTTGTATCCACTTATATACAAACTATTGATTTATAAATTTCTAGCTCAAACCGTTTGCTTAAAATACATTTGATATGTGTGTTCTGAAACACCTACGACCACAGTTAATTTCAACAACAATATAAATTGAAATACTAGCTTAATTCTACATATTTTAACGTATATCAGTCTAGTGTGGCATGTGTTTTTTTAGTTTTGAAGTTAACAATGTTTTCGGAATGTGGCTATTCCGTTGTTTTTAACTTTCTGAGAATAAAGATTGTACATTCTGTATACAGACACTAAATTGTAAAAATAATAAATTTAATTGTTACGCTTGTGTTACTGACTCGACACTCGCAACTATCCTAGGTTATCTTTTAATTTGACTTTTATGACAAAACTCATGTTCTTATTATGACCCTGGCAGTCCACGTAGGTTCCATCATTAAATATCCCCTCCATTAGCATAGCTACTTTCAGTAATATAAAGGACATGACCTAGAACTTACTAATTTATCAGTGGGCAACATGATATTTGAAATGTACTATGTAAACTGTATGCTTTGCGTTTCTGCGTAAAATGTGCCATTAAAAATTGTTTAAAAATTCAAAATAATAGATTATAATATATATTATATTGTGTTTTTTTGAAATTTCAGTCAAAACATGAAGCGATTTCTCTGTAGTGAAATTACTTTATTTTATTTTCTTGTATTCCTTATATGAGATAGATATAATAACACGTTAGAGACATTATATCAACGATATAGAAAATATAAATACTGACTCATGAGAAAAAATGGTAAAACCTAACAATATCCCTCCGCAATCAAATCGTAGGAAAATTATGATAAATTTAAAGTAAATGTCACCGAATAATATATTAATTTAAAGTGCTGTTCAAAACAAAAATTAAACCTAAATTGACAGACATATAAAATTTAAAATATGTATTATTTAACCAGATATCATTTTTGGATTGAAAGCATCGATTACAATTTTTGTATCAAATTTTTTGAGGTATAACAAGGCATATTCGTTCTCCATGCCATTGGAAAGTATATCATTGATCTCTAAACTATTTTCATAAAATATATCTCTAGCACTAAAAACATTACCGTAATCATATTCATTGTTGAACAGCTTTAGAACTACATATATTTCATTTTATACATACTTTTGTGTCTGTCAATTGTAGTCCTTGTTTGTATTTCCTTCTATGTGGCTACATGTTTCGCTGCCACAGGCAGCATCTTCAGGCCAACTATTATGTCCACAAAACACTCACATTACACAACACTTATAACAATTATTTTTGTACATTTTCTGTACACGTCATATATTAAATAGTTTAAATAAATTATGTTTAACATAGTTACACTTTTGAGGTACCTCTTTCTGGTGTATTTCGTTTAAAACTGATTTGGAAAACAAAAGTGTAACTATGTTAAACATAATTTATTTAAACTATTTAATATATGACGTGTACAGAAAATGTACAAAAATAATTGTTATAAGTGTTGTGTAATGTGAGTGTTTTGTGGACATAATAGTTGGCCTGAAGATGCTGCCTGTGGCAGCGAAACATGTAGCCACATAGAAGGAAATACAAACAAGGACTACAATTGACAGACACAAAAGTATGTATAAAATTACCGTAATGGTTGTTCAACGTCTCAAACTTCCATAATGTTGTTCCATAGCATTTTCATTGTTTCTTTTACACCATATGAAAATTGTTAAAATCACTGCAAACCGGCTAGAAACTAACTTCTGATTTTTTGAGTAAACAAAAACGTTTCAATTATTTTAAATTCCGCATGTGATTCTTATTTATTGAGAATATGACAAAAATTAAGACCACAGGAAAGCTACACTTTGAAATAAATACAAAATAGAAAAGAAGAATTTAAACTAAGCTCCGAAAATATTTAACTGCCATAATCAGTACAGAATATACTACCACGGGCCTATGTCTGACTACTATGTAAGTAGGAATTTGGTTTATGTTATTTTATTTATGTATATTATAAAACAAATATTAAGAATTTTCATGAAAAAAGTAATAATTTGAATAAACAAAATTTTGGTCTTTGTCATTCAATTGTATTAGTATGTATATGTCGTTGTTAAGTTATTATTTATCATGGTAAACTCTCTATAAGTGCTTTTAAGTTTTACATTTTTTGTCTTTTAGAATTAAAAACATAAACTTTAAATTATTGAAGATATTCCCTCCAAAATTGTATTTCAAAATTAAATTTTCTGCTATAGGTTGACAAATCCTTACAACCATTTTAATCAGAAAATTAATTTTATAATACTTTTACAACATTCAATCCAATATGTGATCATTATTTTCAAACTTTATAAAAATAAGTCATTGAATATGTAACAATACCTATAGTGTTACAGCTCTAATAATTACATTGCCAAGGTTGAATGAAGTAAAGGACGAATTATCATGAATGACATCCACATAATATCCTGCCTCAATACATGTTTTAATGATATGAACTTACTTGTGAATACAGACACTATTACTACATTCATATAAAAAATAGTCTTTATCTCTCTTTTTAAAGTATGTTTTGTAATCCTGTCATTTTTTAAAATTTTATTTAAAATGTAAATTATTCAAGGATAATATTCTGTCGTGCACGAATGATGGCTAAGTGTAATATGATTGAATAAAATGTTAGTTATATCACATGAATTTAATGGTAAAAATATTTTCAAACGTACACTCATACTACTAGTTAATATAATACATTTTTAACTTTTAAAAATATATTTAATTGTAATTGAGAACACATTTGCTGTGTGATTGATATTTACGTATTTATTTCCCTATATACAAAGTATGCAAGTTAGTGAACATGAAAGAAGTTGATGGTTGGAACATCATGACCCTAGTATTCTAACCAATTAAAAATTCATTTAGTGTCCATTTTTTTTTTCATTTATGTTAATTTTAAGATTCTCCATGTCAATGAAAAAATTAGAAAATTGAATTCATTGAAAATATTAGAGATTAGGCAATTATTTTATAAAGATACTAGCCGTTTTTAATATGATCAGGTATAATTTTTGTCAAATTCTCCTCTATTTAAACCATTACCGGCCCTTTGACCAGAAGTCCCCCACTCCCCTCCACATCCTGTCCGTTTACCTTTGTTTGCTAGCCAAGTAACTGTTCTCTCTTTAGTCTGTGTTAAGCTGTCTCGTAAATGCTGTCACTGGCGAAACCATGATCGGCAAGACTTAATAAAAAGTAGAATTTAATAAAAAATTGTGTTTATGGTTTTCTCTCCTAAAAATTTACTTGTTTATTTAAACGGTTATCAATGGAAAACAATTTATTCAGCCATAACTGAGATTTTAGTAACCAAATTTTGTATGATCTGTTTACGAGGTAATAAAATATTTTATAAATCTATTAACATTTTTTAAATTAAATATTTGTTTGATATAAATATGTATGTAATACAAAATTAGTATTAATATTTAAAACTAATCAATATGTTTAATCCTTCTAGGTAAGTAATCCAGTAAAAACCATCTAGCAGTTAATGTAGGGACACTTTATATAAATTTATTCAAAACCTAATTTGTTTTAAGTGAATACGGACGAACGGACACACGAAATGCAACGCCACCAAATTGTTTTTACTTTAGTTAAAATCCGTTCCCAATAATATCTGAACTACTAACTAAATAATATTGCTAGTTTTACTAATTTAAAGTACTATTAAAAGTTTCATAATTTAAAATCAAACGGACGGATGCACAAAATTAACAAATTAAGAATTAGTCTAACTTAATGTTTAATATTTAGATATGGGATGAAAAGGTCAAATAAATGTCTCTAATAACAGTCTTGTATAGATTATTGAAAATTATTGCATGTATATTCATATTGTTTTGTATATACAAATTATTTATCATAACGAAATAACAAATCCTGTGTAATATATTTATTTATACTATTTTTTTTATTTTTTTTATTTCAAGGTGAAAACTCGTAGTCATAAAAAAAAATTAAAGAGCATAAAATAACTTTAGCTTTTGAATCCTCTAATGGAGTCAAAGTTGGAAGTTTACAACAGTTGATCAATAGAGACCAAATAAGAAAGATGAAAGAGAGGGATGGATATTACATGAAGAAAGGTGTAAATCTCATTAGTATATTAAGGGATTGTTACAGCTGTATTCACTACGAGTGAGCCATTGAGGGATTTCTTATAATAATGATTGCAGTTTAGTTGTAATGAGAAATTAGCTAAATACAAAAACGTATAATTTTGAAGTAATTTTCATAATGATTGTGGTTCAGCTGTAACGACATCGTATTGTAAATATTTATACCACACCCAATGTTTTTTGTGTTTAGCTAAATTCATCTTTTTTTTATTGGGCTTTAATGAGATCTGACGTGTGTGTGTGTGTGTGTGTGTGATTTCTTAGCAAGCTTTTTAAAATGAATACTGTGTTTCTTAGTTATTTGAACCGAGTGTATATAGGTCGATTTTCTTCTGATTGTAAAATGATATCAGTTGAATAGTACTTAAATTAAGATTACTGTAAATAAATCCATGGTGACAAGTAATTAAGAATGAACAAGGAACAAGACTGAATTTAACAGTCGTCTTTGATTATTCTGAATAACCTTAACATATAGAATAACATTTTTAAACGCTTGTTATCAATGTTCCTGTAGTTACGTGTGACCTTATACTTAGCGATTGTTACACGCCATTGTTCCCGTTTTATTGCATTTTTTTAAAATTTCTGTAAAAGGAAATATGGTAAAACCAGTTTTTCTTCTGAAGTCATAACCAGTTAAAATACAGGAAATAAAACACACAAGATATAGCCTGGCTCTAAACTATTATTTAAGATGCAGAACTTTTGGGAAAATTGACAAACATAAATAGCATGTGATTATAATTCTTATTGTAATATTTCTTCTCGGAAACCTTTGAAGCTCAAAAATGTGTGGATTGAGTAGGATGCGAGAAAAATCGGAAAATGTATCTTTTCAACTAGGACTTTATAGTTTCTGCTTCTTTATGGGAAACAAATACTTTACATGAAATCGAATTTTCCACATAACGTTAGTTTCCTATAACGTTTGAAATATTCAACTATGAATATGGATCATGATGAATTATTAATTGAAACGTATTGTGTATTAAAGAGCATTGAAACATTATTTCAAGTTTTCCTATAAAATCTCTCAAGTTCATGAAAGTATAACACATATTATACAATTAAATAATTTAAACAAAACAGTTCTTCGTAATATACTTTTTAACTTTCTCATTACATTCGTATTTATAAACTGTCCATTAAACCTCCGTTCGGTGTATTTTGTATATTCACTACCTGAACGAATCTCACATTCAGTCAGAAATATACAAATATGCATCTCTGTTTGTCATAGTTGTCTAGTACAATATCGGTTTAATTGGTGCAGTTGGTAGAGTTACTTTTTAACAATCCGTAGAAAATGTAAATTTTATTTACAAGACAACCCTGAAACATCCGTTTATATTCGACCTTGACTACAAATCGACCGCAACACCATCTCATTCTAGAGGCCGTCAGTAATTTTCACAACTCACGATCTATTGGTGCTACCCATTCCAAGAAGGATATAAAGGAGCCATAGTACAGAGGCATGAACTTTTGTCCAGCCCTGGTAATCTTAGCATCAACTAAAATCACAACACTACAGGACTGTTAATGAATGCTAACACGGCCCTAATAATTTCCACAACTGACGATCTATTGGTGCTACCAATTCCTAAAAGGATAAGCTAGGTAAAGGAGCCATAGTACAGAGGCATGAACTTTTGTCCAGCCCTGGTAATCTTAGCATCAACTAAAATCACAACACTATAGGACTGTTAATGAATGCTAACACGGCCCTAATAATTTCCACAACTGACGATCTATTGGTGCTACTCATTCCTAAAAGGATAAGCTAGGTAAAGGAGCCATAGTACAGAGGCATGAACTTTTGTCCAGCCCTGGTAATCTTAGCATCAACTAAAATCACAACACTATAGGACTGTTAATGAATGCTCACACGGCCCTAATAATTTCCACAACTGACGATCTATTGGTGCTACTCATTCCTAAAAGGATAAGCTAGGTAAAGGAGCCATAGTACAGAGGCATGAACTTTTGTCCAGCCCTGGTAATCTTAGCATCAACTAAAATCACAACACTATAGGACTGTTAATGAATGCTCACACGGCCCTAATAATTTCCACAACTGACGATCTATTGGTGCTACTCATTCCAAGAAGGATAAGCTAGGTAAAGGAGCCATAGTACAGAGGTATGAACTTTTGTCCAGCCCTGGTAATCTTAGCATCAACTAAAATCACAACACTATAGGACTGTTAATGAATGCTCACACGGCCCTAATAATATCCACAACTGACGATCTATTGGTGCTACTCATTCCTAAAAGGATAAGCTAGGTAAAGGAGCAATAGTACAGAGGTATGAACTTTTGTACAGCCCTGGTAATCTTAGCATCAACTAAAATCACAACACTATAGGACTGTTAATGAATGCTCACACGGCCCTAATAATTTCCACAACTGACGACCTATTGGTGCTACCCATTCCAAGAAGGATAAGCTATGTAAAGGAGCCATAGTACAGAGGCATGAATTATTGTCCAGCCCTGGTAATCTTAGCATCAACTAAAATCACAACACTATAGGACTGTTAATGAATGCTCACACTGCCCAAATAATTTCCACAACTGACGATCTATTAATGCTACCCATTCCAAGAAGGATAAGCTAGGTAAAGGAGCCATAGTACAGAGGCATGAACTCTTGTCACAACCCTGGTAATCTTAGCATCAACTAAAATCACAACACTACAGGACTGTTAATGAATGCTCACACGGCCCTAATAATTTCCACAACTGACGACCTATTGGTGCTACCCATTCCAAGAAGGATAAGCTAGGTAAAGGAGCCATAGTACAGAGGCATGAAAATTTGTCACAACCCTGGTAATCTTATAATGTTAGCATCTATTAAAACACAAGATCACCATCAGACAGGTAAAGAATGCCCATTAGGCCCTAATTATTTCCACAAGGTCCTAAGTCCAAATTTTACCATTTGTGTGCCTGAAAGATATACATTTCCAAACTATCATTGTTAAATAAATCGGAATAAATTATTATAATGACTAAAAAAACTTAGTTTTGGTTTGAATATTAATTTTTAGTACTCGATATACAACGGCAACAGTCGAACTTCTTTATCACTCAAGATTCAAGTAAAGTGTGGTTTTCACACAAACGTATACAAGGCTATTGTTGACAGTAAGTAGTCAACAAACTAAACACAGCCAAACATAGGCATGTTTAATTCTCGTACTAGTATTGAATTATGTATTGCCCTATAGAGACCTCTTTTGGACTATCAACACACGGCGCTTTGGTTCCTATGGAGACTTTTCACATGATAACCTTGGTGTACTCTCATTGCTGATTCACGACTATAAATTATTGAAATTCCCCCCCCCCCCGCCATAGATTAAATAAATCCAGTATAATGAAATGGCTCATTCTAGTAACACATGTTATGTAAAAATCTCTAATTTACCCAAGGAAGGGGATGCATATACATAGCACAGCTTTCCGGGATTTTGAAATTGAGGGATCAGAGTATTTTCAAAACTGTAGCCTACTTCTAGAACACCACTCTCTGCCGGTCTTGATGTAGATCCCAGGACCATGATATCTTCTAGTAAGGAAGTTACGACAACCTGTCACTAACCATCAATAGAATAGGTAAATCCAAATCATTTCTAAACTTATTTAATTTTGTTTTATCCCCAAGAAAATCGTCATTCAGTATTATCTTTTTAAGTTAATGACTCGATACGAATTAACCATGACAACTGATACAGTTGAATTATTAAACAATAGGTATATATTTATGCTAACTGATGTATTTCAAAATTCGCTTACTGTTTTCATCATCTGCGTTGTATTTGTTAAGCGTGTCCTCACTAACGACGTACTTGTATTTGTCAAGCCCTGGAACAATACAAAGATATTAGTGTATGTTATCGAAAACCCTTTGTTACACTTGCTTATATTAGCATGATAAAACATGTGTTAGCACCACCGGAACGGAACACTTCTTTCAACCTATGTGAAACACTCAAATGCACATATATTTAATATAACCCAATTATTTGAACAAATAATATTTGCAAAACAATTTCAACGTTTAGTTTTATTGTGGATTGTAATTTAATTAACGTACCAGTTTTAGTTGTTTAAATGATAAAATAATTTGTAATTTTTAAGAAATACATGTTTTTAAAACAAAAATTATATAAAAGTACAAAAATATACATTCAAATATTCACCATTTTTAATTCTAATTTGGACTAACAAAAATCCTTTAATAATGTTTCAATTAATAAAATGTATACCATTTTTATTTCCACCTCTTTTTTTTAATATAAAATACATTTATCGATGTCTGAAACCAAAAGTAGCTAACAGTCATATAGCATATGGGCCTAACTTTTTTTTACTTGAAAACATTTACCAATAAAATTATGTTTTACTTAGATTTTGAATAAATAATTAAACCTACATTGTAACACAGTCACATTGAAATTAGACTACGCCACATTATTTTAGAATTCACTAATACTATCTTGCACAACCCCTTCAAAACAGAATAAACTATTAGAGATTATTCTAACACAACTCTTTAAATACATCCATGGCATTAAGAATGGCGTTATCAATAAGACAATACAGGTCAGAATATATACTATCATTATTAAAAACTATACATTTACCATCCCCCCCCCTCTTGCTTTGAGTTTGGAACATCATTTAATAACATATATATTAAAGGCAATTCTTGGTACTTAACTCTACAAAAAAATAATAAGATATTATTAAAAGTTAAAATTTGTATAATGACCATTGATATAAATAAGAAAGCAAATCTGAAAACGCCCTAAGCAATAATCATAAACAGATTATGTCAGATAAGAAGAACGCTAGGCAAAAACAAAATTAAAGATAACTTTTATATAGTCAAATGTTCGTCTGGAACATTTAAACGTATGTTATGATGAATTTCTGTTTATGATTAATGAAATTGGCTTGGAATTTTTCATGGCATGTTCATTTATTTCACTGTATTATTAACACCAGAAAGGTTTCAAAATTTTAATCAGACCAAACTGATGTTTACAAAAACAGCTAGTATTAAAATATTTTAATATATTTTTTATTTCATTAAACGTATACAAACTATGTATATATCAAGTTACTATGTTCGTATGCTTTATTAACTGCTTTTATTTTAACATGTATAATTTGTTTGATATTGATAACTTTTGATCATATTATGTTTAAAGTAAGCACTAACAGTTTTTGAGCTCCTAATTAAACACGTAAAATAATCGTTGTGACCAAATATAAAAATTAAATTTCTCAATATCAAACCTAAATAGTTTTAATTAAATGCTATGTATATGAGAATGTACGTAAAATAATTTTGTTCCATTTTTGTTGTTGTGTATTAAAAATTTAAGTTTATGGATATAAAAACTATTTATTTATTTATTTAAAAAAATTTTTTTTTTTTTTATTATTTTTTTTTTTAATTTGTCGCATATGCGAGGTAATTAATTTAGAAACTCAAAATTGCAGCAATAAACGTAAAAAGTCAAGTGAGAAGTCTACGCCCTGTGCTGGGAAGCGACTAGGATAGCTCAGTTGGTAGAGCATTGGCGCGTAAAGCCAAAGGTCCTGGGTTCGATTCCCAGTCTAGGTCGTATATTTTTCACTTGAAATATTATTGTATAAAAACTAAGCATAAAACTGGATTAAGAAATGTGTTTTGAAAGTATAATATAAATTCATATATTTTTTTTTTGTAATAAACGAGACAGGTGTTTTCCAACTAAAAGTAAAACCCAGCTTTTGTGTCAAATTTTGTGCTACTAATGTAATAAAATTATGGGTTTTAAAATTTACATTTCCGGCTGTGTCAAACTTCCTGATTTTGTACCGTATACAATAAATTTGGATACAAATGGTTATAGACATTAAAGCAGAACAAAGAGAGTTCTCGAGGGATTTTGTAAAACATATAGATTATGTAGTATTCATTTTAAATGATGATAATTTTTAAACATAAAAACCGATTTACTGATTTTTTGCTAATAAATTGTCCAAGATATTCCAAAGTAGTATATTTTATCAGCTATAAAAGAATTTGATTAGCAAAGTGGTAATGCAAAAATATTTACATACACATAACATATAAATTAATAACAAAATGAATAAATATAACAAAATAAATAAATTTTATTAGTGTTTTCCGGCTTCTGCCTTTGTCAATCAAAATTGGCAAATTCAGATTTGAGGAATAAGTGTAATACATATTATATTAATAACACTAAATATGTCAAATGACCAAGTGGTGATATTCACAATAAGGAAAACATGAATTCTCCAAAACACAAAAACGGGGAATCATTGTTTTCCTTAATCAAAATGTGATGATTCTAGATTTTAATTTAAACATAAAAGCAACTGTATAGATAAATTATTATTTTAAATCAAGAAACTATCATTAGTTGTAAAAAAATTCGTAGGTTGTTAGTTGAAAATTATTCTTAGACTATAACAAATTCCACCAATTTAACAAATTGTTTTCAAAAGTGAATTAAATAACTGACTTATGCATATAGAAACAAATTAAGTTTAAATAAATAGAGTATTTAACTATGCCTACAGGAGACAACAATGGAACGTTTGCTAGAACAATTTATTTTCATTCGCTAATATTTAACTAATTACATATAGTATATACTTGATTGAATTAAACACACAAAATAATGTCACTAAACTTACCATTCTCGTTGTCATGAATTACAACAGCACCTCTAACAACAGCTGCAAACAGCAGACAAACAGGTAGTGTAGTGAACATGAGTCTCGCTAGTTACCGACTGAGGCTTTCAAGTCAGTTGACCTCCTGGATTCGACCTGTAACACACTTTCCTTCTTAATAACCCACGGGGAAATACACCTATTCTTTATGCCTCTTTATCATTGACATGTTTCTTCAATACTTTCCTTAAACAATTATAGTTTTGTGTTTATATATTTTTATTTAGCCTATGATCTCATGAATTAAAATATGGCAACATGTTAATTACATGTTTTATGAACAGTTTATTATAGGTTATTTATTTAACAAATATCAAACTGAAGATATAAACAACTCGCATACAACAGGTTTTCAATAAGTGTCTTGCTCAAAATCGATTTCATTGATTTTAATTTTGCGAGTTCGATTCCAGTTGGGAACTTCAAACTGATTCTCCTAGTATATTAGCTTTAATTTACATAACAGATGGTCTTCGATCGATGTTATTTTTCAACAGTCTACCCCAGTTTAAAAGAACTTACACCAGGTTGTGGTATTGTACTGTTATATTTTGATTATTATAATTATTATTTTTATTTTATCATTTAGTTTAATGAATTACGTTGTTCAATAATTTTAACCTAGTTTAGAGCCAGGATATCACATTTTGTCGAAAATAATAAAAATAAGTAAGCTCACATTACATTATTTTTGTGTAATTTTAGAAGAGTGATATCTATATAGATTTAAGATTACAACAGCATTTACTGCAAAATATGATCATTAATCATTATTTCATGAGTACGAAGATAAAATTAAATAATTAATGGTAAATTTAGTTTATTTATGGGTTAATATGGATTAGTATTATTAAATATGTGAAAATAATAATAATATGGAACGTTTTTATTAGTTTAAAACCTAAAACCATTAAGGTAAAATTCTGGGTGTATAAAAAGTTCAAGAACTAACTAATAATACTTAAAAAAATTTAAAATTTCGCTCCAACTATTAGTCAAATTGTTCTCTCATTTTGTATATATCCCAAATTCGCCAGTCCATTAAAAGTACCTCAGATGTTGTAAATCAACTTTTTATTATTTTTTTATTTTATTTTTTTAATGAAAATCTAAATGGGTTTCCATGAAGCATAGTGTTTAAATGTGATTTTATTCAGGGTGGTTTCAAAATATGAAACTATTTAGGAGATATTGGCTCTAGAAAGTGGTTGAAATTATAAATTGTTCAGTCATAGACCCAAAATCATGATTCTAAATTTAAAAAAAAACTAAATTATTAAATTCAGTCAATCTGGTTAGATACTGGTGAAAATATAATTTTAATAATTCAATTTATTTGCTAAACAGTTACAAAAATTCTACGTAAAATAATATGGTACTTTATGGAATCTTCCAATAAAATTATTAGATTATAAAAAGGTTTACACATTTTGACTTATTCCCTCTAGGAGACCCTATTCTAGAATTGCACATTTGGATTGTATATAAAAAGGTAGTTTAATTTTATCAATAAGTCGACCCCAAATATTATTTTCTGGTATTGTTGTTCAAAAATGATTTACCATTCTAAGACTTTGTAGTCACTTGTTATAATTTAGTAGTATAGATTTGTTTTAATATACTTTCTATTAATAAGCAACCTTAAGTCAATGAAAAGAAAAACAAAATGAGTTTGTATATAAGAAAATAAGATGAAGTACAGGGCAATATTTTTTTTAAAAAGACATTAAATAATCGCTTGAAATTACATAAATCCATAATTTAGTTTTCTTTTGTTTAATATCAATGAATATAAACATTTACAAATATCAAAATACAACTAAAATAAAAGTATAACATGGTGTATTAGAGATTAAAATAAAATAAGTTTTAACTTTGCAAATATTACAGCTATCGAAATATTTGCCCGGAGGATTATTGACCTCAACCTGAGAAATTAACGCCTACTTTCTCGCTAGATGTTATAAGCTTTCCTAATTTTGATTGCACCAACACATTCTACTTTCCTCCAAACGAATGACGTTTCGAAATTATCATCAACAAAAAGTCAAAACTGTCTTTATGAAAGAACATGGATGTTAATTTAAAGTTGTAAACGTTAACCAAAAGATACTGAACACTTTAATTCTCTCTATATCTCTCGACACGTTTAGTCTAACTAACTTTGATGTTATACTTTGAATATGTTAATGTTCTAGCATTACAACTTAATTCATAATCGACTTATCAAAATTATATCCTGTAAAATTATATATTTCTGCCTATGCATGTGTTCAACAATTTCAGTTGCTCGACATTCTGACAATGCAAAAACACTTGTTGCCAAAGAATTACGGTTGATAAATTTTAACCAAATGAAAATGAAGAACCATTCAATTTTATTTCTTAATCATTCTTTAACTAAGTTCGTCAAATTAACTCCTTCGTCTTTCGTAAATTAAGTTATATATAATAAGATCCATAGTCGAATCAGACCAGGAAGGTAATAATTTACTTATTATATATATATATATATATATATATGATTTAACACATAATGTAATATGTGATAGAAATCAGATATACTTCTTTCACGCTTACAATTATTAATCACTTTGAATTTTTCATGGTAGTTTCAAATGAAAAGTTTCCCTAACAAAACGTTTATGTTAACATTTAAATTCATGGTTATATAAACATATTCTTATTGCATCACTTAGTTTAAGAACAATTTATCAGATCAAAACCCAATGTTACACGACACTCTTCATCTCACACCGAAAATTGGCGAACTATTAAAATCAATAGACTAAACTTTACCCATAATGACTCTCAAACTTTAAACAAAATTTATAATAATAAATTCACAATTTTCTTGTTATATTTAAAATTTTGTTTCGTATTTCCAGTTTTTTACGAATATATTAATAAAATGTTGCTCAATTCTTTACTACTTAAGAAAAAAAATTAAACACAACCTTCTAAATTTTAAGTTCGTTGTAAATTGGCCAATTTTAGTGAACTTCGTATCTATTTGTTTTTAAGGCGTTGAGTCCAAACTGAAAATATGATTTTAATTATATATCGAAAAAAAAATTTTCAACAAAACCTGGTGAAATATTATTTTCAAGTGATTTTTATATAATTTAGATGTTGTCTTGGATTAGATCTCTCTATTTCATCTTTTCTATCGTGTTTGTTTTGGGGAGGGGGAGAAAGTTCAACTTCATTGCTTAAGTCGGTTATAGGGACTGAAAGTAACTTACAATCAGTAAATAATCACTGTTGATCTCCATGAAAGTTTGAAGCAAATAAAACTCTATACTTTGACTTACAAATATAAAACCTTAACAAGATTAATCCAAAATAATTGCGACCACCTTATTATTTTTACTGATCAGAGTTTCTTTCTCTCTCTTTTCTTTTTCTTAAGTTTGGAATATTTTATTTATGTCAAGTTATTTTTTGCCTGGTAAATAAAGAGATGTTGTAGTTTTAAAAGTATCCCAATTTCAACAACGGCTTGCATTCCTATGAGGTAATATCACAAATCATTTTATTATTACTTTTAAAATTCGGTATACCAATAGTGATACTTTTAACATGTTCATTGGGGGAGTCCTTACAAAATTATACAGGTGCTGAGGTTTTGTTTGCAAAACGATATCTAAAATGGTAACATCATTCTCGAATATTTTAGAGATTTACAGCTACTTACGTGCGTGAAACAGGTCTAGTACAATCTGACAAAAATAAGAATAAGAAAATTGATTGAATAATAGGGCCATTAGGTTTTGGCAGCAGTGTAGATGAATCCTCACGATTCTTCCAGGACATTATGTATTGACTATGGAAATAATTGACCACTTGACAATATAGTAGATATTAAAAGACCATAAACTCAATCCCTTACTGCATATCTCTACATCAGAAATTGCAAAAGGATGATATTCTTCGTTGAACGAAATTTTGTATTTGGGCCAGAGAACAGCTACAACAATATCCAATTTCTTTCTATAACTTTCTTTGTTGTGACGACGCCACATTTCGTAGTAACGGAGATGTTAACCGTCACAACATGAAGTACCTTAAATACTTGGTGAGGAATTATTAGTAATAACATTATTTTGCCTCATTTTTCGAAAGAAATCTTAACGGATATTTACAAAAAGTTTTGTTAAATATCTTACCAAATTTGTTACTAGAGGTTCCAGTTAAAGTCAAACAATACATGAGGGTTCTAACCTTCGGTTTTGAAGAGGTGGTCCAGTAAAATGTTCAGGAAGATCGCTACAATTGCCAATTGCTTATGGGGTTAGCTCAAATATATTGCTTATATGATACGGCCCGACAACTAGTGAAGATATGACGTTATAAGTAGGGAATGCAGTAGCACTGATAAATGGTGAGGAAGTGTTGCATGCGGTGGACACTTTCCCAACTTTGTATTGGAAACCTTTTATTGTAATTTTTTTTTTCAGTTTCCCTTTTGAACGATAGTGCCTTTTTTCTGAATTCCTAATACTAATTAAAATAACGATATCACATTCATTTGATTCTCTGCCAATAACTATGCAATTCTTGTTGATATATTTGTCATAACAGTAGTTACACCGCCATAAATTCACACACATAGGCCTAAGCCCTATCGCAACACTGATAAAACATTATAATAATTTATGATAATATTGAAAGATGATTATGAAGTTTATAGCGACGAAATAAAATATTTCAACAAGAATTGTATTGACATTAAAAAGAATCAAAATAAGATAGTCACAGTATTTTATTTTAACATATGTAATTTCTTTCATACTCTTTATATGTTGTCTGTAGTTGTTTATTTAGCAAAATTACTGGAGATAGATATTTGCCTATTTATCTAGTACCTTAAGTAACCATTGGGTACCCTGGCAACCTAAAGTAATGTTATAACTGAAAACTTGAATATTTATAAACTGAAGACCAATTTTTCAGAACTTCTTACCACACATATTCCAATTACCTTGCATTTTTGTGATATTACAAATAATTGAAGAATCGACTCTTTTTTATGTTTTAAACAAGTGTTTTTAGTTGTAGAGAGTGTTTTTAATTGTATCAATACTTGAGCCAAAATAAAACGTTTGCTAAGTTACTAGAAGCAAAAAATTACCAAAAAATAACAATGGTCACTTGTTTACTAAATAATTTGTCAACGGTTTCAACTAAAAATTTAAGAATTTAAAATTACTTATTATTATTTATACAAGAAAGACTAAGTATATATTTAGCGTACAATTTGCTACCCATAAATTTGGTTTAAGATCTATTTGGGTTACAATCATCTATTTTCAGTCCTGAAACAGAAGGATACGTAGCTTACTTACCAACCTGAGATGTACTTTGTATTGGAAACTGAGGAAAGGATTTCGAGCAAGATACTTAGATTGGTTTAGAACTGTATTTTAGTTGAGATTTTCTATTTGATTTCAATTTCCTACCGTTAAGCTAAATATTGGTAGTGTTGTTATTGCAATAATTATTACTTATAATTTATATTCGAATAAAACATTATTTATTAAATTTTCCACAAATATGCACGATTTTCAAGATTACATAATACCTTAAAACATTAATTTTCAGTTGTGTGTTAATAAAATAATACGAAACCATAAAAGTTCAGTATGTTTTAATATTAAATAGTTATAAAATTTTCAAGAATAGTATGACTAACCTCAATTTATTTATATATTATTTATGCTAGCCATTATTAACAAAAAAGGGCCATAAACTATTTCGAAATGGTAGGAGATATCAAGAAATTTAAATACAAATATGTGTAGCTTTGAAAGCCTTTTAATTTGATATAGGTTAGACCTACATTGCTATTTGATATTTTTGGATATGGGCATTTTCAATTAACCAAAATTCTATGTGCTAAAAACTTGTAAAATAGTGCCTAAATGGTGATTGCAAATAACATCGTAGAGTAAATAAAATTGCATGGTAAAAAAAAAATTCCTAAATTTTATGGTTGTAAAAAACCTTCAAAATTATTAAAATTATGAATCACTTGGCCTATATTTACATTTGAAATTTTAAACTGATTTGTTTTCTCCCTCTATATATGATGCAACACATTATATATAACATGATATGAATGTTTCATTGGTGGTCAAATACATCCTGTAATTAGCGCGCGGGCGTGTGTGTGTGTGTGTGTGTGTGTGTGTGTGTGTGTGTGTGTGTGTGTGTGTGTGTGTGTTTGCAGAATAAAAGTATTAAAAATCATATTAGAGGAATTTGAGCAGTTAAGTTTTTATGGTGTGCTAGTTCTCACTGCAGTTTGAGCTAGTGAACCGTCAAAGGATGCCCAGGTTCGAGCCCAGATTTGGTGTTGCATTTTCGGGGGGTTATTTACGTCCCCGTCGTCATTAGTCTAATAAGTGTAAAGTAAAGACTTTAATAATAATAATAACAATAACTACTGTAGCCAAACTTTTTATTAGAATTTCTACATTCCGTCATAAACAATGTGGGCATTATCAAATTATATTAAGAAAGAAAGAACAAAAATGACGTAAAATATTTAATTTTATTCTCATCTTTCATTGACGGTAACAAGTGTAAAGTCCAGATGGCTATAGAACTATAACTCAGTAGCTGGTTGAATATGTCAAGGTTATCATAGGCACGTTTTGTATAAATATTATCCTTATATTACTTCTTAAAATAAAATTGAAGTAAAATTGAAAATATTTGTTTAAACAAAAGTGTCAACAATCCCCCTTTTAAAAAAATATTTTTCCAACGGGTCATCAGCCTGGTTACAATAATATTTTTACATTGTTTGTAAAAGTGTGTAAGAAGTTTTTAATTACTATTTTATGGAAACAATCTTTATATTTACTGTTTTAACGTACCAATTCAACTAATATAAACATGAGATATTAAAATAATAATTTATTTTTAAAATATAAATAATATAAATATACAAATGCAACTTACTAGCAGTCAAGTATAGGTTTCCAAGTCAAGATGTACAAACACACAGGACGATATTCTCATCGAACAGGTAGATATATAAATAGATAACATTTTACAGCTCTTATCAATGTTATCATAAACAGTATCGCCTTCGTGTTTAAAGTTCATTCTTACTAATAAACTGTATGAGATTATCATACTTTGACGTTTTCCACTCGCAACAAAACTGTAAAAGTAATCTTGAGTTATTACAATGTTTAGATTATACGTTTAAAACTTAATTACTGTTACGCCTCCTTGTGGTAATAAAAGTATTTACAGACAACAAAATCTAATATTTATTCTCCAGTACAGATAAATATGAAATATATTAAAATAAGTCATTATTTAAAAAGAAGATTTTTCTATAATAAGATCTGGACAAACAAGTTAAACTTAATAATAACAAATCCTTTAAAACTAGTTAAAAAATGTATTAATCACAATGAATGTTTTCATATATTTCAGTTTTCTAATACATTTGGGAAAATATCGATCACTAATTCAGATTTAGTTTAAAACAAGTTTTTTTTTTTTTTTTTTAATAATCTTCAAAATACACAACATCTGTTTATAATTGAACATTTTAATTTTGACTAGTTAACTTTGTCTGTAACTGGTCAAAGAAAAACTGTACATGATCTCCAATACACAACACTAGAAGAGATACGCCGTTCCTAACATTCGCATTATAGTTTAATAAACTACTAAATTATAACTTCATTTATTCAACTCTGATTCCTGGTACAGAGAGAGAGAGCTCATTTCACTGTCGAGTTTCATATTTACAACTCAATTAGAGGTCTCTCCATTATTAAATACTACCGATTCCATTGAAATCCATCTCTATTGCCTGAAAATTCATCAACCAGGGAAACAATTTGTAAAGTTCTGAATGAGAAATGGGTCATTCCTCTGTGTTTTGTAATCTACTGATACGATATTTGAATTGATAGTGTAAGTCAACTTACAATTAATGGTGAAATATTAATAACTGAATACATAGCATGATTTACACATGTATATTACAAAATTGGTATTCTAAACTACACAAAGTAGGAATTTCATTTAATTCCAAAATTATTACGCACCTAGTTTTAAATTGTCAGTAAACATAATAAACACTTACAAATTTTCATTAAATTTACGTATTCTTCTTCTAATAATTGATTCAATAAATATTCTTGAATTAAATTTGCAAACATACTTCATGATCTTATTTATCTGTTATGTACAATCGTATTTAGCCTGAATAGCAATGAAAACAAATAATAGAATTATAATTTACTAAAACATCAATTTATGCTGGAAATATCATAACGCTTAAGTTATTTTCAATGGTTATTAAATCAAGAATGACGACACCATAACTTAGTACTTTTTAAAAATAATAATAAGTATTATTTATTAAGTAACTTATGTAATTATAAGGATAAATGATCTAATATGATCAAAAGTGGTGAATTAAAATCTAAAATTCGTCCAATTCGACTAAATGCGTCGACTTTTCAAAACTACATTAGGTTGGGAGAAGTTGACGGTTGGGCTACATACACTTTAGTTTCCCAGACTATTTAAAAACAAACCATGTAACAGATTTTAATTTTAAAATTCTCCATGCCTGAAAATTTCATTAGCACTGAAAGGGAAAAATTTAATTTCGATTTCACTCGAAGTGTTAGAAATCAAGATAATAATTTATAGAGACTTCAGTATTAAATTAACAACTAAATTAAAAACAAAGAAACTCGCCATACATTTGACCCTTAGCCAATTTCTTAATAGCCTATCCTCCCTCCTCAGACCACCTAGGCCAATTTAAAGGGACTATTTTGTTTACATGTTATGTATGGTAATGTGTTGCTTTGTTTATTTTAAGTTACCTAAGAGAAAGTGGTAACTGTCGAAACCTAAACTGGTGCTGCTTAAATAAATTTGTTGAAAGTGTATTATAGTTTCTCATTTAATTCTTAATCTATTTGTAACAACTACTTTAATTGATGCGGGGAGAGCGAGAGAGAGAGAGAGAGAGACAGAGAGAGAGAGAGAGAGAGAGAGAGAGAGAGAGAGAGAGAGAGAGAGAGAGAGAGAGAGAGAGAGAGAGAGAGAGAGAGAGAGAGAGAGAGAGAGAGAGAGAGAGAGGCCGTATTTACTATATTGCAATGATACGCTTCATTCAATTCCAATAAACTAATTAAGAAGTTGTCGTTAGTTAACTATCCTTAATTTTTGGTTCTTCTTAGATCCTCCACTTATGGAAATTCTATTTAATACACATTTGATTTACAACGCAGTAAATTTAATTAAATAACTGTTACAATAACTACTTCAAAACATGTTTACAAACATAAGAATAAGAATCCGATGAAATAATAAAAAAGAAAAAGACGTGAATCAAACTTACAATAAGTTTTTATAGAACTTCTATAAAGATAGAAATCATACATTTTCTTTCACTTATAAAATATTCTTTTTTAAGTTGGTCAGCTTTGTTTTTTTAAGTTGGAAACAAATCATTCTAAATAATATGTGGAGTATAAGGTCAACAGCATTTGACATCCAATAAAAACTGTCCATGTTTTCCATTACACCTTTATGGGTGTTCTAAATGAATTTAAGCTGGAATATGTTTTTTTTTTTAAATCTCTGATAACATTAAAGAAATACAATGAGCCATATTATGTTATACAGCTTCCAAGTCCATATGGTTATTGTAAGAGACAAAAACCATTTTCATTTCTCAAGTCGTGTCCTCTATAATGAATACTGTCTAAATGATACATGTAAAAACAGACTAACATTAATACAAATGTTAAGGACTAATTATCGAATTGCAAGAAGACATATATTACTCCTTTTTAATAGACATTATTTGCTATACATGCGAATAAAAATAATTATATGAATAATATGTTTATTTTAAAATAGTATCATTAATAATCTCCAAATCATGTTATTGATTTATATGAACCATAACTACACAATATATAGCCCGGTTTTGTGTAATTTTACCACCGTTCAATAAAGTTTATGGGCTGACATAGCAGTTTCTTGGAAGATTTTCACAATAAGAGTACGTTAATACTTTGACAAGAGTAATTGAGAATATAAAAAGATAAAAAATAAAGTGCTTGGATAAAATTCTACCTCCTGTTGATTGGAGGAACTAACATGGTCTAATCTACGCGTTTGAGCAATTGTTCTCACTCACACCAATATTTATACAAAATTTGTATAATCAAATTTAATTTAAATTTAGAATGTTTATATGATATTTAAATTGAATAATTTAACAGGTCACGAAATATTTCGAGTTGTAGTGTCTATAATTTATTATTATATTAAATTAATTTGCAAATACATTTGTTCAGACGTAATCTTCTGAGAAGCAATCAGTAAGCTTCGATAAAAAATGTTGTCATTCCAATAATGTTCGTGTGGATCATCAGTGGAATCGTAAGGTGGAATGACCTATTAGACAAGTCGAACCAATTATGACTGGTTAATCTTAAGATTATATTATATGTTATCAAGAACGTAAGCTATAAGCTGTCCAATATTTATTGATTTATTTCGTGTGTGTTTCTTAAAGTATGTGTATTTTGTTAATTTGAAAATTTTGTCAATTGGTACAATCCAATTTCTTAAACTTTTAACAACAAACTGTTTTTTTCATCATCAATTATGAATTAATTGATAAAGTTATGAATTTATATTTTATTAGCAAATTGTAAAATGGTCGTAAATAGCATTAAATAAGATCATTTAAATACAAATAAGTCTATCAATTCGAAAATATATACAGTACAAATTAAAACGATATTTTACAGATTTTTTAAAATGAAGACTTGGTAATCCATTATCCAAAGTAAATACAAGGTTATAATAAAATGTTCAAAATGTTTTCCATCCACAGTCTTACAATGTGAGATCCGATTACTGCACCCTACTCGGGCCTTCCTCTGACATTGTAAAAACTACACCACACACTAAAAGATCTCAATTTTTTGTCTGTACTCATTCAAAAGATATTTCTGTAGTTCCACATTGTTTTAACACTTCGTATACCCAGGACCGTAAGATTCTATAGACATATTTTTAAATGAATCATACAAATTGAAAATTTTACAAAAACTAATGATAAGATTTCTGTACGAATGTTTGCAACGACTAAGCCTAACAAATTCCCTTACGAGAAATACCAGCAATATCCGCATTGAAATTTGTTAGTGAGAAAGTCATTGAATGAGCAGTTTCCTTATCGCTGGGTTGGTAATGGACCAAGATCACCGGACCTCCTTGGAATTTTTTGTCTGGGTTTATATCAAAGATCAGATCTACCATACAAAAGTAATTAATATTGATACACTAAAAAAAAAAAAATAATAACAAATGCCTCTGGGAGCATCAGTGGAGCAATATGAAAACAAGTATTGACAAAGTTTGAGCACTGACTCGATTATTATCGGACAAACAATGGACTCATGTAGAGATTGGGTAGAAATAAATTACGGACTCAAACTTGAGAATATTTGTTACTACTTTGTGCCAAAAATGTAGTTTTACTCTTTTAAATAAATAAATTGTCAATTTTAAAAGTTATATACACTTTTTTATAGACACCCGAAACAATAATACTTTGAACATCAGTAATCTCAAAATTTAGAAAAGTCTGTAACCAGAATAATTTCAAAAAATTGATAAACTAATAAGTCTTTATTCCGAAACTAAATCAATGACATAGGTATTTTGATACCAATTCCTTAGTTATTAAAACTGTAAGCATTCTATATTTTTCTCCATTAAAGAAATTTCCGCTCGTGCGTCAGTTCGAACGTTCAAATGAATCAGTAATTTGTGGAACGTTTAAATGATTATAATTATTTATAGAAATATAACAAATTTATATATAATAAATAGTGTGATTGTATTTTTTACAAATCCGAGTATCCATTTTGGGCTTCACGTATTTCACATACCTGTGAGTTTCTAGTTCGTAGATTTAAATGTTCCAATACACGATAAACTCAAGTCGAGTTATTTATAATCAAGTAATGTCACATTGTTTTCCAGTGTTTTGCTGTAAAAGTATTTCCATTTGAATACAAGTGCAGTAAAGCGTTTAATAGATCTAGCTATCTGGGGCAATGTTGAGTTAATCCCACGCATTCTTTTATAAAAGTGTGTGATTTGTTTACGTTGTAATGTTATATTATACGAATTGCTTTATTCAAACTTTATATACGGGGTGTTAAAAAATGTGGAACCACCGAAATATCTTTTGAATAGGTAAAGATAAATATATGATATCTAGTTTATCCCTATTGGCGACACTTTTTGCGAGTATCAAAAGTAGATCATATATTAAATAATAAATATAGATAAACTTCTCTGCTATATTTTGCGTCCTTCGTTAGTCAACAAGAAAGAGAGAAAGAAAGTACAGATATAACTAAACTAGCAGAGTACTCGTCCTTAGTACGGGGTTAACGTATAGATAAATGAGTGTTAAGGGAGTTTGCAAGGCCAGTGGGGCGGTGCCTTGATGGAATTTCTAAATAAAAATAGGCCTATGTGTTAACCAGGGACCCTAAGTATGTCCTAGTACAATTTCAGCTCAATGGGTCCAGTAGTTTTTACGTGATTGAGTAACACACACACACACACACACACACACTTTAGATTCTTATAGTTGGTCTTATGTTCAGTCTTTTTAACGTAATTGTATAATTTTAAATGTTCGTTGAATACCAGTGCGTATCCTACCCTAGTGATGAAAAAAATTAAAAAAGACTACGCTATTTAGGAAAGCACTGAACATTTTATTCCTGCAAACTACTATCTAAAATGAAAAACTATAAATATATCGTTTTAATTTCAAGTTTTTACTAAGTTTGACTTTCACTTAATTACATTGGCAATGTTGAGAGTATTACATTATGAATGTTGGAAGTACATGGTATCTAATCAGTTGAAAGAAGCAATTCCAACGGTCAAAGAGAAATGCCAGCCGCCATTTTGGTTTTTAGTGATTGTTTAAATCTTGTATTTAGAGCCGATTTTTAGCTAAACACAATAACCTTCGGCGTATTGTGTATGCCATAAGCATCAAACATTTGAAAAGAAGGAATGTAAGAAGCCTCAGCTCGTGTCACCTTTGTAGTTTATAGGAAATTTTAATTTCTTTTTTTTTTAAATATAGTTAAACGCAAAAGATTTTCAAGCTATATTCCAAGTTTCATTACAATCCGTACAGTATTTTTTGAGAAATCGTGATGAGTGAGTGATATTTGGCTTATATATATATATATATATATATATATATATATATAGAGAGAGAGAGAGAGAGAGAGAGAGAGAGAGAGAGAGAGAGAGAGAGAGAGAGAGAGAAATATAATCTCTCTCTCACATAAACCACTCATTTCTTTTGGTGAATTATGGAATATAATGGGTTTGCACTTATATGCGCTGCATGGGTACAGTCGTATCTTTCTGGTAGAAATCAGTGCGTTAGCGTTCATGATTATGGGTCAAACTGGAGGGATGTCTGTAGTGGAGTTCCACAAGACTCAGTTTTGGGACCTTTCTTATTTAGTTTATACATGAAGGATATTCAGACAGCTTTAAATTACTGTAAATTTTTTGTGATGATTTTCAAATATATTTCTATTTTAAAATTGGTGATACAGTATTGAGTGACCAGTGAAGAATATGAATTATGATCAGAAAAATATTTTATTGTAAGTAAAGAATATTGGATTTTTGATTATGAGCTAAGACAATACGGATAATTTTTGGATATTCTCGACTACTAGAAAAAATAAACGTAACAACTTTTCATAGAATCCAGTTTGACAATCCTTAGACTATTATAATAGAGTGAAAGACTTGGCACTAATAATAATTGACTTGGAATGGCTAAGTGATTTTGACGTGTAATTGGGTTTTGGTAGGATCCACTCTTTGAAGAAAAAAAACGCAAGATTGGTTCCCACTTAAAATTAGATTATTCCTAGTAAAATCCTTAAATATTATTTTACTTTTTTACTGTGACTTACTTTATTTAGTCTGTTGTTCTGGCTAACAAATTGCAGATGGCACAGAATTAATGCGTGCTATTTATTTTTGGTTTGAAACGTGATGGTTGTTTAACGCTTTATTATATTGTAGTTTCTTCCTTACCAAACAAAAAGAGATATTTAACTAAAATTATATTGATAAAACAAAACAAATAGTTCTTTATTTACACACAGGGTTGTTTATTTATATTAATTTACAGATTTTACAATATAAAACACGTAAAAAGTAAACTATTTAGACCTTGTTTGTCATAATTTACAAAACATTTAAACAATATATAAATTATTAACTCATATAACTATGTTATTTACAAAAAAAAACTATATTTATGTCATTATTTAAAATTAAAATAATACTGCATTATCACATTAGAATCTTCATTAAGAAAGCGACGATAAACGTTGTTAGCCCTAAAGAGATGATCCGCGATGCTGATGACACAGTTCGCGCTGCGGGACCAAAGTCACCAGCATATCCCATTGTCAAAGGAATAACATTCTCTTCGTAGACTCCAACAAATAGATGAGCATAAGGTCCTCTTGCAAAAACACCAACATCATCTCCACCGTGAGTTTCTGAGTCGAGCTTCACTAGAGATGGATACTGGTACGTGTCGTTAGCTGAAACAAAGTAAATATCAAATTTAAAGATTTTGTTTTAACATTTAAAAATCTTCTCAACGTGTGCTCAAACGTATTATAAATCAAAATATTAAAAACAACAAATATTTTTGTTAACTCATTCACAGGATTTGAAAAGTAAGGAAGCACGATCTCTTTCTTTTTGTATAATTTATGCAGTTAGAGGTTTTTCAATAATTCCAATTGGTATTTATTTTGATAGTGGTAACATCTTACACGTAACATTATTAAGTGCGTACTGGTGACGGCATTATTCTTGATTTTAAATAGAGTTCTTGTTAAATAAAACCTAACGTATTTTAATATTTTAAACTAATGTTAGACTGAAACTTATTTAAATATTGAGGTCGGTGAAAAGTCAAAGTTAAATGTGTACACATATTTTTTTCTCATATAAGAAATTACATACGGTACGTGAAGAGATAGCAACATGTTGACATTTTTGTCTTCTAAGAAAAAATATATAATTACAATTTCTACATGCTTCTACTTTCTTCCTAATATACTAGAAAGAAGGAAAATGTATAAAACTAACCTTAAAAATATTCAGATTATAAATTGACAAGTGACTATACAATCGGATATATCATATTATAAAATCTAAAACTTACTAAATATATATAAAATAATTACAGGAAATTTTAAATTAATCAGAAACTAGCAGTTCATTGACCTGAGCACAACCTATGTAAAAAGATTAGGGTCAAGTAGATAAACAAGTTAACAATACATGACACAATTAATTGGTCGGAAGTTTGTAAAATTGATAAGTATAGATGTATGCTTGGAAGAAGATTTTATTCAACATGTGCCAAGTAGCGAAGGCAGACAAATACACTCACAAAACCAAAATTTAATATTGCAGGCTTATTACTGTGTCGTGATGGGGAAAGGGTAAAATTTATTAAACTATATTATAATATATCAAATGAGTTCATTTATTTGAACATTATTTTATTTTAATCTTAAAAACATTTCTTAATCCACGATTCTTAACATGTTTACATTTTTTTAAAAATAATAAGTAGAACACAGATTTCAAGAAGAGTTAATTTTTTTTAACTGACAGTTATTTTGTGAGTTTCTAATTATTATTTTTAGAAGATATACAAACTTATAAGTCCAGCTATATTTTTGTCAAAATGCCAATACTACCTAACATTGTAATTTCTCTCTCCACTCACTTAAGGACTATATAACCACTTGACAAAACAAAATCTCCAAAAGATACTTGAGTACGGGTTTTTTTTCTTATATTCATTTATCAGATATTTTACTTACTTTGGATTCAGTGTAATGTCATTTTGAAATTCTATTTTATAATATTAAATACGTTTTCAAAAATAAATATCTAATTGTATCAGGAATATTTTGTATTAAATCCTGTAAATTTTTTTTTTCTGAAAACTGTGAATAATATACATTCTTCACCATAAAAGGGCACCTCATCTTCAACCAGATCACCAGATCTTATGAAGCATATATCGCACAGAGGACAAACCTAACACCTCTAAAGTTTACAAAAGCAGTCATGTAAGAGTAGCTAATAAGAGTTTTTAAACACTATCAGCTGAATTGTTCTTTTGATGAGCTGGCACCTCAAAGAAATCTGGGATTTTATTGCATCTTGAATTGAATGCCTTTATTAACTCAGTAATTTTGTCTTCTAATAATGAAGAGTACATAATCGCTGTTCTCATCTTAATATATTTTAATTTTCTTTCCTATTTTAAATTATGATTATGTAGGGACAATAAAACCGAAAAACAATTTATGAATTGAACCCTTCCATTTATGAATTTAAATAGATCAAACCGCTTGTTCAATAAATAAATTAATCTCACTCCTTAGAGGGTAAACAAAATGGATTTAAGAGATATGCTGATTACAAAAATAATCTCTTAATCTAAAGAAAAACTTGTTATTGAAAGTGTGACTTACTAAGCATTTAAGGCTTAATATTGTGCTTTTGTATTTTAAAATATCTTTTTTCCATTTTAGTCCCTAAAATAGTGATTTACGTTTTAGTTTTAAAAAATTAGGATATATACAAATACTTTTTATAGAGTGAATATCATTAAAATTATAATACGTACAACTCACAATATATTAAGTGTATTAATAACAAAATCAAAATAAAAGTAATAGTATAGAAGAAAAATTAACTTATTTTTAATAAGAAGACTTTAAAAAATCGTTAAATGAATGGTCCTGTAAGAGTTATTCACATTCAACAAACATGCACATAAGATATTGTTAGATTTTTGTTATAAATATTTTATTTCAGAATTCGTTAATGTAAAAAACACCCTTTGTCAATGGATGGGATATAATTTATTTACCTATAAAAAACCCCATCGCATACACAATAGCACTACCCATGCATAATTTAATCCTCAAACAGATATATAAACTGCAATAAGACTTACTAAGATCATCACTCGCAGGAATCTTCCTGGTGCTGATATTGATCATTGCACTTGGTCCATTAGCATAACTAAGTGTAGTATACGGCATTTTATCCATATTAGACACTAGATCCGCTGCCAGGATGTCATCTCCTCGTGTTGGATATCCACTGAAACTCATTGTGTGAGCATGGTCGGAGGTCACTACAATCAAAGTGTCTTTAATATCTGTTAGATCCACAGCAGCCTAGTAAATAAGATTGTAAGTTTAATAAACAACATTCATTATAATATTGTTTATTAGTACTATATTTATTTGGGGAAGCATAATTTTTGTTGAGGGAATTTCTTAAAAATATATATAATGTCATAATAACGTCGAATGTTAAAAAGGTTTTTATTTTTATTAAGATAAAAGAAAAATTAAAGCAACGTTAAAAGTAACTGAATACAAATTTAGAACATTAACGTTCGGAAACCATGTTTAATTTTAATAAAACTATATAATAAGAACGAAAACATTATATCATGAAAAGTCCCAAATAAGTACTTTAAAAACTTTCATCGTTGTCCTTTAAAATTCATTTACGTTTTCTCAAATTTTATGTATATTACCAAATCATAATTTTTAGAACAAATATTTCTCTATTTTTATTTATTTTTGTATTCTTGCTGTAATGTGTACAGAAAATATATATAATAATTATTAGTAAATTGGAAAATTGAAATCGAATTAACTAAAAGAAAAAGTCTTATATTATGTATCTAAAATTTTAGAATAACCTCACGTAATTGATCCACAAATTATGAATTAACGGCCGGAATAACCGTTTCCTAATACGTACAGTTAACATAGGATTTTACACATTCTAGGGTTGTATTTAACATTGTATACCTGTACTGCTTTATGGAATTCCACGGTTTCATCTAGCGCTCTTCGAGCCCAGTTGTGATGGTGTGCCATATCAATTCGCCCTCCTTCCACAAATAAATAATACCCTTTATCTTCTTTCTGTAACATTTTAATTGCGACTCTTGTCATTTCTTCTAGAGTAGGTTCGGTTGTTGAATTCGCTTCGCTGTGGTATTTCATATGCTCTGGTTCAAATAATCCTGAAGTAAAGTTATTTCGTTACAATACTATAAAACTTCAAATAAGACCAAAAAACAAATTATTAGTATTGAAATAAGTCCTTGGTTTTGAAATTTTATTTAAATTTGTATGGGGAGTAGACGCAAACTTGTAAGGGAAAAAACGCGTACAGGAATCATATTTTAAGTTCATAACACAGATTGCTATGAAAAATTCTTTCCTATGGAATTACGAGAGCTTTTAAGTAGAATATTTGAAAAGTTTCCAAATTAAAATATTTGGACCTAACTTGAATTGAAATGAAAATAAAAGGGAATCTTTGTATAAAATACCAATAAAAAGAATAAATAAAGTGGTATTGTTATCTATTAGCTGTATTTTAAATTAGCAATATAGATTCCTATTTTAAAAAAGTATGCATTCAAATCTAAAAAGCCAATCACTTAAAAAATGCAGGATTAAAAAAATTCTATCTCTATTTTAAATAAATATTTACAGTTTAAAAACAAAAGACATTATTGATATGAATAATTAATTAGAACATTTTACCCATCAAATAGTCGGTTTCCGAAATGTTGGTGTTGAGTAACTGATCCCTGTTCCAAACAAATGAGGGCGTAGCACTCATGTTAATCTTTTGGCTCTTCCATTCTTCAATGAGATTTACTCCATCAGAACGTTCGCCATTACCCGATTCGTAATCTTCTGTGTTGTTGGGTAAAAATTTGATTCTCCCTCCTCCAAGCATAACCTGTAAAACATATATCATTAATATAATTACTATAACATTCCCAATTTAATAAGTGTTCATTATAACATATCCCCCTAATTTTTCTACAAATTTCAACATATTGAGTTGAGTTCTATATTTCAGATTCTTCATACAATAATTTATGTTATTGCAATGTTTGACGGCCAACTAGGATTTGAATGTACATATATAAATTTTTTTTACGAAAAGAAGTAGGTGACACAAAAAGAAAACTTTTTTGGCCCTTAGTTCAGTTGTAAACTCAGTTTTTAATATCTGTTTCAGCTATTCACGAAAATAAAATAAAATTGTTTAATAATTGTATATACTGCCAAATATATTACACTATTTGTGATACATTATACTGCATACTAGTTCGATGTTTAATGTTACGACTTTCAAAATTATAAAATATATTCTTACTCCTACCTTTAATAACATCTTGCTACCCAGCGTGGATGAGGGCACATTATTATTTCTCCTCAATTCCCCTTCACCTTACTGTTCTATTACTTGTGGTATGCTTGTATAAAAAAGTACATCTATAAAACTAATCATAAAAAATAGCTTGAAGGTGTTATAATGAAACAAATGAACTATGATGAACACCAAAATCTTAAACAAAATCATGAGCTATAAATAGTTTAAAACGTTTGGCGTTATTTACGAAAGATAAAACTTCACAAACTGTATAGAGTATTAAGTGAATAACTGGAGATAGGAGGCAAATATTTCTTTTAAACATGTATACCATAAAACTCGTCACCGCAAAACAATGTTTAATCGTGTACCACAAGACCATGTTCCAATTTATATATTAACAATTACACATCCCATATTACAGCTTAAAATTTTAAACATCAACATACGTATAATAAGATAGATTAGGTAAATTTACATTCGCCTCCAAATCAACACGACGAAAGTTGTGAGATAAAATAAAATAAACTTTTACACCACCTGGTTAATTCCTATAAAACTGAAATGTGTAATCTTATAATTCAATTTGAAATCGACTTTATTATTAAATTTTATATTGTTTTCAACCCTAATATAATGATATAAAATTATGATCAATTGTTTTGTTGACGCTAGATTTGCCAACCATATAATTATATATGTTTCATCAAATGTTGTCTAATTATTAAAGCCACTTTCTTATTATTTTTCATCTCAAGAATATTTTTAAATCAATAACACATAATCGTAACCCAGACATGAAATTCCACAACATACGCTTTATTTACTAGATAACATCGCCTTACGTGTACTGAACAACAATATACTGGGCCAGGCAGTCTTACGTTTATTGTGGAAAGTTATGCGTTTTCTTTTACTTGATGATTACAGATTCAAATCGTGTTGATCATTTTTAGTGTATAACCGAGTGTTTTAGTACAAGCTTTAACAACAATGAGCAGTCTCAAATTTAGTCATTAATTTATGATTAACAACTAATTATATTCCCAGGCGATTAAATTTAGATTCTTCCCTTGGTACTATTACACTCTTAAGTGCAAGTTCATTTGTTTGGTAAACGAAATAATAGTTCTGTATAATCTTTCAGTTCATGTCAGTCGGTTAGTCAGTCATTCTGTCTTCCAGTCAGACAGTCGATTAGTCAATTAGACAGTCAGTCATTCGATTAGTCAGTCGGTCGGTCGGCCAGTCAGACAGTCGATCAGTCAATTAGACAGTCAGTCAGTCAGTCAGTCGATTAGTCAGTCGGTCGGTCGTTCAGTTAGGCAGTCGGTCAGTCAGTCTATCGGTTAGTCAGACGGCCTATCAGTCAATTAGACAGTCAGTCAGTCGATTAGTCAGTCGGTCGGTCGTTCAGTAAGGCAGTCGGTCAGTCAGTCTATCGGTTAGTCAGACGGCCTGTCAGTCAATTAGACAGTCAGTCAGTCAATTAGACAGTCAGTCAGTCGATTAGTCAGTCGGTCGGTCGTTCAGTTAGGCAGTCGGTCAGTCAGTCTATCGGTTATTCAGACGGCCTGTCAGTCAATTAGACAGTCAGTCAGTCAGTTAGACAGTCAGTCAGTCGATTAGTCAGTCGGTCGGTCGTTCAGTTAGGCAGTCGGTCAGTCAGTCTATCGGTTAGTCAGACGGCCTATCAGTCAATTAGACAGTCAGTCAGTCGATTAGTCAGTCGGTCGGTCGTTCAGTAAGGCAGTCGGTCAGTCAGTCTATCGGTTAGTCAGACGGCCTGTCAGTCAATTAGACAGTCAGTCAGTCAATTAGACAGTCAGTCAGTCGATTAGTCAGTCGGTCGGTCGTTCAGTTAGGCAGTCGGTCAGTCAGTCTATCGGTTATTCAGACGGCCTGTCAGTCAATTAGACAGTCAGTCAGTCAGTTAGACAGTCAGTCAGTCGATTAGTCAGTGGGTCGGTCGTTCAGTTAGGCAGTCGGTCAGTCAGTCTATCGGTTAGTCAGACGGCCTGTCAGTCAATTAGACAGTCAGTCAGTCGATTAGTCGGTTGATCGGTCGATCAGTTAGGCAGTCGGTCAGTCAGTATGTCCATCAGTCAGTCAGACGGTCATTTAGTCCAGTCAGTCGGTCGGTCAGTCGGTCGGTCAGTCGGTCAGTCAGTCAGTTAATATTAATGAAATATATGTTATATTGTATTTTGTTTTAAAACAGCCTAAATAATATTATTTACAAAATGAAACCAATTTAAATACGTCAGTTATACTGGTAATTGGATATGTACAAAAAAAACGGTTATACAAAAAGTTTATAATTTTGGTTTTATTGAACAATAAATTTTGTTTTATTTGGTATATAAATTATCATTATGAATGGTATTTATAAAATTTTATAATTATTATACTAGTTATTTCACCTCAATTGACATAGAATAGCGTCAACTTGATAAAACAAACAGACACTGTAGAAAAATCGGTGATCTAGGTTAATGACAATTTTTAAATACACACATTTTAATAACATCATTTGATTTGTAGATTTATATTAACTAAAACAAAATTGAAAAATGAAAATATCTAGATATTGTTTAAAACAATGAATATTGAACAGAAAACAATGCAACCAATGTATAAAACATAGCCTTTGAGAATTATTGTTGTAAACAATACAAATATTATTTGACTGAAAAAACTAGCGTTATAAGTATGTTTCAACAACCATTATAGATTTATTTCATGAGAGTAAATTGTTCTAATTAATTGTATTTGTTTACTCTTTGTATAAAACACGACTAATTGGGTCAATTCATTTTAGATACGTATTGTATTGTTGTAATTATTCAATTATTAATTTATCGAACGAAATTCTTCTCTAGTCGACTTGCTTGTTCTTTCTAAGTTACATCACAAAACATGTTTTTTTATAAAGTAATGGGCAAGTGTATTAAATTATGAATAAAGATTACTAATTTAGAGTAGACAATGGCATGTCAATTCCTTCTTGCAATACAAAGTTAGCCCATTAGTTTATGAAATGAAATGGAGCATTACTCATTGGAGCTAAATAACTCATTGAAGCGATTTCAGTTATTTATTTTCACATTAAAAACTGCACAGACAGCTGTCAAATGTGAATACCTTATAATAGTTTAATCTTACGTTATACTAGTATCGTTTTATAGGCTTCAGATATTTAAAGGATTTGAGTATTGATATTGAGAAATAAAACTTTAAGGATGTGTGTTTTAACGTGAATATCAACAAACATATTTGTGATTTCTAATTATGGGATCCCATCCCGGAACGTGTCAATGAATTAAGACGAGGAATTGATAACAAGTCACTGACGGATTATATTACTTTTACTGTTCATATACAACGTGACTTAAAACCTTTGCAATGCATTTAAAAGACAAAAATGATGTTTCCCTATTTCCTAACATTGGATTGAAGTGTGTGTTTTTTTGTTTTTTTTTTAAACATTTTAAAATTCACATTTAAAGAACACATATTTCAACCCCTCTTCCAAGAGAAAAAAAAAGTTTAACCAAAATAGAAGCTTATAACGTAAAAACCTCCAACTTACTCTAAACACAATAAATAATGAACCAATAACCTGATCCACACTAAATGTTGACCAGTTAATACAAATTTTTAAATAATAATTTGATGAATTGTTGAGAATAATAAACATATTAATGACGAATATAGCGACCGCTTTAATTTATTTTTTGTCTTTAACGTTAGTTTCATACATTATGAAATCCGGTGATCAGAAATTGTACACAGTTTTATGATGTATTTTAGATATATTTTATTATATGACATGGAGAGTCTATTATCTAATTGGGTGGGATCTATTCACCTTTTATGTTTGTTATTAGTATTATTGTTCGTTTTTTTTCTAATACTTTTTATTAGTTTATATTATACGTAGTTACTTTTTGTTATTATTTTTGTTTTTATTTAAAAAAATAGTTATTAAAAGTCAATTAGTGTGTCCCATTAGAAAATGTTTTAATTGCTGCTAGTATGTAGTCTCATGATATTATATTGTAATTCCTTTTTTATGCTTGTTTTTTTTATCGCTAGAGCTTGTTTAGTATCTTATCAAAAGACTTTCTTATTGAACTCTAAGTAAAATGAATGTACATTTCTTGAAATCGTACACTCTGTATAAACTATTATTTGCACAGAAAGACTGCTTAAAATGTCATCAAAAATATACCTAATCATGATTTTTTAAAAATAATATAGACTAAAATATGAGCCACAAATTAGTTGCTTTATTTAATTCATAAAACGTTACTAACAAAGATATCGCTTTATAGAGTTTGACGTACCTAGTTAGGAATTTTCCCCCATTTCCCCCTGATTTAACATATTTTGTGTACCTCTAGTATAGATATAAATTTAACTACGACAAATAATTACCCACCCTTATTGAAAGTAAAAGCGCAATATATTAAACACAAAACAGTATTCACCTTGACGTTTTTCCCAGGCTCGCCTCGTACCAGTTGCTTTGCAATGTCCGTGCATATTGAAGCACCAGGTTCAGTGCTTTTAACTATATCATAGTCAGACTCAAAGTTTCGCTCAGCTGTGAAAGCATAGTTACCAGCTGGAGACGCATGCGTGATACGTGTTGTAGTTACGAGACCAGTTCCTTTACCTGCTTCTTGAGCCCACTTCAATATTGAGAAAACTCTGTTACTAGCCTCGTTTACAAGGGTGCAGTTACCTCGTTGAACCATGGCATTGACCCCTAATGTACCATAGTTGGCTTTTACACCTCCCAAATAGGCTGTTGCTGAACATGCTGAGTCGGCTACTTGCTTGTTTACACAATAGGTCTGTTTAAAAAAAACAATACTATTAATATAATTAATATACAAATAGGTCGCAAAGTATCACAGACACACACACGCGCGCGCACACACACACACACACGCACGCGCACACGCACGCACTCACGCACGCACACAATCAAAAAATCTTAAAACTTACCAATTTAAACGCACCGACATCGGTAGACAATTATTAAAGTTAAATTTCATATTTTCTAAACCATGTGCTATTTTACATGTTGTTTTATAAATTATCCTCCCCCCCCCCCCTATTTTAATAATTAACTAATACATTTTTGCAGATTTTGTAAGAACCCTAATAGAAGATCGATTAGCATCAAATCAAAATAATACTATTTTTATATGCTTTCGTCATAAAATCGCTTATTTTTTTTTTATTTATTCACTTAAGTAAATCTTCTTTTGTCACTTTTGGGTGATAGATAGTTTTACACTTTATTAGCCAACTTTAATCCAAATTCATAAATTTTCATTTACGGTTATCATATTGTGTGTAGGCTAAATTTTATAGCTAATTAGATAGTATATTGCATTAATATTCCGAATCATACACACCGACAAAGAATGACACATATTTTCTGTAAAACAACAGTTGGATTTAAATCAGAAGTTATAACTTGTGACGGTTAACGATTATTGAAGTCAGACATTGAATAACGTAGGAATATATTGGAAGTACCACAAAATTAGAATGGTTAAAAGTGTTTCATTGCTAGATTTCACAATATGAATATGTATATAAGCTGTGTTTACGGTAAGTATAATATTGAAATGTTGTAAAATGTAAGATGATAAAATTAAACAACAGTATTAAACTGCGTAGTAAATAATTAAACTCTTTTTTCTCAATTAAGATTATTTCTAATTTTTCACTCGTTATTTTAATATAATGAATCACGAAAAACAACAACAACTTGTTACCTTCGAAAATCCTGTGTAAGGAAATTTTTCAAAACTTAATTTTGAATTTTCTCCAGCTGTCCCATTAAGCTGACCCAAGTATATCCTGGCAGCAGCTAGAGTTGGGATAGACATTCCATCCCCGAGGAACAAAATGATATTCTTAGCAGTGGTTGTTATCTGAGAAATAGCAACTCTATCGTGGATTGTAGCTATTCCTTGATTCCTCCAATAAGTGTTATCTAAAACACGTTAACGTTTACGTTTATTATAACAAAGTAAATTCATAAATTAAGTAATTTCCAGTTAGATATTGAAAAATGTTTTGTGTTGACATAAATATAATACATACTTAAATAAATTTAACTGAAGTTTAAAGTGATAATTTGATTTCATCTTAAAGATTATCATATTATGAATATGATTTGAGCAGTATTGGTTTTCTATTTATGATTTATTATATGTGCCGAGGTAAAACTATGCCAAAATGTTTTTTATCCCCAAATTATTTAATATTTCTGTGTATGGCATGTTAAACACAAGTTAAAAGGCAAATGAATTCTTCCAAATCCTTTTTGTTGGTTTTTGTGGAATGGAGGTTATTAGCCTTTTAAATGGTCTGCAGGATGTTTTAGTAAGTGAGGTACGAATGCTATCTCTGCAACCGTTAAAGATACAGAATACAATAAATCGACAGCTTGTATTACTTTTGTATTAAAAATCAAATTAACGTAACAAATTCTCAGAAAACGTTCATGTCGATTTTAAAATGATAATTCTAAAATTTTGTTAAATAGTAATTATAGTGATTATTTTGTTAATATGTAAAATGTGTTACTTGTTTTTCTATTCTTGCGATCGATACAAGTATATAAATAAAAAGTTTTAAGTTAAAAAACGTTCAAAGGATGTTGTTATCAATTTAAAAGCAATTATTTTTTCAATAACTCAATAATATTACAATCAGCAATATAAATAAATATATCTTTGTGTTTTACGATCATAGTATAAAATAAATCGAACATTTCAAAAGAATTCCATTGATTACACTATTCGATTTTTTACATTCAATTTTGAGGGAAAACAGATTAAAACTCAAATAGTAACGTTAGTCATGAAGCACGTCATTGAAAATGTCTTTCAAAAACAAACATTTTTTGAATTTAAAGTTTGACTTTATTTCTAACCATTTCAAAATGGCTCTTGGGAAACTTATTTTGCATCACTGTTTATTACCGGTACCTATTACTCAATGACATTTGCCATTTTTGGGTGGAATGGTAGGGGGCGTTGACATCAGTCTTTCCTATTCACATTACGCTTAATAATTTTTCATTAAAAATAAGCTTTGCATAAAAAATATGTTGTGATGAGGTTGGGCTAGTCCTGTTTCACGTACACGATAGGCAAGCCTAATGAAAGGACGTACGTGAAGGCTGTTCGCGGTCTGAACAACATTCTGCATACAGATTTTCAGCAGTTGCGTAATTCTTAAAACATTCTCCTAACACATAAGCATCTGGAAGGCCTCCTTATTTGTGTATGCCATCTTAAAGAAACACAATACTGTACAAAATTTCACTATGGACACTCGAAAAACTGTCATAATAGCAGACTGAAAGTTTATCTGCCCCAAACAGTACTCACTCATCCAAATCCAAACAAAGATATGAATAGAAATAAGACCGTTATTGGGTACGGAACAAAGGTCATTCCAGTCCATATGGATTGAGATTGTTTAATAATGAACATCATTGTTTACGTGTCTTTGACCTGTTATGAATGAGACTATCAATTTGTATTTGGTTAAAGATAAGGAAGCTATTAAAGCATTTTTAATCGTACTTGGGAAATGTAAAATCAGTTACATATTTTTAATGAAAATTTATTTGAGTAAGCGTAATGTGCATAAAAAAAGACTGATGTCAACACCCTCAACCACCTCATCAAAAAATGGCAACGTAATTGATTAAGAGGCGGTAAAGAGTGTTGGAAAATAAGTTTTCCAGGCGCCATTTTTTAAACGGTTAGAGATAAATTCAAACTTTAAATACAAAATGTTTGTTTCTAAAAGACCTTATCAATGATGTGCTTCACGACTAAGGCTACTGTTTTGAGTTTTAATCTGTTTTTTTTCCAAAATTGTATGTATTTTTAAAATTTTGAGTAAGGGGCAACCTAAGCACATTTTTGGAAAGGGTTTTTCTCATGAATCTAGGATAAAAATTTGGTTTATATAGGCAATGTTATATGGATACCTTTAAAATGAGGTATCACTCTACCATCCTTTATATTTGAAAATTTTCCAAAAACGATCCCCGTCCCAATAAAAAGCACTTTGGGGGCATTTTTGAGATTTAAAAACATTTTTACTGAATTCTCTAAGGTCAAATATGGGAATCTAAGTATATATATATTATCAAAGTAGCGAAATCAACCACCATATAGTAGTTCCTAACATAAATTTACTAAGAGCGTCATCTATTTTAAGTCTCAAACTTGAAATATTCTGGGATCCACTTTAAATTTGTGTGACATCGTTAGAAATGAAATAACACTATGTAACATGAGTTTCTCTCTCACTTTAAATAATTCTTTCATTTCCTCTAGTTATAATTTATAATTTATACAACTGTTTACATAATGAGATCCTGTACAACAGGATCTGATAATAAAGCATTTAGAATAAAAAGGGTAAGAAAAGCCGTTTATTTAAAATTCACATAAATAATCAATAACAGAGATACTAAAAATTGGAGTATTAGCCTACTACGAATTCTTTGTTAATGTGTGTTTGCATATTTGTTTTAAATCAGTTGCAACAAGTTATTCAAAAGAGTTTCACCATTTTATAGTTTAATTAAAGAGTATATACATTTTATTATGGTATTCAGTTAATTATCTGTAGTGTCATTTTTCTTGACAAAGATAGAAGCCAAAATATACTATTTTTTATATTTATGGCCTAATACTTATTTATACGTTCGTCGTTTGACGAAATTATAAATATAAGGAAGTCAATTGAACTTTGTTCTTAATTGTAAGGCAAAATAAAAATGTATACTAAATAAATATAAGTATATAATTTTATTATGCAATATTACATGCCAGTAAAAATAGTTTATCAATTACAATAAATGTTTGCATTCTTATAGTTTGGTTTCACCATATTTAGAAGTGCACTTCTTCACTTGAAAGAGTATGCTTAAAATAGTGTTAAATATAAGTACCATTATCAACAATACATTACAATTTGTATTATGCAATTATATCTATTTCTCAAACACTACAACTATATTAGATTGCAAACTTGTAAAAGAAAATTAAATCAAAGTTGAGAAATTTTGTAATCTACAACACTTGAAATAATCTAATTAAACTATGATCGCTTTTATAAGTACGATTTATGTCTGAGCAGAGACATCTTTATCTCTAGTAGGTTTTATGATTAGCGATATTTACACGGCAACTTGAAATTTAAGATAAAGTGTTCAAAGTTTACTCTACTTCTGGGTTTTCCTAGGTTGTATTCACTTTTACTAATTGCATCTTTAACGTATATCAATACTGTTAAGATATTGCCATAACTAATGGTAGGACAATTACCCAACATTCAAATTTATAAAAAAGCAGACAGAACTATTGTTATTCTCATTTATCTACTCTTTAAAACATAACTATGCAATAAAGTTATAAAATATTTAATTAAGGTTTACTTTTTAATACAATATTTAAACTCAGGCATAACTTCAATTGTGTAAGATTCATTTTCGAATCGAATAGCAGATTACGAATTAAATTAATATCATTAATAAGCATTTGTTAAATAAACTGTACTGTCTAACTTTAGAAAATACAATATCTCAGTAAATCTACCGATATTATATGTTATAATTACACACAAATGAAAACAAATGTTTTGTTTTTACAAACGTTATCAAGTTATGCAAGAAAGTTATCAATGAAAAGCATTTTTGGAAGATATTGTCTTCCACTCGTCTTTTTATATACGTAAGAATGTTTAAGAAATAAAAATAAGATGAAATATCTACAAAGCGAATCACTAATACCATCTTAAAAGTAAGTAATAACTCCGTAAGTACGTAATATATAGTTGTTTTTACAACATTATTATTTAGATTTTTGTAACAAATGTTTCGTTTTTTGAAACCATTTAGAAGCAATGTCGTCATGAATCAGCGTCAACGTGGCTGAGATGAACTTCTTATAATTGACCCAATATCGTCACACTTTAAGCCGTGATATAAACTAATTGTATTGCTCGAAAAGAATCTGAATTTTCTCCAATCGAATTGACCATTTTGTTTAATTGACAAACATTTACAACCTATAAACCGTTTACAAACTTATTAAAATGAGCTATTATTCAATTTAGAGAAACAATGAATCTTCAAAAAACCATTCCAGATGGCCGCTATATTGTATTTTGAAGATTTGTATTAAATATATAGAAATATAATATATGAATACAAGAACCTAGGTTACTTGATTAATTACAAAAAAAAAAATTATATTTCGCTTACTAACAATAAAAATTTACATTTTTAGCAATAACTTACTTAATTTTAGTATATAAGGATACAAATAGATATAGATTTCAAGATATATACAATACGATATTTAATTTTTGTACTATCATAGTCGTTATGTGATTCATCATATTTGGGTGAGTCTGTTCTTCCGAAAAAATATCTACTTAAAACGACTGCCATTTTGAAATATACCATCCATTCTTTTTTGCCAAGTAATTTCTCTAAGATATCATAAATAAGGATATATTTGACAAATCTGATAAAAATTACATAAGGTATTATATTTACAACTACACAAATAAACACATACATATATATAATATATCAGTGCTCCTTTTATGTTCTAATGGTCAAACTATGCCATCAGGCCGGATACGAAAACTATATTTCCAAATCAAATTAGTTTATAGTTAATAACATTTGCATTTTCATATTTAATTCTTTAAATTAGGTACACAAAATGTCGTACAAGTAGATTACAATGGGCACTTCACTTCCAGTTATTGCAATACTGTTTACTATTTAATAAAAAATAGTGATGTGTGAGTGTGTGTGTGTGTGTGTGTGTGTGTGTGTGTGTGTGTGTGTGTGTGTGTGTGTGTGTGTGTGTGTGTGTGTGTGTGTGTGTGTGTGTGTGTGTGTGTGTGTGTGTGTGTGTGTGTGTGTGTGCGGGTGTGTGTGTGCGCGCGCGCGCGCGTGTGTGTGTGTGTGTGTGTGTGTGTGTGTGTGTGTGTGTGTGTGTGTGTGTGTGTGTGTGTGTGTGTGTGTGTGTGTGTGTGTGCGTGTGTGTGTGCGTGTAAAATATTTAAAAAGATAATTTTTCTCTTAAAACAAATTTATAACTTACTGTTTTCATCTTCAACGTTGTAATTATTAATCGTGTTCTTATCAGTGGCGTACTTGTATTTACTCAGTCCTGTAAACAGAAAAATCATTTTTAAGTTGTTTTGTCAAACACCCTCTAATATCTGTGTATAATAAAACAAACTTTTAAAAGTTCTACTAACATTCTCTAATAACCAATTCTCGAAACGAAAAATAATATTCGTTACTAACTCCCGAAAATATACGTGAATCGAAATAAATAGGTTGTATTACTTATTTCTTACCCATTTTTTTAAGAAAGTAAAGTTGATGCAAAAAAAATCCAGTCCGTCAACTTTTTAAAATATTTTTATAATCATATTTGAAAAGATTAAATTAATTCATTTCTATACATACACATATATATTTAAATATATATGTGTACGTATATATATATATATATATATATATATATATATATATATATATATATATATATATATATATATTCACCTGCTCTTAATAAAGGCAAATCGTATTGGTTTGAAATTGTCTGTCAACGTTAATTTCCTTTTTTTTCAGTTCTTCCTGAACTTTTTATTTTACTTAGTATTTGGGCACTGTTCTGGAATAATGATTTTTACATTTCACCAAAAGTATGACTTTGTAAAAGTTTCGTAGACGATTGTTTGGTAGTTTAAACTATACACATATAAAATCGGATTTTCGTATGAGATGATAACGGGTGTCTATTATTTAGGCTCCTTGAGAATAATTTCTAAGAAACTTTTGCTACCTATTTTGATGGAGTACTTTATTATGCCCACTACCCCGAATTTTGTATTATCAAAAAATATTTTAATAATCTTTTGCGTTATCCAACAAATGGCCACAAACGAAATTCCATAAAACAAGGTCCACTACTTTGAACTGTATAGAACTGCACAGGTGACAGATGACAGGAAGACAGACAGACATTTCTAAAACCGCTTTTCTGCGCTTAGGTTATCTCAAAAATAATATTTCCGCGTAATCTATTCACATATCTTTTTACCAACCATATAATTTTATACAATGTTTATGTATGAAAGTAAAATTGATATTATCAAAGCTAACTTACCATCCAAAATATTATTATCAATGACATTACAACTTGAGCCACATACAAAGGCTGTCAATAGTAGGAGTTGTGGGAGTGTATTGAACATGAGTATATTGTAGCTCCGCTCTCTTCGAGTGACTTCTTCTAGCCTGCCACTTTCTCACTACAACCTGCAACCAAATAACACGTGACGTTTACAGCATTATTAAAATCTAATCTGTCTAAATCATTACTCTGCTACTGCGTAGTTGGTGTATATGATAGAAACCTTCAACAAACATGTACAGGATTTGACACCTGAACGTCTTGACAAATTATTTCCAAATAGTTCTTCCCTGGGAATCGAATGGCGATAACAGATTTTTGGTCCAAGGGACCTTTAAAAGGGGCCCAAATTTTATATTTCAATAGGGAACCCTTATGTTTTTATCAACTTTGAATTCTGCGGGAAATTTTACGCCCGAATACGTCTTAGCCTCTTATGGGGCCCTAGGGCACTTTGTTTGTTCCCTAAAAACATCTAAAAAAGGGCATATAGCACAAATCTGACTTTGATGTTCGAAATAATTTTTCTTTGAAAATCGAATGATGATATCATATTTTGCTTCCAAGGTCCTTAAAAGACCTTTGAAATTTCAAAAGGGAATCCCAATTTTTTTCACAAATTCGGATTCTGCGAGAAATTATATATCTGAATACGTCTTGGCCCCTTATTGGGACCTAGGGCTATTTGTAGGTCCCCTAAATGTCTAAAGGAACCTGTATAGACCAAATCTGAATTTGAGTCGCCTCTCCCCCAAAAATATCTCTTTTCTTATTTCTAATTTTTTTTTTTTTTGTAGGCAAGTTATATAAATCTTGCTTCACTTGTATCACAAACTTGTCTGAGAGTAAATTATATTTTACTTTATAGGGTTCGTAGGTAAAACCAAGAACTAAAATTACTGTATCTAAGTCCCAACCAGTCTATAGATAAGACGATTAATCCCGTACATTTCAAACTTTGCATTTATATTCTTTGTATTGTCCCACATATGAGAAAAATATAGGTAACAAATATGGATGGAATTTTATTTTTATTTTTTAAATATTATCTGTGGAGTATTAAATAAAACTATAAGTTATTCTATCTAAGAATATGTATGTTCATTTGACGAAAGGATTAATTAAACATAGAGTGGCCTACAAATTTGAAAAAAAAAATTGTTTTCAAATTAAATGTTCCGTACAAAATCATATATTATAGTTTTTGTATGACGAATATGACTTAAATTAACCATGCATTGAGTAATGCAGAGCGTATAAGTTTTAAAAGCAGTTTTTTTTAAGCTTGAGATAAACAAGCCAATAGCCATTAACAGATGAATTGCATTCTCATTTATTCCTATTTATTAGGGGCCCTAAGGTAAAGCCCTTATGATTTCACGCCAGTGTGTATCTGCCTGTACAACTTAAACTGTCCATATATTTTGTTTATTTATTTTTTTTTTAATCCAATTTATGTTGGCTCTCGGATTAATAAAATTTTAGTTAAAATATATTACCACGGAGTATAAGGTGAGATTCAAAAGGATTATTTGACGTAACATATATTATCACTATATGCATACAAATCATAAGTTCTTATGCAAATCATAAGGTTTTAGCATACACTTTTTTATTTCATAATAATTATTATTTTGTTCCTAAACAGTACTTTTCTTTTACCTATTTTGCACATTCATTACTTGTAGGTCATAAATTTTGACATTTCATCACAATTTCAGCGAAATCGTTAGATCCGATTTTGTGAAATTAGGTTTTTTATAACATTCCCGAAGACGATGTTTTGATCTTTTATTGAGAACTCCTAAAGCTTCAATTTAAAGGGAACGGTAACTAATAGATTTCGCTAGAATCTGTTAAGGTTACATTTTAGGGAAATATTATCATAATATTCCCTAAAATAATATTTTCTAATAGTGCCTAGTCTGTTAGAGCAGACTTAGGCACTATGACAACTATCTCCACATTTTGAATTTTTTACATTTAAAAAAAAGAAGTGAAAATTTTGATTAAAAACTGTTCGCTCGCTGTACACATTATAACAGATAGATATTCCTAAAAACACTATTTTTATTACACTTCAAACTATATGTCTACGTAAATATAGACACCAATTTTTTATCGTTTATGTAACTTTCTTTAGATCACGCACAGTATATATGAGAAAATAATTAAATTAATTTAGTGATTTCAATGTTCTTGACATCCATAATAAATGTTGGTATTATCTTGCATTAATTTATATAGACGAAAATGGTACCATTATTCCAATAATAAGAACAATTCCCTATTTTCTAATAACTTTAAAAACAAAACCTTATGAAAGTTTTATTAAATATAATATTCGTTATATACTTTCATTCAAACTAAAATATATAAATCTGATTCAGGCAACAAATTTAATTATATTAAGACAAGTGTTAGGGCATGAGTACCTTGTCTTTTGTACTTATAAACGTACTTTTAAACTAGGACAAAACCAATTCCAATAAAATATAAAAGAAAATGAACAGATCAATTTATCCGACAAACTATCGGAACAAATTTAATTTTCCCATCTCAAGATTTTTCGCCTTTTTAATATTCTAATTATATTTTATCTTCTACACGAAAACTGGCATAATTAAAAACAGAACAAGATAAACAATTGGAATTCATGAAACGTTGATTTTTATACGTAAAAATCTTCACCTGATTTAGACACATTATCGAAAACTTTAGAATTTATATGTAAATAAAAACACGTGTTTGGGAAAAGGCGATACACATTATCTCTAACGTATTCACGTGGTGTTTTGACGTAAATACGATATTTATGTAAACGTATAAAATATTTAAAGTATATTATTTGTTAACAGTTATATAAATATAGCTGATTATATTATAATAAAAAAATTGACTTACACTACTAGCTACAAGCCACGTTTATGGCCTCTTGTTAGACAAATGGAACTGTGTGTTAGAGTTCAACATTTACTTATATATAGATACTATGCAATACATATTATCTGTTAAAGTTATTATCGGACAAAAAATTATCAATTACGAAGGTCAACATTCATAAGCTCTATATGATTGGTTTTAGTAAAATACGTATGTTTTTTCTTTGCAACATACTATTAAAGATAATCTTGTTTTATTACATATAGCTTATATTACACCGTTCAATTATAATCAATCTGGCATCTTCGCTAAACATAAAAAATTAATTGTTTCTTACATAATGACAAATATATAAAAACAATATTTTCTTTATTTTTTAGCATAGCTAGATAAATTAAACAACGTGACTTAAATCCCATAAATTATTTAAAACTAATTCCAATTTGGAATGGTAATTATTATCATAACCAGAATCACGTTGCCTTCCTTTACGATAAATAGAAAATTGTAAATTACACAATATCTAATTAAATAAAGATACATGACAACTTTGATTAATTCTTTTGAAATGATAGTGGTGTCATTTTAATGACACTGTATGTTTCATAAATTGTGACTTTTTGTAAGATCGAGTTATACTGAAAAACCTAAATAAAAACTCATTTTACTTGAAAAAATAAATTATACAACCTTCTTTGGGTTACTGAACAAAACCAAGCAGAGTTGTCGAGAACATTTTCTGACACTGCAGATAGAAAAATAAAAATTTAGTCGTTTACTATTCTTTAAAGTGGATTTAATACTTAAATTTACTATTATGTTTTATGGCAACGCCTACCATTTTTCTTCTTGTCTCCTTTAAAATTAAAGGTATTAGATCTTTTCAAAATATTGAGGTTGAAATTGTATAAGAAATAAAACAATAAAAGTAAATTAAAAACACTCGTTTAGAAAAACAAATAATATTTTTATTTATTACCTACACATCATCCATTTTCTAATTAAAAATAAGAATGAATGTAATATACTTAGCATCTATGACATTTTCCGTGTCACCGTAAACCGTATACACCAAATCAAGCCACTCATAACCGTAGACGAACTGAATAGTGCGTTTCAAGATATTTTCAAGAGAATTGATCTCTAACAATATATGTTGATACAATTATTTAGTATAATGTCTGGAATTAAAATAACATCAGAATATCTTTAATATTTTGCTATCACAGCTGTAGGAAATCGCATTGCTTAATCATTGCTATTGTAGTTAAAAACCAGTTTAACAAAAATAATATGTGCAAAAACAGTAATTTCAACAAAATATAATGTTTTCAATGTACTGTGGTCCTTTTTACCAAATAAAAATAAATAAATAAAATAAGTGTATTAAATAATTTATTATTGTTTTCAGTTAGTTTTTCAAGTATATAGAAGAATTTTGGAATTCATATTTTGTATTAAACTTAAATCATTAAACACCATACTATTGGTATATATGATGTATATTATCAATATAATTAAGACAGAAATACTAATAAACTTTAGATTATATATTACGCAATTTATAAACAATTGAACAAAAATAAACGAAATTGAGGAAAATGCTGACTGCAAAAACAGACTATTTGCGTTGCTATGACAACCGGTTTTAATTTACCAACTGATCGGAAGTTCAGCTTATTCCTCTTATTTAACATTGGGTTAATATTTGTTTTACAACGACTTTTAAGACTTGACCTACCTTAACACATGCAATTTTTAAATTACAGTTGTCGATATTTTAAATTTGAAATTTGAGATATTGTTTATACACTTTGTAAAATGTAAATATGAAATACAGTATATATTTTTATAGGTTTTTTGATGCTGGTGATATTTTATTTGAATGTTTAGTTATGTTTTTATATCATGAACAGCAAAGTAATAAAGAAAAAAAAACATAAAATCATACATTACAGATATTTTGGGCAGCCATTTTGAAATATTAAAATTTTTTAAAAAGTGTATTTGTAAATATGTTTGGTTTTATAAGTGATTTGTTGTAAGTCATCATTTCATCCTTATTTATATTTGAAAATTTAGAGAATGAAACCTGTAGCTATTTAGAGATTAATTTTTAAACAATTTGTAGCTAAAAAGTAAAAAACATTCATTCTAATCGATCCCTCATACATGGGTAAGTACCAATACTTCATACTGCATTCATTATTAGTCAAAAGTTTGGCAGCAAAATATTTAAGACATTTTATCAGAATCAAAACTGTATAACTACAATGAACCCACTGATATTAGTCCAATGAGTAGGATATGTGGATATTTTTATGGTCTCGGGTGTCCGTACGTTCATGAGGAAGATTAGAACAGCTGAGATTTCAATTTATTTTATAAAATCACTCAAACTAACTGTAGATTGTTAATAAACTATTTATTGCAACTGGCTTATCATTTCATTATCCATTGAAGTTGACTGTTGCATTCTATTACTTATTACAAAATTTTATTTACTTTAGATAAATGTATTATCTATCATGATATTGAATTGTAACAAAGAGTAGAAAATATCGTATTACGAAACAAAATTCAGTTAACAATGAAATGTACATAGTGCTGTCACATTAATGGCTATTAAATCACTTCTATATTCCAAATTGGATTAATGTTATCCATTATTTTATTTTGTTCCAATTTGTTTTATATCGATTAATATTATGTTTCCTAATAATAACTTATATATTTTGATAAGTTATACAAAGTTCTCAGGGGATCAATATAGGCCCGGCGATCCCGACGATGATAACTGGATCTACATCTTGTTTCATTTAGTCTTGGGTTAAATTCCTCTCTTTCATGATTCCCATCAGGTCTCTCTTTACCATCTCTTGTTCTCTTCCAACCGTGACGCTATTAGAGTATTCGAGGGGTAGAGAGTCTTTATTTTGTACTCTTTTATTCTTTTTATTTCATAAGACGATGATGAACGAGAGGTTTTCGCTTTTAAACAACAAGAATAAATGTTATAAAAAGTAAATAATTCAATACAAAATAATAAACTGCATAAAATAAACATCAGTCGGTTAAAAATACATTTTTTCAATTTCAAAATAAACGAAATCATTGATTGTCGGACTTGGTTTTCCATCAACCATTGTGTACAATAATACTTTACAGAAATATTTTAATTAGTTTTCTGGAAAAAATAACAACAGACGCCACGTGTTTTGTGTTTGTGGAGATTGTAATTTGCCCATATTTTTTCGAAGTAAAAATGTATGATTTCATTTACAGTATGTTTGTAGTCACTTTAGTGTAATACATTTAGTATGTGGACATATTTTGACTCCATTTTCTAGAACTTTAATAAAATTATTTGTTTCTATATTTTACAATTTCCATGTAGCTATAATACAACTAGTACACAATATTTCAATTTTATTAAGACTGGTTAAAACTACTTTGATTATGTTTTGTTAAAATGTAGACGTTTATACTCTAACGAAATGTATCGTTTGCGATATACTTTCACAAGCTGCTTGGTTAGTCAAAAAAGAAAAATGAAGCATGGATTTCTATGAAATTTTTGTCATATATGAAGGTTTAGTACTCAAATCAAAACACATGTAGAGAATAATTATTAAGATTTTAGAATTAATTATAAAATATAAAACTGAACCATAACGATCTTCTTCCTAACTTCGGTATTTTCATATTACTCTCTATCTGTAATTTTGTTTCTACAAAACGATATTGTTGTAATAATTTCAATAAAAAATATTTCTTTATACTATGAATATGGTAGAAGAGTAAAATCATCGTAATTCACATTTTACAAATAATTGGTGAAAACACCAGTGATAATTTCGAGATATTATCCTCCTAAAACCAGGCCAAAAGGTGGTTTTTTACTTTTAGACGTAGCACTTAACCTTTTGGAGATGGCAACAAACACTTGTATATATTATGTATATGTAGACTATATATTTCATTTATATATAGTTTCATTAAATTAAAATATAAATAAGTAACAGATAATAAATAATGTAATAAACATAAATGACCTTTTTATATTTTGCCTCCTGGACTTTGTAAAAAAAAAATATTAGAAATATTTATAGTTATATTTGAATACATATCTTCGTAAATTCGAAAATTGTTCCCATGTATCCTTAATGTACACAATATAACTATCGTATTTAAATATGTTTCCCATAAGATCCACACAAAGTCCACTTTTCAAAATTTGCTTAAGCGGCATTATTTAAATCATCTCTTTATACCCAAAACCTAAAAAAAACTGATGATTATCTTTCCACGAGACACTCATTGGGCGTAATTGGAAAAAACCGAAAAAATGTTTTACATTTCGCGGCTACAAATTTCAATTACAAACATATTTGATCGTCGTATTGGCTTCTACGATGTTTTCAAAATGGTCCATTGTTTCATTGACGCTTTGGCTGATTATATCTTGCCAAAAATCTCGCAGCTTTTATATTTAGTGAACATTATTCTTTAAACTGTTATTTAAAATAATTATTGGGTTAGAACATCTACCTCGAAATTATATCCCATACTTTTAAGGGAAATAAATTAAAATGACTTTATATCTTATTTCTCTTCCTTCAATACATAAATCAAACTATGTTTTCTGCGATAAATTATAATTTTCATACATTTCTACTCCATTGAAAATACTTTTTTTTAATTATCAGATCCATTTACTGCAGGAATGTTCGTTTTATAGTAACTAAAAGGTAGTGCTTCTTTATAGGAGAAACAACAATGAAAATTCATAAGTTTTACATCAGTTAAAGTTTAAAACAACAACTCTTATGGCTGATACCTAGGTAAATATTGTTCAGTTGACAAAGAATTTTCTTAACGAAACAAAACTTTAACTGTTTATACTTTGTTCGTTGGTACTTTATTTATTAATAAAGCAAAGGCAACTTCAAGTACCTCGAAATAAGACATACTAATTATCTTCTTCATTTTCATAAACCATATTTAAAACTTTACACCACATTTTACATCACTTGTGGCCTAGGGATAGAAATAGTTCCAAACATGCTTTCAAATAAAACGAGTGTTTCTTGTTGCTATATTTCCACATTAAATCATAGGTAATTAATATTTTTAATGATAAATATAATACATTAGATAATTACGTCATTTTATTTTTAAACCAAAAGGTAATTTGCAAGTATTTGTTTTTAGATTAATCTTGGACTTATCTGTACGATATTTAATAATATTACAAAAATTTGGATATTACTAAGCTATATTGTTGAAGATCATTAGATTTTTCCAATATAACATTAAATCTCAGTCTGCTTCTATTTTGCATATTCAAACAATGTATTTATAATGTAACGATATCATGTTGCAATGTATAAATAAATATGATTTATGATATCAAATGCTAAATAATATTAAAACAACTTGTGTAAAAATAAGAGGAAAAATAAATTAAATGTTATATTAATAAATAATTATAGAAACAAATATTATCTGATGGAAGGAAAAAGCGATAGCTTTCAGTTGCAGTTTATGGGTGCAAATTTTACGGTATGGAAAAAGAAAGTAGGTGTCAAACACAAAAGAGACAGAGATTTCTTTAACTTTGGCGGAGCAGTATGTGCCGACAAAAAAACAACATTAAAATAACGGTATCTTTAGGGAAACGCAGATGTGTTGCAAAATTGTACAAAAAAAGGAGAAATCGAAGGGAAAGCTAAAAAACATCAGGGTAGAAAGTTCTAACTGTTTTCGAAATACAAAAAAAAACGAAAAGGAGAAAGTAGGTCGACGAATCGAATCTGATCCCACGTGAAAAAACCAACGGGTAGATTTAAAACACACCAATAAGCAAGGAAAAGGACATATGTTGTGAAAGTTAAGAGTTCTAAACGAATCAGCGGTAAGGACGCGAAAACTCATGTTCAAAGGAGGGAGAAAGTTCGGTAGGGACCGAACTTGCGAAAGCCAGAGTAGTCTTGAAAGAGAGTCTGAAAAAGGAAGTCGTAGAGTCAAGGGCTGAGACCAGCAGTAGTCTGATCTGAACAGGGAGCTGAAATCAGTCACTCGAAAAACATCAGGGAAGGAAGTTTCATCATAGTGCATCAAAAGTGTGGTGAATTTATGAAGAAAGAGTTTATAAATGTGTAGTGTAATGTACGGTGAAAAATCAACCAATTGAAGGGAACGACATTGCGATAAGTAACAATTTGTTATATGTTACTTAACATATAAATGATTTAAATCATTTTAAATAAATTTCATTTAAATTGAGCCAACAAAGATCCCAAGCCCGAGATAAGAGAAATTGTAAAACTTAGAATAATCAAAACTAAGCAAACCGTGGCAAAATTTAAATTAATCTTAAAGTAAAGTAAACAGTAAAAAGTATAAAATTCAAAGATAATTATATTAGAAAAATAAATTAAAAAATCTTAATCAAAAGTTCAAATTTGTAATTAATTGTAGAAAGGTTATATATAATTTTCATTCATTAAAATAGATTTAAGATTGATGAGATTATTTGTATGTAAAGATTCAAGGAAAGACAGTTACAAGGCCTTGAATAATTTTAATGTATAAAATAAAAACCCATTGTAAATTGAATAAAGTAGATTAAGGAATGAATGGCGAATGCATAGTATTAGTTAAGTTCCGACAATTTGAATAATGTAAATGTTTGTTTTTTGATATAGAATTATATTTCAATAAATGTTTAAAATTTCAATAAGGTAAAAGTTTGTGTTTGTGTATTAATTGTTAGAAAACCATTTAAGTGAAAAGAATAATTTATCTTTACAATATTGTTAAAGTAATTGCTAATTAATCACATAACAAAAAGGTAAAGTAGAAGTCTTTTATGTTATAATAATAATGTCAACTGTTGCTTATTTATAATAAACAGTTAGGTTAAATATTAAGATTTACTGTAGTCGTAGACATGTTCAGTTTGTTTCCAAATTAAATTAGTTTTATAAAGCTGAAATTTTCACACACACCTAACAAAATAATTCAAATATCTAACTGAACATACTAAATACCAACGTTAAATTGGAACTTAGTTTCATAATTCATAAATATCCAGTCTTCACCAAAATGTAAAAATAAAACAAAATAAGTTTTATAAAAGTTTGGGGCTATATCCATTTTACTTCGCTTAGGGCAATTTTGAATAAAATTTCAAATACCCCTGTGAAATAATTTCTAAACATTATGTGATTAATGCCAAATAAAATCCAACCCACAACAAATATTGTAATTTTCTTTCTAGTCAGTCTTTTAAAGTTTTTACTTTACAAAATGTTACAAACAGCCACAAATATTGTTTTTTATTTTTAATTATCTAAAAGTGTTCTTAAGATCATGTCAATAACCATCAATGATAATCTATCAACACTTTAAACACTTCGTAAATGGTACATGAAACAACTACATATTTTATCGACATGTATTATAACATAGTAAATTATAATACTAATATTTGTTTACTGTATACGAGGGTTGAAGTTAACAATATACTAATATATCTAAGAACCCCTTTTCCCCTCCACACAAGTATATATGTTTACGTAGCATTTCCTTTTGACATCGTATGTCAACCAATTATTCCACGTGCCTCCCTCACTTAACTTTATCATCAAAGTATAAGCCCTGTCACAACAACCTTTTTTACAAAATTTATAAATAACACTTACTAAAATAACTTTTCTTACGTGTTCTTATTTTAAAATATAAATTCAGAATTTACTAATAATCATTTTACCATTGGATATAAAGCTTGATTTTAAGATAAACACGGATAAATATTCTCTGCAAAACATTGCACAAACTTTCTCATCAACTCGTCTACAAAGTCAAAACCAATCTAATATATTCATCGCCAAAATATAGTAGCTGCTATTCGTAAAGTGAAGATTAACCACAGACGCTTTTTTTAAATAATGTATTGTATATTTTAAAGAGAATGAAAATTGCTAAATAATCGTTATCAGCGTAAATTGTATTTGATCATAAATAAAGTTTTAATCATCAATAGATTTTTTTATTTTATTTCCAGGACTACAACTAAGTACAGACTTATCTAGTAGTTATAACTTAAATAAGAGATCACGGTGTTTCAGAAATTCATTCCATTGAATATCTCTGATATTATCATCTATATAATCTTAACCAAAACTACACCAAGTCAAGGGGTTTAGTTCTACACAGTCTTCGTACTGTATTCCTATGCACTATCATCTGCTGCACACTAGCATTAGTATGGTTTTGGAGTCTTTTTTCGTGCTTCTATGCCACAGCTTTGATTTCTTAACAATCGCATTCACTTTAAGATTTCTGTGAATATATTCATTGCGTACGTACCATGGCGCATTTACTATTATTCGAAGTATTTTATTTTGAAACAATTGAATTTTGTTTTTATTACTTTTCTTAGCACATCCCCACATCTGCAGTCCATAGATCCACACCGGCTTAAGTACTTGCTTATATAACAGTACTTTATTTCTCGTTCTTAATCCTGCTTTGTATCTAAATAGCCAGTACATGTTCTTGAATTTAAGCTCTAGCTCCTTTCTTTTCTTTGTGACGTGTGATTTCCAGTTCAGCTTTGAATCCAAATTCATTCCCAAATATTTTACTTCATTTTTGTATGGAATAATTTTACTGTTTATTCGCACTGGCACTTCTCTCTCTTTTTTATGTGTAAAATTAATATGGGTCGACTTAGACTCATTTAGTTTTATACGCCACCTTTTATACCACACATCAACTTCCAGGATGGCTTTCTGTAGTTTATTTGTTGCTTCTTTAACACTATCACCAACAGCCAATATAGAAGTATCGTCCGCAAACGTAGCGACTGTGGTTTCCTCAACCAGTGGCAGATCACCTGTATACAGCAAATAAAGTAGTGGTCCTAATACGCTCCCTTGTGGCACACCAGAAGTGATCACTTTAAATTCCGAATATTCACTTCCACATTTCACTCGGAATATTCTGTCTGCAAGATAGGATCTGAGAATTTCACAGTATTGTTTTGGAAGATCTCTCTCTAATTTGTATATTTGTATATCAAGCCATTGTGCCATATCTTATCGAATGCCTGCGAGACATCAAGAAAGACGCTAGAACAGACTGTTTTTCTTTCGAAGCTATCCTCTATTATTTGAGTCATTCTGTTCACTTAAGTTTTAATGACGGTGACCAAATTATTCCTGAACCATAATATTCCATTGCTAGCGATTTTTTCACTAAGATTTGCCTATTTTATAAATTAAATTTTTTTAACAGTCCCAAGACCAATTTTTCGTTTTTTACTGATACTTACGAACAGGATATTTTGGAGATATAAAGAGGAGCATTTTTGGGGGTTCATAAAAAATAAAAATACACTTGAACGTTTAATAAAATCGCAACTTTATGTTTATTTCTTATGGCCCCAAAGTTTTTAGTTATAGAACAAACTAAAAAATTGTCTGACATAGCTCACATACCAAATTTGATTAAAATTGGTTCACGCGTTTGGGATTTAAGAGCAATGCCGTACCACCAGATCTTAAAAGACAGAAGTAATTTTTTTTAAAAACCGTGTTGACTCAAAGGACCTAATAAGAACAAAATTCGATATCCATTTTTGACATATCAGATAACTTTCTCTCTCTATATGTCAAAGTTAAAATCTATACAGAAGGAAGTCATTAAAAAATAACAATTAATAAATATACGGCAGCGGGCCTACAATTGTAAAGAAATTTTGCATTCTCCATATCCGTAAGCAAATCAAAAATTCTCCCATAACATTCCACAGACAACTGTGTTGTATTCATAGGTTTTTAGGATTCCTCATGAACTAAAAGTTGTGGAAGTTACTCTGTGTTTTTTATGTGTTTCCAAAAATTTCTCAAGTGAAATATGTTCCTCATTCTAACAATTGATTAAAACATTTAAACCAAATTTATAAACTCACAATTTCTGAAAATATTATTATTATACAATCTACAACAGCAATATTTGTTACAATAGTATTTTTGTCACGTACAAACTGATCAATATATAATCAATTATGAATAATATCACAGGTTTCGTGTGTACATTTCAGTACAACTTATATTAAAGGCGATTCTGCTGTAGTTATTTTTTAAGAATTTGTAGAATTAGTAAACTTAAGTCAACGTCAAACCCAGACTCCAACTTGTGCCCAGAACTTCTTGAAGTGTTAACATAAATTCATCATGTACCTTACTCAAAATTCACTCTCCTCTTCTGCCAACTGCAGCAAAACTTCTGAACTAAAAAAAATAATTGTTCAATGTAAACAATAGACTACTAAAACTTATTTCAAAACTAAATTATGTAAATTAACAATTGATTTCCATTTCTTTTATAAAAGTACAAAAATTAATAACGTAAATATCATATTTTTATTTCTTGAACCATTTTAAACCTTTTTTTTTTATATTACACTAGCTTACCAAAGAGGTCTGTGATTTAAATTTAACTTCAAAAACAAAAATGACACATCTTCTGTCTGATCTTATAATTATAAACATTATTTCTACAAGCAGTACATTATCACGGATTTTTCATATAAAAATTGTGTCTTTTAGAAATGTGTTATATTGATCGAGATAAGATCCCAATATACAGAGTCATCGATAAAGGTGGTCAATAATATTAACCATTACATTGATATCAATGCCAAACTGTTTAGAAACATTGGGAGTTTTGTTCATAGTTGTAATAAGTTTCAATGTGAGCGGATTGCTCGGTAATAGACTGGGACACAGAATACGGCAGTAGTCACTTTGTCAGGTACTAATCCTAGATATTTAACCACGTTTGCACTTAGAACTGTCTCCCCAGAAAGTTTTAATTACTCAGATTTGGAAGGATCTTCTTTTTTACGAATGAAATAAGTAAAGTCTTACTTGTTTGAGACTCCAGTCCTCAACTAGCTATAGAACTCCTTTAATGAGCTCCAACACTGTGTTCCTATATGTTCCTTGGATAAATCAGCATTAGAACTTCAACCGAATATCGCTAGTTAGAGTACCCCTCCTATGAGAGAAGATCCATAACTATGTCAGCCACCAGCCACCACAAAAAGAGAGATAAAACTCCCCCTCCGGACAACACCTGGTAACCTCAAATTCCAGTTCTAGTCCCAGGACTTTAGCTACAGCTGTCCTCCCAGTTAACATGTCCCCCACCTACTCACATAGGTTAAGTTAACTCCTTGTCGTTACAGGGTGTGCACTATCGAATCATGAGAGGTATTTTAAAATCTCCCTCGATGTCAAGAAAGACACACCTATGGCATATTTTCCGTTGGCTAGAGTCTCTTATAGTATTATGTAGTACACTCTCACACCTTCTACCTAACTGATAAACGTGTTGACTTATATGCTGTGAGATCGTAACCCATATACATGTTCCTCTACTAGTTTTTTCAGTCACTTCAGAATGAAAGACGGCATAACCTTGGCCCTAGCATATGATAATATGATATATGCCTTGGAAACTACTCAAGCTGACTATGACATACATTTTACATACTTCGTGGATAGACTGACCCTCAGAGTAGGGGCAATTCATTCTACTCCATAGAGCCTGTAAAAATTCCGACTGGATCCGGCGATTTGAATAGGTTAAAAGGTTTAATGGTCCACCTAATTTTGTTAATATTGACTATATAATCTCTTATTTCCGACACCCCAGTCCTTCCTAGTTTCTACTGGAATGTCTGAACTTCTCTCCTCTTCTGCTTTTCTGACCACCGAATCAAGAAAGTTAGCGCTGAGTAAAACTTGGGCTTTTTTTTTTTTTTTTTTTTTTTTTTCAGTCTCTCCATACTCCTCGTTTGAGCTTATAAGACTCCCTATTGGATTAAAAGGATCGGTGAAAAGATCTTATCAAGTCACGGTCCTTGAGTAGTGCAATACATTCAAAGAACTTCCTTCATGACTTGCATTTTTTAAAGATACTATACTCAGTGATGGCCCACTTGTAACCTCCCATCTACGGTAACGTTTACCTACATTTAACACTCACCTAGCTTGTGTTCTTGATTGGAAAGTGATTACGTCAACCATTTGGCTTTACTCAGTCAATCTTCCAAAAGCTTGTAGTTTAATGAGACTATCTACATGTGCCTCCCATCAAGTGTTCCTGGGATTACGAAAAGAATCAATTCAATGATAATGTGTCTATGATCCGACATAAACATCTAATCTGACATACCTCTTACTTAAAACATTGTGTATACCATTAGTTTCGAGTGTAAGATACAAAAGCTCACTTCTAGCCTTTGTATCTTTCATTTCTTTAAAATACTGTATAAGGATTAGATGCAATAAAGACTCACTTTTATTGTTTGTGTCAAATCTCCACACTTTGTGATGTACATTAACGTCTACTCCCAACAATAGTTCAATCAACATCCCCACGTACGCAGTGCTCTAACACCTTCTTAAAATTGATGAGCAGAGGATTTTCAGTTGAGTCGTGTGAAAAGTAAGCGGTAGTGAGTATCGGTCTTCTGCTACTTGACCCCACACGTAGGTCTGTACTAACTACTGTGGTATCAATAGAAATAAAGAAGATGAAACAATGTTATTCTTAATAAATATGCAGGTTTTAGGGTTTATAGTATTTCTGTCATAACTTTCTTACCTCCACTTATGGGCAACCCAGCAATTATGTCACGGGTCACCAACGGGTCTTGTATTATAGCGACGTTGGCTCGTTCCTCCTCACGCAGCCTCCAAAACTTATCGGTAGGATTGTTGTCTCTGTGTGGTTTCTTGTTTCTGGGTTGACATGATAGCTCCTGTACTATTGCCTCTGACCTTCCCTTTTACGCTTTTTTGCCACTGGCAGTCGCTTCCTACTTATGTTAAGATATTCAACTCCACCCCTAACTGCTTCTATTACAGGTTAGTTCAGTCCTCCTTGAGTCCCTAAATCCTGCTGTATATTTATTTATTCAGAAGTCTAATTGTACAAAATAATAGCCTTTTGAATTTACTATACATTCCTCTCCTAGACAACATTGTTCTTGAACTTAAGTCTCGTTTTCCTTAGGACACAATAGAATGTTTCGGACTTCAACTGCTAATGCCAACAAGTATTGTTAGAGAAACTGGGCCACCTCACCAGTCTGAGCCGATACAAGAGAAACTATGTGCACTGACGGACAAACTTTCACCGATACTCGGTCTAGAAAGCAGTCAAGTCCAAGCTGGATTCGACTTATGGAAAGCTAAATGAATTAGAGAAAAACCGTCTGATGTAAAACTGCCGAATACAGCACTTGATACATTAGAAGCTTGCGACGCAGATATTTTCCCAGCAATACATGATTTATTAAAGATATTGTCTACTTTGCCAGTAAGTGTAGCGTCTGCTGAAAAATCATTCTCCACGCTGCGTCGGCTGAAGACGTGGTTAAGGTCAACGATGGCTGAAGAAAGACTAAGTGCACTATGTTTACTTCATACACAAAGAGATGTAGTGGTAGATGTTAACAAAGTTATTGATAGCTTTGCAAAGTTGGAATTTGTAATTTAGTTTGGAAATCATTGCAATGAAATAACTTACCTTATTGTGATGTAAAAACACAGTCAATTATTTAACTCTTAATTCTCCATTATCAATATATATATATATATATATATATATATATATATATATATATATATATATATATATATATCATTTTCATATTATCTCCAATAATTTTCGTATTTAATTTGCAATTCAACCAAATCAATAATTTTATTTATTAGCTTGGATATATAAGTGAATCTTAGTTTTTTTAAGGTTAGTTTTTATGTTTATTGATCTAATTTTATTTTTTATGTTTATGAATCTAATTTTTTTATGCCTATGAATATATTTTTTTATGTTATTTTTAGGCTTACACAGTTAGTTAAAATGTTTTAGTTCATTACTAAAAATGTTGAAACTTATTTAGTTATTAAGATGAAAATATTATTTGTGAGATAAATAAAACATTTAACGTTTATTCTGAAAGTGGTACTTATTTCCTGTTTTTGTGGATTGAAATAGTTTTAAAACTACCCAGACCATAGAGTAAGTAATTGATTGGTTAGAATACTTTCTGGCATTCAATACTTCGAACGATAACATATTAGGCTGAACTACACGTACAATCATAACAAAGTTGAAGTACATTTATGTGACAGTAATATTAAAAAATAAAAATAAATTCTTTAATAATGAAATTATTAAAATCTTTAACAAAGTGTTAATAAAACGTATTTGAGGGGGTGACTAAAAGTTCCAACCAAACTTTCCCGTACATGAGGAGAAACTGTCCTAGAACCCCCCCCCCCTCCCGCTAAGAACAGAGTAATTTTTTCAAACAATAAGGGGAATTAAAGCTCAATCAATATGTTATTTACAACATAATTTATAAATAAATGTTAAAATAGTATAATAAAAAATTGGTAGTATTTACTTAAACAATATGTATCAAATCCATTCTCACAAACAACGTGTGCCAGTACTGTACCAAGCTGCAACATTATAGATGATAAAAAGAGTTTCAATTCAATCTGAGCGAACGTGGTCAAAAAAGTAATGTATCAATTAATTTTTAATCATCTCATCGTCCATGTCGTTGTATCTTTTTTTCTAAAAGGAACATCTTGAAAGTTATCATGAACTCGATGCATTACAAAAAACTTACATTTGTTTGGAAAGATAGCATATAAATACTTAATAATTTAAGTTATTAGAACAGAGATAGGACGAATATGACGAGCTTTATGTCTGAGACTTCCTCTAATTTTTGAATCTATTCTTTTTAAACTATTAATTATATATCAAAAACATTTTTTTGCAAATGTTTGAAATATAAAAAGCATGAAAGATTTTATCTAAACAAACGAGTTTTTAGTTACAGTATTAGATGGCTCATCGAAGAAAGTCTATAAACTCAGTAGTTTTCCACTACAAGAGCGTGCGAGGTTATCTAGAACCTAGGATAATAAAAATTCGTATTTAATAAATAACAAGTAGCAATACTGAGTAAAATGAAACTGATAATATATTTATTTATGAAATAATTTATTGAAAAGTCGTGAAAATTGATTGATTTAGCAGTAAACTGACAGTAATTGATATTAAGTGTTTAATTAATTACTTCTTATTTACAGATAACTAGTAGCGGAATGCAATAATAATGTATTTAACCTTTCTTATCAATTATTTTTTATTGTCGTTTAAAGGCAATAAACCTCTCGTTCATCATCGCCTTATAATAAAAGTGGAAGAAAAGAGCAAAAAATTAAATCCCTTAGCCCTCGAATACTTTAATATCACCAAAGTTGGTAGAGAACAAGAGTTGGTCAAGAGAGAGACGATAAGAAAGTGAAACACAGAGATCTAACTAACGCTACATTAAAAAACAGTGTTGACCCAGCTAAGTTGCCTACGGTTGCCAATAACGAAGCGAGCCTCTGAGGGTTCTTATAAGCTTTCGTAACTCGATACCAATTTGTAACTACCCACTTTTACTTCACGACGCTGTGAACATTCATGTTCCCATGTTTCCGGAACGTCTTCTTCATATGATTAAAGCATCTCTAAATTGTAAATTGTGTTGTACATATTTTATCTTAAGCCATATATTTCAATTGACACATAAATTGTTGATAATAGACAGGGGCATAGTTAAGGAAATCATATTTATTATGTTAATAATTTCATGAACGGTTATATCATGAATATGATAACACTAACACAACACAGAGAAACAATTTTGTAGAAAAAAATTAACATATATTACAAGACGAATTTAACTTTGTAATTTAAATACATTTTTTTAAATTGTATAGTTTGTTTAAAAGTAAATAGTTTCAATTATATATAATATTTAAATGATTCCAAAAATAATTTATTGTTAATGAGACTCACAAATAGTTTATATTCTTGTAACCCTATTATTATTTCTTTCATATACCAAAAAATGTATCCCTGTATCCATAACATTTAGTTAAGTAATAATGGTAATGTTTGGAATGGAATCCAGTATCCATAACCCATCTTAACTTTGGTCTTTTAAAACAAATCCATTTCATTCACACTCTTATGTCTGATTATTTCAAATGAAAAAAAAACTTTTACTAATAATTAACATTATTAATAACTAAATGAAAGTAAACAGAAAATCCAAAATTAACAATATCTCTTGTTTATGTTTTCATTAACTTAGTCTGGCGTTCCGAATATCCTTTTGAATAAACCGTATCATTATCCTTTAAATACGCATGATTTATAAATTGTTTTCCAGAATGAGAAATAATAAGTAAAAATAATATAGAAAAAATATAAACTTATACAAAAACGTTATCAAAATAATTTGAATTTATATTAAATATCTTACTAGGCAAACATGTTGAAAGGAGAACCATTTGCGTTAGTCGTACTTACATATGTAAACCTATTCATTTTATTAAACTAGAATTTAAATTAGCGTTGATTCAATATATTCAAACAACTTACTTTGAATATATTCCCAGGAAAATTCTTATTAAGAAAGATAATAAAACGAGATTCTTAAAATGAGCGAATCATTAAAAAACGTTTACATTTTGATTAAACTTATCGCTCTAACCACAATAAGATTTCAAGGTTCTGTAACCATTTTTAAATCTAATTCTCCAAAGGGTAAATTTATTAATTAACTAATTGTAATTATAACGGTGAATATTAATTATAATATATAATAATACATAATAATAACATATATATATATATATATATATATATATATATATATAACTCCTCTTCTAATAAACACACAAGAAATCTTTTTTTAAAACGTGGATGGAAACTTAAGTGGTTTAACTTATATATTTAAGAAACTAATTAAAATATTTTTAAAATTAGTTTCAATCTATGACTAATGAACAAATTTTAACAGACCTACTTCCAACTGCATACCCTGATGCTCTTAAACAACTGATCAATCTAGTCGTTTACCGATTTACTCGACACTCACTGAATCAACTGTCACCACTATGTGATCGACTAAATACTAGCCGTATCTAGAGTCAAACTAACATACAAATCTTGTCGTCGAAATGTGTTAACAATTATTTGTACGTTATTTTGTTATTATTACTAATATTTTTTTTACGTGTTTTATCCCCTTTTTAATTTGTGATCCAAATAACTTATTGTATATTTTGTTGTTGTTGTTGTTGTTGTTATTGCTGAAGTTTTTTTTTTCATGTGTAAAATAATTTAATATTAGGCATAAAGTGTAAAGTTACATCTCTGGTAATTTTTGTAAAAACACCGAACCTTTAATTATTCTACTCAACATACAAAATAGTATTAGTTGTTGGAATATTGTTTAATGTGTATAATTTGTTAACAATTTGACAAATGGTTATGAAATTAACTGTTTGAAATTTGTTTTTAAATCAACAATTTTAACGACAGTATCATACTGCAACTGCTTACTGTAACCTACTGAATGTATGTTGGCCTAGGATAGTAAATTACCTGACTTGTCAATATTTTAAACTGAGGAGTAAGAGTGTGCTGGCTCAATATTTAATTCTCAAAATTCCTAAAAGCTTGTTTATTACATATATGATTAACCATTAGTGAGTAGAAGTTTTTCAATATAGTTTTGCTTTCGATCAGGAAATCAATTTAGAACGCACCCGCAGGAACCACTATTGTAACAGAGACTATTGGCGATTGTACAGAGAATTTTATAAATCATGTAGCTACTCCAGTAAAGTTCTGGCGCGGCCATATATTAAAATTAAAATGTTTGGTCTTATTTGGAGGACACGTTTTAGGGTTTCCGTCATTATAAAATTGTTTTGTCCTAAAAACACGATTTTAGGTAAGGAGGATAATCAAAAAACATTTCTTGATACAAATGTTCACTTACGAATTGAATTAACAAAATCAGTGAGTTAGTGAACTAGTAATGCCTTGATTATATATAGCATAGTTCTTATTTATTCTCTAGTGTCTATATTCATAAGACTGCTCGGCTCGTTCGTGGTTATTATAAAAATTTGAAGTTATTTTCACTTTAACGTTGGTCTTTCGATGTAATTTTGGGTCATTTCAGGTGGATGTAGATTGGAGATTCAAAAAACCTCTTTGTATTACTCGTAAAGGTTAGGCGTTATAAAAATCCAATAGACAGAGAGTTAACATAAGATTTTATTTTTTTAATTATGTTAATTGTTAAATATGACACATGTTTTACCATTGTATTTTTTGTTCTGGGATCAATGGTGGAAACAGTTTTGATATATATCATATTTCTTCACTTTCTCCTTTCTGTGTAGGTATATGTAAGTTATAATAAGTTTAGAACAATCTTGGATTATAATTTACACATATCTACATACAGACTAAGAGTCAAAAGGTCTTCAAAATTGTCACTCTTCCACGGGCCCCCTGAAACTCTCCTACATATATGTGTTTATATTGATTACAAGTAGTTTGGTTCTTTCACGGTCCAACAAATGAATTTATTTTGAAAATAAGGGAATTTTTCAGATTTTTTAAAAAATTTTGGGGCCTTCAAATGTGTTACAATTATAGAAATAGTCTAAAATAATAGCCCCCAAATTTTAGACTAATGTTGGAAATAGTATTAAAAACCCTTAATGTTTCGGCACAAAGCCATCATCAGGTAATTATTAAAATCCAATTTGTGCCTAAACAATGCATGTTAGAAATAATCTAAAATAATAGACGCAAATTTTAGACTAATGTTAGAAATAGTATAAAAACAAATGAAAGTTTCGGTGCAAAGCCATCAACAGGTAATTATTAAAATTCAATTTGTGCCTAAACTATATTTTGCCGAATTTTTCCAAGACATATAATTTGTTTTATATGATGTGTAAATAGTGATATAACATGATAAAGTGTATATTTTGTAAAAATTAATAAAATCAAAATTTGTATTCCATCAAAATATACGGTAAAATGAGTTGCGCGCAGCAATTATTGTGTCACACTTTAATGGTTTAATTTTAGGAATTCACTTTGTGACGAAATAGAGTATACGTAGAGTCGCATATCAGTGTAATATTTAATGTAGTTATTAGTTATCGAAAAATGTTCCGTACACAGATATATTGTCATTTTACAACCTATTGTTCCTGATCATTTAATGTCTGCTAACAAAAACAACTGGCTTAAATTGTTTAAATGTTAAGACGTTTATTTATAATACTTGTAAACTAAATCTTTTTTTTATGTGTTGTTAGATTTAGTACCAAAAAATATATCAACAGCTATTATTAACATTTGCGTAAGTGTGCAGTGTTAATCATCTCGGCATGAAAAGAAAATAATTTAACTAAACGACATTAGTTGTTATATTCTTAACTCAATGTATTTATGGCTACGTACATAAAAACTCAGGTTAAATTATAAATATGTTTTTAACAAAATAAAAATATATGGAATACCATTGAAATCAGGCAATTAGACTAAACGTTTCAAGCTGTTGAGATTATTTAATGGTCTTGGTCCGTTTTTAGCCGTTGAGAGTTAAATAAAATTTCAGTCGATTTCACCAAATAAAATATTTAAAATAACAAAATATTACAATTTGTCCCATAACCTGTCAAATTTTTGATTTTGTTAAAATTATCACAGTAATTTTTGTAATGATCATAAAGACCGATTTGGAATAGTTTGCAATGGGCCGGGTCATTGAATTACTTAGATCAAATACATATTACATTGAATTCATAATTAATCTGATCAAATAAATAATTCTTTTTTAAACGTAATATTTAAAAAGGTTTATGGATTTATGTGTATGTTAATTGTTACACAATTAATTGGTGAATTGAATTAACCGACTAAAAGACGTAATTATCTTGGAATGACAGGAATTATATGTGAAACACACACACACACACACACACACACACACACACACACACACACACACACACATGTATTACTAATTTCTTACCCATATTTTTAAGGAAGATAAGTTGATGCAAAAAAAATCCAGTTCGTCAACATTTTAAAATATTTTTATAAACATATTTGAATAGAATAAATGCATTTCTATACACACATATATATATTTATATATATATATATATATATATATATATATATATATATTATACTTCAGTATTGATTTAATAAAAATCAATTAGTACTTAGTCTGAAAACAAAATTCCCTATATATTATGAATATATTTATAGAAGGCTGTTAGACTGTCATTAAATTAAAATCCTCTAATATAGCTCATTTGAATAAATTTAAAATAATAACAACCCTAGAAGATATAAGGACAAATTCAGGCTCATATTTCAAGAGCTATTCTAAACAGATCCTAACCTAAAATAATGCCTTCCTCCTTCAACTTCAAAACTTATTTCCCTTCTTTCAGCCGATTCTTAAAATATTGACACCCTGTGCCTCCAGGCATCTTTCCTTGTTGAACTAAGTTACCTTTTTTATGGGTTGGTGTGGTAATAATAAAATTCAAACTATACATAAACTGTTCCCATAAAATAGAAGTAAAATATTTTAAAATGAAAAAAATAAATCAGTTCAATGTTTTTTTAAAGACATTGATGTATTTTCGAGTACTTAAATCAAGTTAAGCAGTCTACTATCAATATTAAAACCAACATGACTTCAAAAGACAAAAGATTGATAAAATAAAATGTATGTTTAATTGTATTCATCGTATTTGTAAAGGAACTGAAAAAAAATGTGGGAAAGAAGAGGCACTTTACCAAAAATAACAGCGTTAAAATATAGATCGCTCAGATATAACTTAGACTGAGCGGGATATTTACAGACTGATATCGTAAATGGATAGTAGAGTGTATCCAATGCCTAAGCGTAGACTATTCTTTCAGTCGCTTTATCTTCGCACAATATATAAATATTGCTTACAGTTTTTCAAATATTTTATGATTGATACCTGCGAATCAATCATAAAACAACCTTTTAGCTAACAAAAATCTTTTTTAGATCCGAAATTGAGGTCTAAAAAACTATTTTTAAACAAATGATTTGATTTTTAATTTTTATTTAAACTGTACTTATTATTTCAAGGTATATATGACTAAAGTTTCGCTAAAATTTCAATGAAACAGTTATAAGCTCTAGAGATTCCAAAACGTTGATATTCCTCTTCCTAATTTGACTGTTATAATTAGTCCTGCGTAATAAACTTAATCTAAAAAAAGGAGTAAATAAACAGAACTAAAACTCTTTAAGCTATTATAAGACTAATTTTTCAAAATATATAAAATATTTGGCTGGACTTATGGTAGTTTGATCTAAAATTCACGTCAAATTAATTTCAAATACAACTTTTTGGTTCAGAGTTTAACAATATATTTCAAAACTTATTTTTATTTTTTGAAAATTATAAAAGATTTTCTAGGTTCCAACTGTAAAAAAATTCTAGCTCACAAACGTTACAAAAAATCACAAGGATTATAAGAAAATTCATAACTACTGTAAATAATTCGGATATTTTAGATAAATTGGCAAAATTATTCTAACGATATCGATAATGGTAGAAGCTGGATATTTACTGATAACTAAAGATCTATGTCGGTTACAGATAACAGAGGATGTAAAACCATACCCTCTGTTCAGTATCAGAGTTCATGTCATTTACTAATGAATCCAAGCCTGTGGTCGCTATAGATTAAATTTGATAATCATTTGAAATGTGTTCAGGCAAGAGATGACAGTCAATGACAGGCGGACTAATAGTTGTTTGATAAACAATCCCGACGAATGTCCATTATGCATTATGTTTGGAAGCTATCAAATCAGGACTGTAAATAACATTACCTAACGTAGTGGCATAACGTGATCATTATCATTATTAAAAACATTTTCAATCAATTATTTTTAATGATATCTAGATTTAACTTAATTAGGAATCATTTACTAGGGAATTCCCCATGAAGTAAAATATCTGTTGCAATAACCTAATGGTAAAACCCATAACCCAGAGCGTGATTGTGACTTATCCCAACCACTAGAATAGGATTGCAATGGTTTTAAAACATTATATATATTTATGTATGGATATTATACTGGCTGTTTCAAAAAGAACTTAACAACTTGGAAAACATGTATACATATATTAATTAGTTGAAGTGATTTTAAAGCAAATATATTATTTTTCATTAACAGTAATTTTATCAACGTGACTACCATTTGTGATGTAGAAAACATTACACCTGAAATCAATTCCTTTACAAACACACCCACCTACTCCACTGTTGCGAGACCGGCACAAGCGAAAAAAACGAAACCTCGACATCACCTGCATAAACCGAATCGTTACAGCATAGCCGGTAATATAAAGAATGTTCATAGAGTATGGAGTATATAAACAATTTTTAAAACGGCTAAACGTAAAAAGTTCGTTTTTTGTATGTCTTTATAAGATAACATTTACTTCCAGTTCTGATAGAAATCTAAGATTTTGGTAGCCATCTTAGATCCCCATTTTGAAATTGAGTTTAATTTTTTTTAAATAGGAATTGAGTCATATGACACATGTTTTAACATTGTATTTTTTGTTCTGGGTTTAATGGTGGAAACAGTTTTGTTGTATCCCATTTCATCACTTTCTCCTGTGTAAGTTATAAGTTGAGTATTAATTAATATAAATTTAGAACAATCTTGGATTATAATTTACACATATCTACACATAGAATAAGAGAAGAAGTCTTCAAAATTTCCAAACTTCCGTGGGCCCCTTAAACTCTCCTACATATATATGATTATATTGATTTTAAGTAGTTTGGTTCTTTCACGGTGCAACAAATGAATTTATTTTGAAAATTAAGGAATTTTAAAGACTTTTTTAATTTTGGGGCCCCTTAATGTGATCCAACTGTTAGAAATAGTCTAAAAGAATAGCCCCCAAATTTTAGACTAATGTTATAAATAGAATTTAAAGTTTTGGCACAGGTAATTATAAAAATCCAATTTGTGCCAAAACTATGAATTCTGTCGACTTTTTCAGAGACATATAATTTGTTTACGATGTGTAAATAGTGATATAACATGAAAATGTGTATATTTTGAAAATCATTTTAAAAATCAAAATTGATATTCCATCGTTGAAATGAGTTGCGTACAGCAATTATTGTGTCATCAATATTCCTTATAAACAGTTTAGCTTGTTTAGATACACTATAATGGTTTAATTTTGAGGAATTCATTTTGTAACGAAATAGAGTATACGTAGAGTCGCATATCAGCGTAATATTTAATGTAGTTATTAGTTATCGAAGTATGTTCCGTACACAGATATATTGAGTATAGAAGACATTACCTAATGTATCAAAACCGTTTAGGTATGTTTATAAATTGCTTAGAGTGTTTGTAAAACATTAAGTAATCTGATGAAATTTATATTCAATTTCAACATATAAATGCCTATCTTAAGTATATCCTAAGTATTGTTTTTGATTACTCAGTTGATATATTATTGTTAGCTGTATTTTTCTTCAACATTAGATTTATTTGATTTGTTGTTATAGGCATAACATATCAAATTCCTAAATAGCCCACACAATGGAAGTGTACCTTATATTAGAGAAATCATAGATGAATATATAATCTGACCATATAAAATCATACCTTAAAATAGCTCTTAAAAGTGTTTATATCTTATATTAGAGGAAACATAGATGAATATAAAATCAGTAAAATTGTAAGGTTTTTTAAACTGTTGAATCTATATAAGAGACATTTAGAGTTAAGAAAATACCTTGCCACTTATGTGGCAAGAAATTTTCAAACTCTGTATTTCTTTTAAAACTTGGGCTAGTTGAAAGTTGAGACTCAAGTACATGTGACTGCTTGTAAGTTTGGACTCATAGTAATGTTAACCAACTTTAAATATAAAAATCAAATGAATTAAACTTTTAAAAGCTCAGGTATAAAAACTATAAATTATATATAAAATTATTGCATTTGTAAAATTATTCGTAAAGCATATAAAATGTAATTTTAATATTGCTTTTTTGCTTATTTACTTATTGCATGATTTTTAACTGTATATGTATTCATATGATTTTTTGTATTTATTTATATGGATGCACGCTTAATTGAATTGTATTACATGTTATTATTATCACTTATTGTATTGGATACGGTTTTTTCTTTCCTATATAACAACAGGAAACTAACAAAAAACTTTTTTTAAATACACTGCCCTGGATAATCTTCACATGTAATATCTAAAAATGAATCTTAAAGTCATGACAGACTCCAGTATTCGAAGAGTCTTACTTAAATTATTTATCAAGGCATATAGACCGAAACACATAACTAACGCGGAGTTCTGTGTCCTCTGAACAGCTGACTGAAAAACACAATCACTAATAGAATATATATGAAAACGGGAAATAACACAGGTATCTACGCTTTTCTGCAGAAACAGCGACTAAAAGGATTTAGTTCACTCGTCCTGAAGTCCTGTGAGGGTACGACTATATACTGTGATACTAGCGCCCTTATTTTCGATTTCATTTTAACCCCAATGTTTTCTTCAACTATCAGCAAAGTTTAATATCCTGCAAATTAATATATACAGGAAAGGCAAAATCCCTATCCAATGCAGTAAGTTATAATATTAACATGAAATACAATTCAATTAAGCATGCATCCATATAAATAAATACAACACACAAAAATATCTTAAGAATGAGTATACTGTACAATTAAAATCATTCAATAAGTAAATAAGCAAAATAACAATATTCATTTTAGATGCTTTACAAATGTTCTATACATTAATTTACTGCATGCAATTAAGTTATAACAGGCTAAATCTTTTTATTTTTAATTTAGAGTAAAATATATATTAACTGTAAGTTATATTATATAAAAGTAAGTATATATCATATTAACTGAACACATTTTATTATTTAGGTATGGATTTATACAAAACCTTTATTGTTATTATGAATACTTGTTTAATTAAACATATTTTATTGTTTTATATTTTAACAGTTTTTCTGTTGTAATATGCATATTTATTAATAGACTATACCTATAATTGTTTATTGGCTCCATATTTATATTTTATACTATTCTTAAATTAGCATCCCTTAAATATTTCTTTGTCTTGTACATGATTCATACAGACAGAACATTACCTAAAAACATACGTTTTTTACTTATTGGGAATATTTTAGAAAATACAAATATGGATAACCGCCATGTTATAAATTAATTCATTACCTTAAAAATAGTTTCAACCAAGTTATAACTCATAAAATATAGGCAACCAGACTAACTGACAGTAATTAACCGATTTTTTGTAAATATTTTAGTTAAAAATATGTATATTATTCATATTATCGGTTAGTAGGGTCCATGAAATGTGCAAGGCTTTCATGATACTGACAGAAATAAATCACCTAATTGTAATACAGGAATTGGAATATAGATTTATAACATTTAGTTTACTGGAATAAGGAATGTTTAGGCTAGGGTAACAGTTGGTGCGGGTGGCATCACAGCCAACTGCAGGCGCACTCTACAATTAATTGATGGGTAACTGACTAGGATTCCTAGACCCCGTGTGAAAGTTTCATACACAATGTTACATTGTGTACATTTTCTTCAATTCATAAATGCAAAAAAAAATACCACAGTAAATCACTTATACACACCATAGAACGCTTGTGGGATGATGAATTATTACAGTAAAACATAATCTAACACTCAGTCATGAGTTATATTTTATGAATAAATACTATTTATTAACCACCAAAACTAATCCATGTTAAATAAAATACGAACACAATATTTAGTTAAATTTTACAATTTATTTTGTCTTGCCGACTATGATTTCACCAGTTACGAGGCGATTAACACAAACTAAGGACAAATATTTAAAAGCAAACAATTTATACATATTTAGGAAAATACCATTACTAATCATACAAAATAGACTTCAGATTGAAGGGATATAGGAAATATCTAAAATTTTCAGAGTGTTTAATTTCATACTTTTTATATTGACATGGAGAATCATAAAATTAACATTTAAATAAAAATCTGACACTACGTTATTTTTTAAATGGTTAGGAAAGCTATAGTAATTATAACCCAAACGAGTTTTGTAACCTGCAATTGAAATTACGGACTGTTAGCTTACATAAACTAAATTACACATATTACATGAAAGTTTACAAACACTACTTTTTTGTGCATATTATCAATTTTACCCTTAAAATTCCCTAACATTGTTTCTTATAAAACTTAAACCAGATGGCTAACTTTACCAAATTCTACACCATTTTTGTGAAGTTTTATTTGTCCTAACTGTTGGGAATATAAGAATATAAAATTGTTTAATTATAACGTTTTTAACATTTTTTTAATATTGTTAACATTATATCCATTACTTATATCAATTTGTTTAATACAAGTGTTATCAAAATCGTTATTAGACATAAGAATGTTAAGCATATACTATGGAAGGAGGTTCATTATTGACTAAATGGATGTTGCGATGTAAGCCTAACATGTATAATATTGTCAGTAAACGTAGATTTCCTAAATATATTTAACTTAGCCTATAATTGCCATCTTCGTAATAATAATGTATTATTATAATTAATAATAGCGCTTCATATTTGATACGTTATGTAAATTATAAATAATTAAATTACAGTATCATAAAAAAACTAATCAAATAAATTTAAAAAATAAATACACTATTGAAATTTTATGGAATGCATTACATATTGGAAATTGCAAGTATGAAATTATAAATAACTACGCTATAAGATGTAAAATAAACTATTATAATTCATTGACATTAATAAATAACCATAAATAAATAAACAAACTGAGTTCTACTGTGAAAATGAATATTCAACACGTTAAGAAGTTTTCACTTATGTTTTATTTCAGTTTTATTTTCATTTCAGATTTCAACAAAATGTTTGAGCCGGAAAATTTTAGAGGTTAAAGTAAAATCTGATGGTATATTTTTTAAACTCAACATGTCAATGTAACAGAACGAGGACACCGAAAATTCAGGTTGAAATATGAAATAATTTTCAGCGCACATAACCTTCCTTCGTCTGATGTCAAGCAATGAGATAAATGAGATAATTTCAATGTTAATATAGTCGAATTTCTTCGTCGAGGGTTTGTAAGAAGGAAAGTGTTTTATTTACTATTTCAAGTAACCTAGATACTTTCAACACTATTAAAATACCGGTTACATAGTACATGGCTTTGTTTTATTATAATTTGTTAATTTTCATTCATTTTTAAATACAGAAATGAAAGGGAAAGATGACTTATTATAACCAATTAAAAACAACACTTAATTGTTGGCAAGAATTATCAATAATTTTATGATTTATTAAATTATACACTTGGCCTTAGGCTAACTACACAATTAGGAGATCAAAACCAACATTAGTGTGGCAGTAATTAATTAAATATAATTTAGCGTTAACCTTGATTATATCTTGAAGGATACAGACTATCTGAACCTATTAAGAGGGGGTTGACATCCCTCGAGGTCCCCAGTCAACATTCACCATACATGAACTATCTTACATGTAATCATTACACACATTTCGGATTACATAGTTTCATATTCTCTTAGGGTTCCTATTTATACATCTTGGACATCTTAGGTACAGTTTCCTCTCTTAGGAACCATAATAATTATTATTATGACTCTTCCATTCTTTCCAGATGTTGAGATAATATATGTGTATGAAAAAGAAAGAATGACGTGATTATCTTGTTACGTCTGGGTGTGGTGATGCCTCTTCTTGATAGTCTTGGTGAATTCAAGGGCGTGGGTCCTAGTGTGTGCCTTGCACTGGCGAATAAATTAACAGTTCGAGTTCAGAAATTGTCCACCTAGCTATGCTTGGGGTAAGTAATTGGACATTGGGTTAATGGTGGTTGCAATCAATAACTGATACTGGCAGACACAGTCAAACATTTCTACCTATATAGTACGTGGTTGACTAATCAGTAGTAACCTAGGGGTGAGAAACAGTAACGTTGTACCGGAACTCATTTCTATTACCCCTTATTTTTTAATTTTTGTAACTCACATTAGTTTGAGTTGCTTGGGATACTAGTTATCCTGGACTGTGCGATTATTCTCCCACGAAGCGCCTGCGAATTAACGTTTAGCTTCGTCTGACAACTATGTACTAGACTAAGAGGCATTTGAGACCATTTTTTGAGTTGCTAACTCCTAATTTTTCGGTGATCAACAACACGAATGAAGGGGGCCTATCAAACGTGTCCTCCTTCAAAATTCACAAAGTCATTACTAGCAGAGCAGAAATGGAACTCACTTAATTGAGACACCAGCAAAAAAAAACTTAGTTTGTTCCTCCTAAATAGAATTTAATTTGTTGATCAAGTTAATGTAACGGCAGAATCCGTAGTCTTGTACATTAGACATCCTTTTTATTTGTTTTCGTGCATGAATTGAGTTTTGAGGGGAGTTTTAGTTTTTCGAACGGACTATGTCAGTACAGGCAAAACTGAGGGTATCGTGAGAATACTCCCTCACAACTGCAAACATAAGAACTTCATTACAAGCAGTAGCAATAACAATTACCACAAATCACCAAATTATAGTTTGCTGTGCTACTGTAACCTAATTAGAGGTTTGTTGAAGTAGAACTTGTTGATTTCTTTCAAGCAGTTGCCTGCTACATTAAATTTGGTGGAATATTTTTTACTGACCACCACTGTATATGGGTATTAAACACCTGCAACCCTAGAGGAAACCGTATTGATAAGATTCGCTCAAATTTTAATTTGATTCTGCTTATCGACGCCTCAACAACTCATTTAGAGGCCTTTACAGGTAGTAAGACAACTGTTCAAGTATTTCCATTACATTTTAGTGGTCCTTTCAAACTGACACTCACAGTTATGATCACGCTCCTTTCTTGGCTCCTCTCGTTGTAATGATCGTTTTCCCAAATGGATTTTACTAAAAGAAAACTAATATGATTCTCATTTTCCATTCAGAAGTTAAAGTCTTCTCTGTTCTTGGGATTGGTAGTACTTTTTAGTCTCTCCAAAACAACATCAAGAAATATTTTGCAGCTTGTAATCAACAACACCGTAAATATTTAAACTTTAGCAGTACACTTGTAAATAAAATTGAGCATAACTAACCTAACCTGACCAGATAATCAAACCTAACTAAATTAATGCTAGGTCATATATCCAAACCGTATACGTCATATAATTCAATCAAATATATTATTAGATAGGTTATAATGGCTGTTACACTCTGGCAATTACGAGGTCAGAACGCGTTACTGACGGATCCAAATATAGCATTTGCTTTCCTTAATAAATCTAAAAAAAACAACATGAATATATCAGCTGAAGTGAAATGATATCTTAGAAATATTGTAAGTTTTCTAATGTATTAGGAACATCGTATATTTTAATCTTTTAATACCTCACTTGTTCCAAATGGGTGGGATGTATATCTTAACCATATGCTGACCTAATTTATGAGATCCTTTCATACTCTTATTATAGACTGTGTAAAATATTTAAATTATCATAGTCATATATGGATCATATTCAATCAACATATTATTACAACATATACGTATTTGACCTAATACCACAGTATCGTAATGCGCTAAGCGGATTTTGAGAGTACTGTATTACAGCCGGTTGGACAGAAAGCGTATTCCAGATTATTTGACGCTATTGGTTGCTCCCGATATAATCTAAATCTGAAACCTACCAACATTTCGCTCCACAATAGAATTATTACATGTGTAGGGAATGTACTATTAGCTTGAGTTCTATTGTAGCAGATTTATCTTAGATGCCATGGGATATTTACTTCTTATGTATTTATTTAAAAAACGAAGTGTAAAGCAAGAAGTGTCGAAATAACATCAAAATAATTACTACGAAAATATATGAAAATAAACTATACTATGTCACAATCATTACGGCAGGTCTCCAAGCAACTCAGTGCATTATGTATTACTGAGCTCATGGTTTTCATTGATTTTGAAAATTTGAAAAGAAGTGGATTAGATAATCTACGTATGTAAAAATACATTTAGAAGTTTACCCCCAAAATATTTTGTGTACAATATCATTATATTTTTAATCTCGGTCAATTATCTTAGTTAATCACTCGTGTTGAGTTGAAATTTTATATTTTTCATGATTTCTTACAAGAGTTTAGTAAAAAAGCCTTCAAACTTCGTAGAAATATGATTAAATTCTCAATAATAATGACAGAATGACATATTGAGAGGTAATAGTTTTTCATTGATATTTTCTTGTAATCAAATCAATCATTGTTTTTTAACATTACACGTTAATTTTTTTAAACTATTACAACAATTAGGTATATTATGTATGCTATTAGAATAAAAAAAAATAACATAAAATAAATCATATTTGTATTTATATAGGATAGTTAAAACATACTTACAAAATCGTTACGTATTTTTTTAAAAATTACAAATCATTGGTACAGTATTTAACTACAGTACTTGAACCATAAAAGTTCATTTAATTTTAAATCGTCTATATAAGATTAAGAAGCCTACATTGTTTCGTAAAAACAAACCTTATCAATTCCACCTCGTATATGGAACAGACTATAGCTTTAATTTTTTCGCTGGAGTCGAATACAAACTATAAGTCTACACAATTGATTTCATAACAGATATCCTCTTTGCATATTGTAACAACACATTTCTTGCATTTTACTCTTAAGTTATAAAATATTGTTTAAAACAACCAAGTTATTATTTATGTTTATTTTTTTATATTAAAAATTCAATAAATATAATAAATAAATCAGGTTCAGATGAAACTAACACTATTTTATTATATCTGAGGAGCATAATGATTAAAAACCTTTCTCTGTATCCAACTTAAAGCGTGAGACCACTTCTAGGCATTTCTTCGCGGGTAGATATTTCACACGTAGACTCTTCCTCAAATCACACTAGGTGTGTAATTCCTTACATTATGCTCTACCTTTCGGACCTTGTTTAAATTATAATAGCACAGATAACAATTGCACCCCAACACTCCTCTGATTCCACCATGTGTTCGAAACACTTCCTCCAGCACCTTACGAGCTAAAAAGAGTCCAGCAAAAACACGCATTCTCTGCATCCACAAATCCCCCCCCTGACAATAGCGGCAATATAACTCTATCACTCTCTTGCATCGGAATTGAATTGCGTTTGAAAAATACCTCGTCCCGTTACCACTTGAGATAGGTTAAACTCAAATCCTTCATTACACCGGCCAGTCCATCGTTGTATGTTGGATATCAGTCGATGTGTCCATCTACTTTTAGTTTCACTGTCTCAATTTCCCTGTTATCCTTGCATAATCACCTTCCTTTCTTCGATGCTTATTTTTCTCTTGCGTGCAAGGTCATCAGTAATTGTTGGTGCAATCTTAACCGCTCTTCTGCCATGATATCTATAAGCATCATTCATGGTATGACGCACACCACGGCCTGAAGAATGTCCGGAATCCACGTATCTATGTAGTTATTATACATTTAAATACATATCAACATTTTCTCAACAAATATCTCAATTTTTTTTCTAATTTTGGATGAATTGTGTTTATTGTTTTATAAACAATTATTGTTTTTTAATATTTGTATTTATGAAAATTTAATGCACAAACTCAAAATAAATAAAGAAAGAAAAAAAAACTTTATTTGCCGCAAGACGACGTTTCAGTTACTTGATCATTAGCTTTAAACCTGGAAGATGATAACACAATCATTGACATATTGTATTGTTTCAAATATAGTAGATACAATCTTTTTGAGCACTGTGGTGAATTCACAATAATAGTTTGAATATAACCCTAACCACAATCAATAGTAACAATAAATAAAACAAAATTATTGTACTTTATTTTGTTTATTCCTCTAAATCCCCTAATGTACATATCGATAACATGGTTATCATCATCAGGGGGTCTTGATTCTACATCTAAACTTACACTTCTACTTGAGTTTTATTTCAATTATAGTGTTTATTGTGAAATGTTGTGTTTTATTTCATTCAATAAATTACATAATTTTACAATAAATACTACTTAAACTATTGGTTGTCATAAACATTATAACATTTAAATTTTAAATTAAATATTTGAACTTCAATAATAAATTTGAAAATCTAGGTAAAATTAAATCAAATACATTTGTTTTGCAAATAGTATACATATTTTTTTTTTAAATAACGGCTGCTATTTGTAATGGAAATAAAACAAATTTTAAGAGAGGCTCTTTAATGGTCGTAATGTATCTGCATAATGATTATTCATTTGCTGTGATTGCGTGTTGTAGAACAAGACGAGGTACCCATTAAACTAATGATACGTTTCCTGATTCCAAGATGTTATTGATGAGACAGTGAAAGAATAATGTATTCAAACAACGAAATACTTAACTCTATTTCAATAAAGAACAAATGCCAAATTAAAGAAGTATTGATTTGTTGTTTAATAGTGTTTTTTTTTAACTCTATATTTTTTCTCAGTTACAAACCAAACCGTATGGTTTTGTGGGTGCGTGCGTGTGTGTGTTTCAATTCATAGATTACTAGTTTTCAAAAGAAGGTATGTGTTTTTTTTTCCGAAGAGAAAATTGAATCTCTATCAGATAACATTAAGAGTGAAACACGCACCCACTAAACTACTTCCCGTTTTCTTCATTGATATTAAACCTTCCATTGGGATCGCCGTTGGGCTTTAAAGATTAACACATCTGTAGATCTTTCTCAGTTCATCAGAGAATCGTAACTGGCCCCTCCACTTTTGAGATTGGAAGTTCAAATATGTACTACTTCTTTCAATAGACCAAAGCTTCAATAATATCGCCTTTACATAATTGCGTTCAATATTCCATTTTTCTTCAGAATCAAACATGTTGCTCACCAGGTTTAATGATATATACTCAGCCTCTTGCTGTCTTCTTCGAAGTGACACTGGAAGAACACGTATTCTCTGCCCTCGCATAACCCTAACTGAAGGAAATTTGGCGTCTCTGTTTTTCGTAAACAGATACTCTCCGTAGCATCCATCCCCTGAGAACGTATGTGTCAAATTGTTAAACCCCCTGATGTCGGTGTAACAATATATTTGGCCAACCTGAAGGGTTTAAAAATTAAACAGATATTATCATCTAAACTAATTATTCTTACCCGAAAGAACTTACCAGTCCGCTTGCAACAGGGATTAATATTCACCATCACAAAATATGTATGCATTTAACTTCAAATTATAAAAAGTTCCAGTCTCCTGATTAACATCTATTCAAAGTTAACAATAGAACCAGATATATAGTTTTATAAAGTCGTTATTTTAATTTGACACTTTAAATTCTACAGATTTTATTTTGAATTCACAATAAACAGAAATTAGTTTCACAAATGTGAAGAAATGTCAAAACAATTTTAGGAAGTTAGATATATGTTCCTTAGGATTATGTTTCATTAAAAAATATATTGAATATTATGGAAATTGTTGAGATTTATTGAAATTACTAAAATAATACTTGTTTTGGAATTCCCCTACGTCATACCTCAATGAATAATTGTTTAACCCATCTCCCTTGTTAAAACCTATTGCCACACAGTCCGTCAGGTCATTTACTTTCTCACATATTCTAAGCTCCGTCCCCCCCTTCCTTACATTCCATCCCCCAATTTGTTCGTATAAATGTTGTTGGTACTGGTAAATTTGCTGGATATTGTAAATTTAGTGTCAAAGTTGTCTGATGATGCTTAATTGCGAAACAGCTGTCTCAATATATTGTTTATTGTGAAATTTATATGTGAGTTATTATTTAACTGAAATATTTGTGGTTGTTACAAAAATGTTTGAATATATTCACTATTAACTGAACGCGATTTCATGTCCTGTATCCTTACTATTTACTTTAACTTGTTAATTTCATTCCTTATTTTATGATTGTCTATTTTCAAAATATAAATGTAATTATTTTTTATCTTTTTTTTTTTTTTCAGTTAGGTACCTAACTGTATATTTAATAAGGTACAGTATATTTTATTTTATTTAATTCATGGATGAATTAAATAAGATGAACATTTAGGAACATTTACAAATATTATAATTTAAAATTAACAGTAAACATACACGAAAATTAAATTAAATCAATATTAAAGATGTTACTCAATTTAAAATTGATTATTCTTGAGATGAACTGGTAAACACATTCCGTAAATAAAATCTTACTACGAGAAACACTGTAATATTTCAGTAAATTTGGTGTTTCTAATTTGCTCCTATCTAAATTATATATTGTATTAAATTGTAAATAACTCAGAAAAAATATTAAATACTTATGACTTATTTACGGTAATCTATTCCAAATCCGTCAACATGAAATCGATGAGACGCGTGTTTATTAATTATTCTTGTGGCATTATGATGAGAATCCTTGACAAGAGTCTATACGCAAGAATGTTTTCTTTTATCCAAACTCTCAAAGTACTTTCAACGCGACTAGAGGGTTTTTAGTGAGATTGCTTTTGCGAGATGGGCCTAAATACATTTAAAAAGTGGTTTTTGTTTAAATACAACCTTGACTAAAAAAAACAATTCTCGTAATAACTTGTGCTCTTCATCATAACTGTTACCTCAAGTTCTTTTGTATTCCAAGAAGGCTTCAGTTGCATCTGTAATTTGTAAAGTAATGGCTCAACTCCACTTAACGTAATTAGTGATGAAAATTCTACGACTTTCTTGACTGTTAACTTTAGTATGTTTTCAGTTTTATAAACAAGATAATTCTATAAATATCGTAATAAAAAACATAATTTCATTTCAAATAGAAGAGTAAACAAAAAAGTATAGAGAATGTTTTAACTAATATTGCGTTTATTACAAATTTATTTCCAGCACAATAGAAGATATCCATTTATTCAAAACAATTTTAAAAAAGAGGAACTTTCAATTATAATTTTTTTTGCACAAGTATCTTCTACTTTGATACTAATAAGTTTGTAATAAACGAAATTTTAGCTAAAATATACTCTTTTATTTATTTTTTTATTATTTAAGAAATATTTATATCCTGTTGCTATTTCCTTATTAAAAATTTATATTTAAAACCCACGTCATCTGGTGAACAATATGATACAAAAATTACAATGATAGTATACTTACTTCATTTACAACACAATTGACCATAGTAAGCCCCATCCTATTTCGCTTTTTTTTCCCATATATAAATTTTTACTGTTTTTTAGTAAAAACGTGACTTTTCACTTAAAAATACAACTTTCTCACTTTATTATTAGTCTAGCAATCAAAGTAACCCCGTTTCCAAAAACCACATTAAATTTCTTGGAAACGAAGAAAAGTAGTATGGGGGCTTAATATGGTCATATTTTAGTAAATTAAGTGTACTATCACGCAGATTTATTTTGGTACATGGTTCACCAATAACCTATATATTGAAAATCACTTTCAATAGATGGTTACATATATTGGAGGAAATAAAATCGACCTGATATGTTTTACTAGCAACATAAATCCCAACATTAAAGATAAATTCTCTATCTATGGTTATTAAAACATATAAACAACCAATGAATCAGGGTTTTAAAATATTCAATAATATTGTTGGTAATGATCTGTTACTTTGTAATGATATTCTTAACTCCAATCACTTTAATTACACTAATATTAACTATATCCTTAGACACGCTTTATACGCAGACATTGTGATTCAGATAAATTTGTTTATTTATTACTCACTACACAAACATTACTTTTAACACTAAATAATGTACTATATATTTTGATCCAATAAAACTTTTACAATGTAAAATATTTAATATCCTTTAAATTACAAATGGTAAGCTCATTTAAGAAGCAATTCTAGGTGAACTGTTGAAATTTAATGTATTAGAAACAAACAATAACTACCCGATATTTAGTAAAAATTTGAAATTTTCTCCTCGATATATAAACACACTAGAGCTAAGAAAGATTGTTGCTTCTCATCATAGCATAAACGTCTAATACGATGCAAGTATATATATATATATATATATATATATATATATATATATATATATATATTATTTATTCAAATGAGACCATGTGTTTTTTAGAGAAAAACATTACCCTGTGTGATAGGGTCATCTAATAAGGAAAAAACAGATGTAGTGAAACAAAACGTGGAAGAAAATATTAGGATTAAAATATGATGAATAAATACTTAAACATTAATGCAATGAAATGATTTCTGTCCTAAAACGTTATTGGATATTAGATCCATTAAATAGTTAATAACCAATAAGCATGATGTTCATATTTAGTTATAGGAAACAATACTGAAAATCTATCCCTTCTCAACTTTCACTTCCAATCGAAGTATCCCGAGGGCCTTATAAGAGTTGAGACAGTCGTAAAACGAAATGGCAGGCAGTCTCAAACGATACAAGAGCGATATGAACAATGGTTGTTTCAAGACAACACATAAAAAGTCTCAAGAGATTGTGTCGTTTTATAAACTTATTTTTTACTTCTTTTCATCCCATTCACTTTCCCAGGTTACTTTCCAAAACATTCACTGTTTTCGTGTGTTTAAGTTTCTTTTCGGAATTGTAATAAAAGTGCAATGAACTTGCTTCAACGCTATATTAAAAGCTGTAAGACATACAACATCAAAAGAACAGAAATATGTAAGGTATTTCAAAAATACGTCCATGTTCCGATATTAATTCTTTTTCAAAGAGGTCCAAACCAATATACAAGCTCTTATAAAAACTATAGACTCTCGGCTGATGCAAGGGGAGGGAAGGGTGGAGAGATGTGGTTTTCATATAGAGTAAATTCCAGTTTGAACAGTACTAAAATATCAAATTGTGCACCATAATTGAAAATTATATTGCAATTGAAATAATTACTTTTCACACAAAAATAATTATACCTGTAACACCTTCAAACGTAAATTTGTCACTTACCTATTTATTGTGGCGTTATTTTTCCAATGATAAGCAATTCAAAATACAAATTTTATTTACTCGTAGACATATTGTAAACATATTTAGAAATTTGGATTATATACTCCAATACTCCAAATATACTCTAAATATGTCACCAAATATAAATGTTTTAATATTCTAAATACAAATAAAAAGTTTCCATAAAGATTCCTATTCCGAGTACAAAATGGTAAGGAATTTCTATTATTAAAAAAAAAAAAAAAAAAAAAAAAAAATTACCGCAATAAATACATCAACTAATTACTTCACTTAACACAACAAAATCGCTAAATGTATGTAACATAGTTATACTAACAGAAGTAATGAACATAAGATTAGTAAATACATAGTCCAGAAAAGAAAGAAAACAAAGTTAAAGATTTTATAATTTACCTATTTTTGAAAATTTATATTAATTTAGAATCCCTATAATATCCGGTACACTGATGATTAGTAGTGATAAAGTTAGTAGATGTTCTCGTTAATTACAAAATGGACTGTCATTTAAGTACGTTATGAGATATGTTGCGTTTCTAACTGTATTTTGAATATAAGTGACCACGTCGCGACTCCGATTGAAATAACCACTCGCTAAATCTTCGCCTGAAAACGGCGACTTGCCAAAGACTCAAAAATATCTTAAGATATATTGTGATAACGCATATGTGCAGGATAAAATGAGTTGTGTCTAACTCAATTAATTAAGGTTTATTCTGAAGTGTTCGTTATTGTAGCTAATGGAATTTTGAAACTGTTTGTCTTTTGTTATTTCGAACATAAATCAATAGATTTCAAATATATACTAGGAAATAAATAAATTATTTAGGTTTCAATTAATGATTGCGATTGTAATCTAATTATTATTAAAATATTAAGTTATTACGATTTCTATTGCTTTTTCGCACAACTATTTTGATTATTGATTTCTTTTTAACCACTATTGAATCTAAAACGATAAATATGGTGCCGCCTCACACCCAGATTCCATACTGTAGTACCACTGTACACAGTTCTGCAGCACACCAAGCTGTATGAATGAATCTCTTTTAACATACAGAACGTTTGAAACACAATTAAACTTTTTATCGATGATTACACCTACATACTTGTACTAGTACACAGAATCAATAATATCGCAACCACAAGTAATCGCTATAGGAGTGCAAACTTGTAGCATCTTCGGACCTAGATCACAAATACAGAGTGGCTGAAAAGTTACTTCCTATTTTTATCTGAGTATTTCAAACATTTATATGGATTTTAAAAACAAATCAAAGTACACATTTTAAAGAGGGGTTACTATTATTTATTTTATGAAACATCGAACCTTAACATATCCACCTGCATTGGCAATGGATTTGTTTAATCGTTTATTAACATTTATAACAGATTTAACAAATTTAACAGAACATCTCTCATCTCCAGCTCTAAATCTTAAGGTTTCTTTGATGACCTTCTACAAACTTCTTCTTTTACCTATTCCCACATTAAAAAATCACTCGAAAGAGTGTCAAATCGAAGTTTCGGGCAGCTCAATGATATGGGCCACCATTTTCAAACAATTCTCGAACAAATAGTACTTCGTCCCGTCTTACATAAAAACAATCTCATTCGAATTATCCTAAACTGAAACTTCTTGCTAAATAAATGTTTGTAGTATATACAATTATCTGTTACCATTCATGGTATCATGAAGAATTAGAGGGCCAAGAAATCTATCTCCGTAAACCCACACCATAATGTTAGCTTAGGCTTTGTTTGAATTCTTTCAATACAAAATTATATCCTCGGCTTCTCTGATCCCCAGTAGTAACACTTTTGTCTATTAACAAGCTCTCCAACATGGAAGTCTACTCTCTCCCTACCGTAAAATGTTATTAAGAAGATGTGGTTATTCTTTCTTCCAAGCCAGGATAGCTCACAAAACTCCAAGTGGGTACCACAGTCCTTGTGCCAAACAGTTGATGTGCATAATTTGGTTTTCAAGGTCGAAAATTGAGAGTTTTTCTCAAACCTTTACGCACCGTCTACCTGGTAAGTCCGCTTCCTCTTGCTCTCTGTCTTACTGACTTGCTCAAACAGAGTCAGTACACTATTCGCTATTTCTTTGGTAGTTAAGGTTGAAGGCCTTCCAGATCTGTTTTTAATTCTCGCTACCATTTTAAAACAGCTTTTTTGTGATCATTTTTGATTGCCACAATAACGAATAAATGAGTTTTTACTCTTTTTGCGTTCCCCCACCACTGTACTTCAAAAACAGACTACCAAAATTTATATCTTGAAGCAATTTAACCCAATCTTCAATACTTAGTACACCAGCCATAATAACCGCAAACTTCATTAATTTTGACTGCAACAACAATGATAATACATAAGCAACATCAGCTAACAAATTGAGCCAAGTAAAGTATATGAGTTTACAGTAACTAACATTTAAAAATAGGAATGACTTTTCAACCCCACTGTAGACTTAAAATGATTGGTGGATTTTTAGTTTTTAGTTTTAGTTATTTCTAGTATAAGAGTGTTACTGGTCAAATCAATTTATAGTATTAAATTATTTAAAAAATGTCTAGTCCCAATTGGGATGCGAGAATAGAATAAATGATGAGAACGTTCGTTGCCTTTCTAAGTATAATTTGAGGATAATATAAAAAACAATGCAAATATCAAAATTAAAACCATTTGTAATTTTATTATTTTAAATTCACAAGCACCAGCTAACTTAATAATTAACCACGCGTCAGTATAAATAGGAATAAAAATCCTCTCATTCTTTCCCCTATATTCCAGTTGATCGTGAAATAAAGTTTTTTTTTGAGATTTATATTTCCCTTTTAGTGTATCTTTATTATTATTGTCGATACTATATAATTATGTTTACCTTTATTGTAATCGGGTTTATTATTTAGCATCTACAAACATTGACGCCTTATATTAAGTTAAATTGCTTTTCCTTAAGTAATACCACCCCTGCACCTCAAAACATTATAATTAGTTCATTCTTAAGATGCCGATATAACGAAACGAAGATTCCTGTGTGAAAGTCGTCAGGTTGACAAGTTTTTCTTGTCTTCCAGCCATATTTAAGCCTCTTACACTCTGCTACCTCATCCAAGTTTCTTGCACACCTTCACACAAGTTTTTGCCATTAACGATGAGACTCATCAGAAAGCTTTCAAGACTGCTCTTATTAAAATTTACACTCTAACGGTTACGCCTGCCTCATTATAATACAGTACTAATATTTATCACAAAGTAAAACTGAATTCCTTAAAAGTCAAAAACTACCAATATAACACAATTGAACAGGACATTTACATGATTGTATAATTTAATTATAAAAACAATGTACCTGAAAACACAGACACGAACGATTATAACATATTTTAAACACAAAGACATATGTACTTCAGGTAAATTCAATAACCAGGTAATATTTATTGAAATTAATTATTGTGTTTTTAGTTGTTGTTAATGTAACTATAGTTAGGCGAATCAACTAATAGTATTGTTTATATAAAATCACTACATTTGAAATCATCGTTTTGAAATATAAAACATTTTAAATTCAATGCATTAATTATTTCTTTGTTATCTCACAATAAAGGAAAAACTGAAAACAAAATTAGGACATTGATAGGAATCGTCCAATAACAAATATCACAGAAGTTAGTTTAAACACAAGTTTTACATGGGGCTTCCTTCACTAGTTTCGTGACGTTCTGAACAAAATTCCAATCAACCACAAATTCCATATGCTTAATGAATTAGCTTTGAAGGAAATTTAATTACTTTAGAATGTAGAAAGCGGTGGTCTGAGAGAGAGAGAAAGGGGTGGAAATTAGCAGTCAATGCACAGGGGGATTACACAGGGGTGGGATTAATCAGTCAGGCGACATATCGGACTGGATTTAACACCTTCACTTGGGATTTACCTTAGATTAGAAAGTTTACCTTAGTTTTTAGAAAGAGAAACTTTGAAGTTATTTTAATGTAAAACTCAATTAACCAATGGTTCTGTAATAAGAGATGGACTTTATTAATATTATTTATTTCTCTTACCTTTGACAAAATACACACAAAAAACAATACATAATTGAAATAACAAGAAATTATAATATAATTACAAAAATATATAATATAAAAATACAACCACAAATATACTTATTTACTAGTATTTATTTATTTTTTATTTTTTTTAAATTAACTATCTTTTAAAACTAAAAAAAGTTTAAAATAACATACAGATTTATAACCCTATACATTTTTTCCTGAAAGTTTTTGATTGTGAATTTTTAATAACTATGAAAACTCTTGTAAGAGTTAAAACGAAAACATGGGGCGCATTGAATACGTAATAGTAAGGAGTTTAGGGCGCAACGCTTTTCGTTTTATTTCTTACAAGTATTTTTATAGTTAATAAATATTTACAATCACAAATTTGCAGGACACTCTGTATGGGCTCAGGAATCTGTGTGGGGTTATAAATATGTATGGGAGTACGAGAAATTATTTTATATTTTTTAGTCCGTTTTAAAAACGTACTTAACGACTAAATTATTTTTTATTTTCGTTAAGCACGTTTTAAAACGTTTTAAAAACGGGCTTTTTAGTCTTGTGTTTGTAAAATTTTACAATCTATTTTAAACATTTTGATGAGATCAAATCTCCAAAAACCACAATGTTGTTGCCACCTTTTTTTAAATGTCACAATCTAGACTTGATCATGCAATACATTTCGTGTGGAACTATGAAAATCTCACTGATGAACAGCTAAACATTCAATGTACTTCCAATTATTTCAATGTACTTCCACTGTATTCAATGTACTTCCACTGATTTCGCAAGACCTTCAAATACTTACCACTCAATTTCATACCATTTCTTTTTCCATCCTTCGCAACTGGTAATTTTAAATAACGAACGCAGCGTTGTTTCACCAAAAAACCAAAAGGTCGTGCCGTTATACTGGTCAATACTCCAAATATAACTTCTTTCTTACCGTGGCAGCGATTGATGAACAGATAAGAAAGTGAGTTCATATTTCATTGTCATCCAGTTTTGAGCTATGTTTAAATGTTCAATTCTTTTACCATCTGTAAGTTAGTATAAAATCGATTGCAAATTGTGTACCGAACTGACAAACAGACAGATAAGAAAGCGAGTTAATAAGTGTTAAAAACACACTTGCACAGTAATCACAAAAATACATTTTATTCTACTATCAAGAGAATTTTATTCATGGTAGAGAATTAGTAATAGTACACTGAGCTTATAAAATATATCAAAATAATATTTAAAATATATAGAGGACTATATACACTACAAATATGCAATAAATAATAACATATTAAACAATATTACACACATCAAACCATAAACTAAAACACATTTCAAAAAGTATAATTACAACTAAATAAATAATGACAATACAATTACATAAAATAATGTAATCAGGTAATAATAGTAATCATCTAAATTTTTACTATTTTAATGTATTATTACTTTAGTACAGGAATAATGTGTGCTTTAAATTAAATTATTTAAAAATCCAGATGTTTTCCCGGGATCGTTTTTATATTTAGTTATCCAATTATGTCTGTTGATATGAAATGTAAATATGAAAATTAAATCATGGGCTTATTTCAAATTTTAATAAATTTTTACGAAACTCTTCATCTAGATTGATACTGAGACTTTTTAGGGATAAACTCACTTGTCTGAAAACTAATATTTTATTTTTAATAAATTAAGGCTAAAACAAAATTTTGTTACAAGACTTTTAAATAAAACAAAAATAATATATAAATAAATATTGAGCTTGACTTGTGATGAGATGGTATACTTGATAGATAAACTTGAACACAAATAGTACGTTTATTAATTCAAACACGTTTCAACAACGAAAGTTATTGTAGCTCGTGCATCACTGAAGATGACAACTTTGTCGGTGAATCTCGTTTGAATAAATAAAACGTACTATTTGTGAAAATTAATGTTCAAGTTTTATTCTTTCAACAAAAGATAATATCACTTTTTGTAAATATAATGTTTATTTTTGGTATTTTTTTGTTTTTTTTTTGTTTTTGTTTTTATCCGTTGAGGTATCAGTAGCTAAAAATAAGAGCTATAGATTTTATTGTAATTACATTACTAAATAAGTTAACAAAAATGTTTCAAAGTAATATGAATAAAGAACTAACTTTTAGTAATCGTGTTGAAAGTACTGTTAATAAACTCAAATAATGTATAACATGTGAACTTTTCTTAATCTAAAGTTTTGAAAACATTTTAATTCAGTTTATAACTGTAAACCAAAAACTAAACAAACAACCAATATTAGAGAGACAGTAATAATGAAGTAGATTTACCACTTAAAATGTAATTAATGCTGAAGTAGTTATAAAAGCTTTCTAATAAGATTTTCTGTTAATGGCAAAACCTGGAGAAACTGAAGCAGGTATCAGACTGTAAAGGGTGTAGGGATGATTGTAATTGAAGTGTTTTCAAGTACATGATGACAAGCTGACGGCTTTCTCACAGAAATCTGCATTATTTCACCGCTACGCTACTTAGTGTGTCTTGTGGCATTTTAACGTACTATCTGACTAATTTAAAATTAATTTTAGTGTGTTTAATATAAATTTTTTGATATTCGTATTTTCTAAAGGTCATGAAGAATTAAAATTGGTAAGGGATTCTCCACGTTAAAAATTCTTCGTATAATATATATTTTCAAGGTAGCAATGAGTTATAATTTTTAAACATAGTAATCTAAAAATGTTTTTTGTTGACTAATACACATATTATTATCAAATGTATACATTTATTTATCACAAAATATAATGTAAAATATGGCCAAAAAACTATATACGAAAAACTGTTAATCCTTTGTTCATTAGATGAACTAGTTTCAACTAAACTAAAATAATAAATGTTAAATCCTTTCGGTTCATGCAATACACCACGATATTAATTTCAACGACTGTTGTAATTTAAAGTAAATTAACAAATTTTAAAATCTCACACGTTTGAAATTTTCATAATTAGAAAAAAAAACTTGTCTAAAAGAATTAAAATACTAACACCTATATGACCTCAATTTTTTTAATTCACATCATGTTATATAACCCACAACCTTCACCCAATTCTAATAAAAGATAATGGAACTTATCTACAATAAACAGTTGTTTTCTTTCCAGTCAAATACAACATTTTTAATAGATTTTGTTCTTATTACTAACATGGTGTAATTGGTCATTTGCCATCATTTGTAAATGTAAGATGCTAATACTCGACGTTTCAAAAGTATAAATCAAATCTCTTTTTATAACAATAGTTGATTTGTATTCTCGAAACGTCATGTATAAAATGTTTGATGGTAAATGTCCAATTAAACCTCATTAATAATATGAACAATCTATCATTATTAAATAACTTTAGAACCATACTAGATTTTGTTCCTTGTTATACCTACATTTTTCATCTTTGTAACTTTATTACTGAAGAATTTTTATTTATTTTATTTTTAATTAAAACGAAACTAAGTTTATGATTATTTTGTCATTTCCATACATATAAGTATTTATTCCCCTTCACGTCTTTATTACTCTAACAAGCATAAAATAAAGACGTTAAGCATATATATATATATATATATATATATATATATATATATATATGTATATATAAATATACATATTTAGGTGTCTTAATGTCTAATGAAATAGGTACTATATAAATCAATTAAATGGAGTTACTGAACTCATCAATATATCCATGCAATAATATGATTCCTTGAAAAGTATGATTTTATTTTCTCCTTTAAAGTTTCAAGTAGTTTGAAGTTGTAATAAAAGTCAATTTCAAAACGCAAATATCCCTTCCAACCAATAGCTCGGTAACCCATTTAACATAGAATGAGAAAGATTGAAACGAAAACTCCTTGAACAATCAACTCAAGTAATCTTTTCTTTCTTTCTAATTTTATTTAAGTTCAGTACATCTTTCTTGGAGATGCCAATATCTATCTGTTTATATATATAGTGATGTGTGATATATGTATATATATATATATATATACCTTATCATTTACCTTCCCTGTATATTTATTTACAGTGAACCTTCTTCTCCGTTATATTTTAATATTCTTCACTTATATAAACTTTTACAAATTTATTACTTTCTAAACAACAAAGTTGTATGTCAGGAAAGTATTGTGACTGAGCACTAAATTCTATATTTTTTGTAACTCAAACATTTATCAACTTCGTGATAGTTTTCTAGCGAGAATGTGAATTTATGTAATATATTATTGTGCCGTTAGTAACCCTCAAAACCCTTGCTGACCCAATTTTTTGGTTGTTTTTGTGTTTGAAGAGTCTAATGACCAAACCTCTTAACCGTTAGTCTTGCATTGCGTTTGAAAAAAGTATTTTACTCTCATTAATATATATATTTGAATGTTATATGAACACTCATAAAAAAATACTTTATCCACCTTTCATTTATTGAACGTATTAATTATATTTATTTGACAATCAGTCTGATTTTAACAAGGTCAACTTGTCTTATATTATTGTGCTTAGAAAATATTGTGGTGACTACACGTGAGTGTTTTTCATTAAGTTTGAATTAAATCAATAAAATTTTATTTTAAAAATAAAAGAAAAAATTTATAATTCTTGATTAGATATATTTTTCTTAAAATCGAAATGCATGAATAAACACTTGAAACAACTGTGGTAAAAAAAAAAAAAAAAAAAACCGTTAAAACTTGAAAATTAGTTCATAGTTCAATGTAATACAGCTAAGTTAAAACAAAACTCATTATGGCTCTACAATTATATTTAACTAATTGGTATCAGAATTGGCTTGATGATACTTATAATAAAATATTGTAGTATCAAAGTAAGAGATAGTTGCAATAAAATCAGAGACATGTCAAATACAACTGGTCTCTCAAATATTCTATTTGCTCTTTTATTTGTTCCTAATAGATAAATATATTAATTTAAGAAAGATATACATGCTTGAATGTATTGCAATAATAATAAAAGCAAAAAGTTCGAAACGGAAGTAAAATATAAACATTTGTAAAGACAATCTTCAGAGAGTGGATAGGAATAATGTGTTGGATGGGAGGTTTGAGACCGATTGGGGGAGATTGGGTACAGTGCCACACTAAGCAAGTTAGTTTGGTAGAGACCAATGTATTGTACTTCAATCTCTATTCGACAAAAACTCTCTACTTAAAAAAACATTGAATTATTATTATTTATATATATCTTACAAATTTATTTAAGTTTTATGAAAATCCCTTCAGAGGTGGGCGATAAATTAATGAAAAGATTCGAATAAGTTTTTTAAATATCATAACAAGTACAATCCACCATGGAACCCAGATATATTAAGAAACAAAACTGTTAACATTTTTACCAATCAATTTTATTGAATTTTAAATATCTGTGCTCTAAATCTGATTTCATAATTATCAGTCTTGTCAGTCGAATATACCAAATATTTATAATAACTTAATTTAAGAAAAATTGTATGACGACTTTTTATTAAATTTATAAATATTTATATTTATAAAGTACTGATTTTGAATGTGAGACCAATTTTCCGTTTAAATCACATGAACTGTGGCCATATTAACTATTTATAGCATTTTTTTTCTCTTTCCCCCCCCCCCATTAAATTATATAAGTTTATGATTATTTTGTCATTTCCATACATAAATATAAGTGTTTATTCCATATCAGTTTAATATTATTATTATTATTATATATTTATTTATTTAAACATTATTGTGTAAGCTAGTTCCATTGGAGAGGTCCGAACTGAATAAGATAATATCTGTATTCAATTGAAATGTCTTTGGAACTGATAGATTTATATTCGGATTTTTTAAAATATGGATAGAGGGACTTTTTGAGAGGTAGTCTCATACCTCTTTAAGTTTTGTTTTGGACCTGAAGTCAATATTTATTTAAAATATGAAAAAAGGGGGGGAAAATCTATCTTTTAAAATAATGCTTTTTCTTCTCTGCAAGGAAAATTTATAGAGTACTTAATGCCTATAAATTTAGATCAGAGTCGAACAGTTCATGAACACTGTTGGATACACAAAAAAAAAACGTTTTATTCAAACTACTTTTTACTTTCGGCATAATGGCTTGGTATACACGAAAACCAACTTTTAAACTCATTAAAACACGTTTATCTTTCATTTTAGTAGCTTGAATAAATAATTCAAATGAACTTTTACATTTAAGTATATATTAGACATTTAAGTATGGTTGTTTGGTGTATTTTAGCGTGTATCACTAAATTATGATAGATTAGTTCAAGATAAATTGTTAACACTTTAAATGTAATTAAACCTGAAATCAGAAAGTTGACTAATTATTAATACAAGTGTCAACATCAGAAGTCATGAGGCTAATGCGGATCGCAATTGCCATTAGCAGTTAAAAGCCGGGAAACTGAATTATAGCCACAGGAATTAAAACAATGTGGCAGCAACCTGGGACATTTCCGACTGCCAGTTAAAAGGGTGGAATGGAAATGGTTTTCCTCAAACGAATATGTCGTTTTCAATTAATTTCTGACCACGTGTTGGAGTCCAACACCGCCTGCTCGCCAATATAAATGATCAAACCATAAATCAGGCGTTGACGTATCTTTTGCATCTCACAACAATTTCTCACCAGGAAATTAATTAGACTAAATGTTTCTAAGTGTGGTTTCGACGGACACGGCTCTTGACAGCTGGTATTGCGCGAGCAATATATCAAAGTTTCTGTGAACGTCGTTGGAAAGAGAGCTTATTTATGAAATGTGTTTTACAGATAATTTAATATCATGCATATTTAAATAACAAACAATACTAATGTAAATTTAAAGAATATCTGTTAATAGTATTTAAAGAATATTTGTATGCCAATGATATTGTTAAAACAGAGTTATTTAAAATATTCTAGATATTTTGATTGTGATCAAGATAAAGACATTATTACGTAAATATGTTTATTACATATCTCCTGATTGGTTAAACCTATTTCAAAAATAATGAAATGTATACCGAATATGGTTTTTAAAACACGGTTTTAGGAGTCACTCAAATTTAATATAACACAACCATAGAAATAGCGTCAATAACAAACGGGGTAAACAATATGTTTTAACGTAAATCTTATAATTTCATTTTAGGTCTGGAAACAACTAATAAACCACTGAACATCCAAATAGGACTTTTAGAAGTAACCTGTATCTTTTCTTTATCGAATCCTAAATGGTATAACATATCGGTTTATAAGAAATAAAATAATTCTAGAACTTTTTTAACAGTTATTAAATTTCTATTTTGTATTACATGATTACTTAAATGATTTTAATTCGGTTTTAATCTAAAATACATTGTAGACATTTTGACACATAATCGGTTACACCATAGTTTTACAATTCATTGTTAAAAGGCATTTTATGAATAAAACACCCAAACACACATACACACACACATATATATATATATATATATATACACATTATTTATAAATGCCTTTACACCTTTATTAGATTGTATGCTTCTTTTAACCGATTTTGGAAAACAATTAATTATTCAATGAGATTCATAATATAATGAAGTTGGCATTAACTTTCTTCTTCCTCTTTTTTTATGTATATTTTTTTTGTTGTTGAAAATTAATATAATTTGTACCTTTTGGGTAGTTTTTGATATTACTGTTTCTGGTTTATAAAACTTGCAATGAGGTGGAATGATGTAACATTAATAGAATTAATATAATCTATTCCGACCATCATAATCATAAGACTCTCGAGAATCTGGATAACTTCAATAATAAAATGATAAACCAAGAATATCCATTAGAACTAGGAAAATAGCAGATAGATTATAACCCAGCAACCTAGGGTCATGTTTCAAACGAAAAATAATAATGTAAGAAACTAGTCCAAGTCATAACTTGACCAGAGTAATCAAAATAACCTTGACTATTTAATATTATTAAAAGACCTGACATAATCTAGTAACCTAGTGCCGTTTTTGATACTAAAACTAGAATAAAGAAACAAGGCCAAATCATTAGTTTGGCCATAGTAATTATAAAAACCTGGAGTATAGAACATTATGAAACAATATGATATAGCCTAGTAGCCTAGGGTTGTGTTTGTAACTAAAACAAGTTGTGTAAGAAAAAAGCCCAAGTCATCATCTAGAACAAGTAAAGTCACGAGCTTGGCCTTAGTAGTCAATATAACCTGGACTATAGAACATTATGAAATGAAACGAAATAACCTATTAGTCTATGGGCGTGTTTGAAACTGAAACTTATATATAAAAGACGAGTTCAAGTCATTAGCTTCACCTAAGTAATGCAAATAAAACCTACTATTGAACATTTAAAATGAGCCGACATAGCATAGAGGCTAGTGCCTTGTTTAATATTAAAACAAGTTATATAAAAAACGAGACCAAGTTAGGCTGAGTAGTTTTTTTAACTCAGACCGTAGAACATTATGAAACGAGTGATTATAATCTATTAGTAATGTAAAAAAATATACGAAGCCTTTAATTTTGCAAGAATAGTCAAAATAACCTCGTTTATAAACATTATGAAAATAGACGAAAAAGCCTAGTAGCTTTTATTCGTGTTTGTAACAAAACTAGTAATGTAAGAAACTAAACCAATCACAAACTTGACCTGAGTAATCAGAATAACCCGTATTATAGAACATAATGAAAAGAACCAACTTAGCATAGTAGGCTAGTGCTCTGCTTGAAATCAAAACTAGTAATGTAAGACACTAGCCATAGTCATAAGTTTGGCCTGGGCAATTAAAATAACCCTTACTATAGAATATTATAAAAAGGGGTGACATGGCATAGAAGGCTAGTGTCCTTTTTGAAATTTACATTAGTAATCTAAGAAACTAGCCTAACAATTATCCTGAAATAACAAACTAATCAGTAACATAGAATTTTATGAAAAAGACCGATATAGCCTAGTAGACTAGTGCCCTATAAGAAGTTAAAACAATTATTTTAAGAACGAGACCAAGTCTTACTTAACCATGGCATAATTAATCAAAATAACCTGTAATATAGAACAATACGAAAAGAGCCGTTTTAGCCTAGTAGGCTTTCTTTGAAATTTAAGCTAATAACGTAAGAAACTATCCAAAGTCAAATCTTGGCCTAAATAATCAAACTAAGCCATACTATAGAATATTATGACAAAATTCCACATAGCTGAAGTAATATGTGCCCTGTTTAAAATTAAAACTATTAACGTAAGAAACTAGACCAAGTAGTGACTATTAGTTGAGTAGTCAAAATAACCTGGAATATCTAACATTATGGAAAGAACCGGCCAAGCCTAGTAATCTTGGGAGATGTTTTAAATTAAAAACTAGTAATATCATCAACGAGATCAAGTTTAAAGCATTGCCTGAGTTGTCAAAGTAACTTGGACTGTAGGACATTACGAAAAGAGCCGACATAGCCTAGTATTCTAGAGAAATGTTTTAAATTAAAAACCAGTAATATGAGAAACGAGATCAAGTTTAAAGCATTGCCTGAGTTGTCAAAATAACTTGGACTGTAGGACATTACGAAAAGAGCCGACATATCCTAGTATTCTAGAGAAGTGTTTTAAATTAAAAACCAGTAATATGAGAAACGAGATCAAGTTTAAGCATGACCAGAGTAGTCAAAATAACTTGGACTGTAGGACATTTTGAAAAGATGCGATGTAGCCTAGTAATCTAGGGGCTATTTTACCACTAAAACTAGTAATGTAAAAAACTATCCCAAATCATAATCTATACTTGAATAATCAAAGTAACCGTACTTTCGTATTATACTTTTATATTTCGTAATTTATCAAAAATTACAAAAAGGATGATGGTTGTGACTGGGGCATAAATGTTTTATGTCACCTAATGTTTTGAAAAAATCGTCGTGATTCGCTTTCACCGCATACGCTGACTGCCACATGAATACAGACAAATATGTATCAAGTTGATGTCGAGCTATAACAAGATGTTTTTTATTTCTTCATTTTGAATTAAAAATTATATTTATTCATGTTAAAATGTGCAAAGCCACCCCTGTTAAATTCTACTGTTTTATGACCTTTCCAACAATCAGTTTTTATTGTAGAACCAGACTCTATAAATTTCAATATTGCTACCTAACATTTATGTTTGACTTGTTCTGTCTGATACCTTGAGTAAAAAGTGAACATTTTGTCACTCGGCACAAACCACCAAGAACCCATTGTGGGTGCAAAATTCCCCTTGATATAATTACTGTACTATAAATATTATAAATCCGGACTACAGAACATGAAAAGATGCTAGATAGCCTTCGTTTGTGTTTGAGGCTAAAACTAGTAAAGTCAGAAACGAGCCCACGTCATAAGGTTACCTAGGTACTGTAATAACATCTATAGAAGATTTTGAAGAGACAACGTAACCCAATAACCTGCTGCCGTGTTTCAAACTAAAACTATTAATGTAAAGAAAGTGTCCAAATCATAATCTTGGTCAGAATAGTCAAAATAACCTTGACTATAGAACATTAAAAAAATAGCCGACATAGCTTAGTATCCTAGGGCTGTATATGAAATTAAAATTTTTAATGTAACAAACGAGACCCAGTGTTAAGCTGGCCTGAGTAGTCAAAATAAATATATATGAAAACGTTAAAGACATGCTTTTCTATCTTTGAAGAATTGAAAAACTTGAACTAAAAAGCAAAAAAATAATTTTTAGACATTTTTTTGGGGAATCTGATATTAATGGAATGAGACTCATTAGTTTGTAAAGCTTTTACTTTTGACAAAACATAATGCATTCCCAAAAAAGCACGGGGCGTGTTTTTTCTTGCGAATTTTCGTAAACACTGCACTCCATGCTTTTTTGGGTATGCGTTATGTTTTGTCAAATGTAAAAGCTTTACAAACTAATGAGTCTCATTCCATTAATATCAGATTCCCAAAAAATTTTATATTTAAGAATTATTTTTTACTTTTTAGTTCAAGTTTTTTTAATTCTTCAAAGATAGAAAAGCATGTCTTATTTTTTTTATTTATTTATTTTTATTTATTTTTTTTTCATATTTTTATTTTCTACTTTTTAGTCATAGGATTATAGAATGAAATATAAGTTATTAATGAATTTGTGGATATTTTTATTACATAAGAATATTCCTACATAGTATACAAATTAATAACATTTCTGATTGAACTTATCATTGCTTGTCATTATAATCTTGAAATATACTTTTCTCATTATTTATATTATACTTCTCATACGGTTAATTTCCTCTAGCGCATCATTATTACAAGGTTTCTTACCTGTCAACTTAGAATTATCTAATTCTTTAATACGAAGCCTGTTGAGGGATCTAACTCTACTTAAGCTAACGTATGCTTGCCCTTCAGCAAGGAGTTTTTGAACCAAGTATACCACAACATAATCTACAGTACTTCCTTGCATTTTGTGCACTGTAGATACCCATGGCAGAATCAAAGGTAGAATTCTTCGTTCCACAGTTCCATAGCTATACTTAGTAGGAAACTGAACTGATTTGGGGTCTATCCTGTGAATACCATCTATTCCAAAGTCTATGTCAACTGAAGGAATATCTCCTTGTACACTTGACCCTTACGAAAGAGCGGTCATTTAATTTCAGTTATATGCCCGATAGCCCCATTAACAAGAACTCGCATGACATCTACGTTTGATCGTAACATGGCCATTGCTCCTACAAAAATTTCTAGTTCTTTCAGCATTCCTCCTGTGTTGTTTATCTTTAGAAATAATAGAATCTAAGTTAACGTTTCTTCCACTCTCTAGGCCCTCCGGGGAAAGAGATGGAAACCATCCTAGATAACCCTATTGGTGGTATCTGTTCCTTCATAAGGATGACAGGTATTACTGATTGGGTGTAGGAAGGAAATTGGGGCGGCAAAAGATCTCTAGGTCGACGCCGGTGAGGCCTCTGAAAAAGGCTTTCACAGCCCAGAACGGGGGGGGGGGGGAAACCTCACTTCCAAGTTGTCTGACAGCATTTACAAGTTGGTCTTGTGCCGTGATTGTAAACATTTCCGTATTTTTCTTTCTGAAATATTCTATTACTTTTGTATTGTGAAAATTCACTTGGTCATTAGTCGGGTATATTTTCAACGCTTTTTCCAATGCGAATTCCACGTCCACGTCTGTACTTAATCTTTCCATCAACACAGTTAGATGGTTTCCTGTTAACTCTCCGATTCTCAAGGCGTTTAATATATCGACAAACGTCGTATCTCCGTGTTGCCGCATATTCTCCGTTAATTCTACTAGACTGAATAATTGCCAGAGATGCGTAGCCGGAGCCATATTCTCCGGCTGTTAAAACACTTAGTTTCCTCTTACTGGTGGAAGTTGGAGCAAAACGCCGAATACCAAGATATTAATCCCTCCGAACAAATTGTCGTTATTTTTGAGCTGTCTTAGCCGTGAGTCAATCATACATAGCATCTCATAAGGTACCATGGATATCTCATCAATGAAGAAGAACTCAAAATTTTTCCACTTTTGGCTCATAAGTTTAAGGCAATTTCCAGTCAATAGTGGCATATTAACGATTTCCCCGACTTTTTGAACTGGCAGTTTTAATGGACTATGTAACGCGGAACCTCCTACTAATCTTGTTGCAACACCTATTAAGGCACACACCTTAACTGCTCGTTTTCCATAGCAACGTATCTCTTGATTTTTTAGCAGATTGAAGAGAAACGTTTTTCCTGTTGCAGCTTCACCAGTTATAAAAACTGGTTATAGGCCGTTTCTGTGTTGATATCCTTCCAATTGATCTCGTATAGTTGTGGTAATTCTCTGGAATATTTCGCGCTGAAACATGTTCATTGCTCGGCATGCCTGTTGGTATTGTAATGGAGCTTGTCACATCCTATTCAAAGATATTACTTCGCAGTACATGGTATTCGGCTGCTTTACCCGTTTGACTATGAGACGATCATTGATCGTGGATCTGCATCTCCATAATTCACCTTTGATTTATATTCTTTCTTTTACTGCTTAAAGCATATTTGCTTGAAAATATTCCGATTAAATGTTCTCAATTTTCTCGCTGTTTATCCTATGGTAAAAATATTCACATGTAAACAGAATGACACGTTGCACATACCTATTCGATTATTCAAATACAAATACGAATTAAATATCACCTACCTGACTCCTTATTGTCAGTATCAATTTTTTCTACGAGGCGTATTCTATTCTCTCACTGTACAAGTATACCTTGTAATAAACATTTCACTTACAATAAACACATTAGATCGTTGCCACAAGTCCAATAATTAATTGATCATATGAGCGCGATGTCATGTACGTCATTTACTGGAATGTACAGGAATCAACAGGATTTTCGGAGACAGCCCGAGCCCATGGAAACGATGAATGGCAGTGAGTTGAAGAAAAGCATGTAATAACCTACATTATATAATATTATGAAAATAGCCGACATAGCCTAGTAGCCTAGGGTTATAATGAAAAACTAAACTAAATATTGTAAATTAAGAAAATAATTCAGTGTTATAGTTAAGCCTAAGGATTCAAAATAACTATAAAAATGTACAAAACTTGACCAAGAAAAACCACAAGTCGTAAAACAAGCACGCAATATAAAAAATTACTAACACCTCGTTGGACTGAAATCAAAAACTAGCCAACTGAATAAACTGGAGTTGTACACCAATGTCTTAGTTACCTAATAGTTTTTTTATCAGGGTAACAAATTTTGGTTCCTCTCTCACGAGTTTCTTGCTTCTTGTGATAACTTCTTGTGGAAGTTTACCAGAAAATATTTCCTCCTTACTTTAAGTAAAGGAATTATAATTTTCAATTTTTATTGACGGAAGTCGAAATTGAGTTTATTTCTACTGTAGTTAAGCTGATAGAATATAGGTTGTCAGATCTAAATTATTTTTCATTTTTACAAGTTTTTTATCGGTGTATTATCTTTACCTCTTCCCACTTTTTATTTGTTAAATATTTTGACCAAATAAGTTAGGCTACTTTTTTGATTTATCTACTGGACCAATCGCGTGCTCACTTTTATTTACTAATCTTAAGTAGAGGTATTTTTGACTCTGCAATGTTCCTGTCATTAACATTTAATACTGTAAATATATTTTTGTGTCCTGACTATGTTATGGCAGATTAAATTAATAACAAACTTGCAAAAATTAATTAAATTTAATCTTCATACATTAACGATGATGTGAATGAAATGCTTATATACTTCTATAGGTACTTTTGAACTACCCCATATTATACTGTTATTAATTAATTGTATTGTGTTGCGTGATTACGTTGTAACGTTCAAACTAGATGTCTAATCTAAAAGAAACTCAGTGAATACCTCACAGCTGAGATCGTAAGCCAGCAAAACTGATTATAGTGATAAGTTTAAAATGTTACAATTAGATGTACAAAGTTAAAAAGCAAATAGGAAAACCACAAAACATATAAATAGTTAAGTATAGTTAAAAAAACTATCCGTCAAAAATTATAAAATGCAAAACCTACGTGGTAATTGAACAAAAGATTATACTTAAACAATAAAACAACCATAAAAGCATTTATTTTCATTAAACAGTTACGTTTTGCTTTGGTGGTAGATTTCACCTCTAATTGTTTTGAAGACTTAACGTCAAAACGCAAACTTGGTATGATTTAAATGTAGTCAATTATATTTTGACCTAACAATAGTATAGCATACATTTTACTGGATATTAATCTACTATGAGTTCACAAGCATGTTCTATATGTAAACCATATCATGCAGTGCTCACTCTGTATTTGACTAACTTAATGTATCTTAGGACAATCATCTGTGTTGGCCGCTCTTCTTCACGCTAGGACGTTTGTCTTTCCAATATCATCATCCAGAACGTCATATTCTTTGTAAACTGTTAACAGTATATACCATCCCAATCTTTAGTTCTTTTTCGTTATTAGTGTATATTCATGTAAAAAATATATACAACAGTAAGAATGATTAAATTGTTCTTTTATCACTTACAAATTTACTAATAAAATAAAACAAAACTAATAACTAACAATATATAATTTGTCATTTTATAATACTTGAGGTTAAAACCTATGTGGAATGCTTGTACCGTTAAACTTCAGCTTGTATCGAAAAGCTTCACTTTTGGTCATAGTGATGAAATATACTATTTATTTACACAGATATTAAAAAATATTATTTTTGAGAGTCGATGAGTATCAATTTCTCTAAAGCGTTATTCATGTTAGAAAATATATATTTAGGTAACTATTATGGTACTAATTGAAGGAAAACTTAATAAGTGTAACTTATATTTTAGCAACTAGTTTAAGCGTAAAAGTAAACAGAAAATTTAATTTATTTCACACACCATTCATAAATAAATTTTGTTAAAACATGAATCACATTTCCTTTTTATAATCAAATGAAAGATATTTGAACATATCACTTAATGCCATCTGTTATACATTTACTGTAATTTTATTGTTACTTTTATAACACTACGTTGTTTATTTTATTTCATTTGTTTCTACAAATTTTGAATTACCTTGGCCTTAGTTATTTTTGTTTGTTGACAAATAAAATACAATTTCTAGATCAGAACAGTAGCAGCCTTGATACGTATAAGCATGTAAATAAGAACAATTAAAACAATTTAAATCGTAGAATGAATTATTTATAAAAGAAATTAATAATATATATTACTTAGTGATGAAATATTAAGAAGGGGAAAATATAGATTTGAAGTGATAATATATTTCATATTTCATATTAATAATTTATAATTCATTAAACAAAATATAATTTCAGAATACTTTTATATTATGTACACAAGTGTTGCTCTTAGTTTCTTCGTACTTAGTAAACTAACATAACTCAAGAAATGTATCCTGAAATTTGTCAAAGCGAAATTAACAAGAAGTTGTGACTTGACTTTCATTACGGCGTATCTTGCTTAAATTAATATCACACAGAAACTGCAGTACTTCTAACTAAAACAAACACGACCCGTGCTGTAATCTCGTCAATTAGACAGAGAAGTGTACTGTGAACTGGGTGTTTTCATCCCACCCCATCTCCCATACTACTAAGATTTTCTACGATTGACCGACATCATCCACTTTGGGGAGTGAAATTGTCCAGGCTTGTACGCTTGAAAAAGTGTCGCTTGGACTCTTCTCAGCAATCAATGGAATGTAAGTGAAAACGAGCTACAGCATTCAGGTTGTGTTATTTCATACGTCTTTACCCATCTACTGAAATTGTACTAACATATAATATGTATATATATCTAAAGTACAATCTCTCTTAACTACACGTTGATTTACTTCATGTTTTAATCACACTTGTCTGCTAAAATTAATAAAAATAATATTTACAAATAGTCTTTCCATTTTAATGGGTTTAATTGTTCAATTTATAAAACTATAAATTTTGTGATATAGATATTGTATTTGTATTAGAATCTCATATGTTCTTTAAAATTCTTTAATGTTGATGAGTCAAAAGAATTATTTAAAACGCATTACTGTTTTTTTTAAGCTTTTTGTTTATATATTGTATATAAAAAAAGTGATAGTAAGTAAATGTATTAATCATTCTACGTACACACAAATATGTATTATTTTCCAAAATAAATCAGTTTAATAAATGTTTCAAGCTATATCCTTTTTTGCCACAACTTCATTCGCCACAACCTTACTAATTATTTGACTGAATCTTCAAAGCCTTACGGTTTTAAAACTTATTTTTCCGAATCATTATTTGTCAAATCATCAAAATTATTATATAAACATGCTTCATACTGTACAAGGCCTGATTCTGTATAATTTATAAAACTTATGTAAACTTGAAATACGTGAAATTATAGTTTTTGAGACAAATACGATATCACTAAAAAAAAAGTAAAAATTCATATTTTTTAAAATAAAATATAATGTTTAAATATGTTACACTATCTACATTATGTTATTTTCGTATAACCAATATCCAAAAAAAAAAACTAGATTTTTTTTTTTATATATGCAAATAATAATACTTTAAAATTTAAATACATTGATTAAAAACGTTTCGAAGAAACAAATACGTTAAAAAGATAATAAACTATTTACTTTTATTACAACGTGAACAAATATTAATAGGGATCACATTATTTTACAGATTTTTTTTAATTTTCTGTTAATATGTTTGATTAAGTTATTGAACATTGAATTTCATTTGTTTTCAAATGCTTCAATTGGTTGTTTATTTTGATATTGTAATTAATAACAAATATTTAGTCCATTACAGCTGTAGTTTGTTTGTGCGCGCGTGTGTGTGTGTGTGTGTGTGTGTGTGTGTGTGTGTGTGTGTGTGTGTGTGTTTTACATTAACAAAACTTTTATTTACGTCAAACAAAAACTATTTACACTATTTAACTATTTTCTTAAATGTTTGCAATTAAACAGAGTTTTTTTTCAAATTTGTCCAAATTTAAATCATATCTTTACAGAAAGTAAAACTATACAAAACAGGAAAACCCAATTACTAAATCTTACTCCGGTACAGAATGCAGGTTCCACGTTAATTTCTCGACTTGTGTAATAAATTACTGCGCCATTTGGTATCTTGCAGTGCAGTAATTTTAGAATAAATTGTGCTCCGCACTTCTAAATACCGCTGTACAGCACTGAATCTTGTTTCCGTGTGTACTGTGCACTAGAATATCCCGCAGGACTGTGTTTGTAGAAATAAATCCTCATCCTTACTAGATATTGTGAACCACAAAATGTAAAATTAATTTTGTATTCAATAAAATAGATACTCTACTTTCATTTCAGAAATTATTCCACTTTCATGAAATTATCGCATTTTTAGTTACTTTTGTTCGTACAATTTGCAGATTGCTTTAATTTAAAAACAGATTATCATTTATGAGAGATATATTTTATTACAAATATGATTAGAGTAAATAGTATAAAATATTGTAAAACATTAATCATTTTGAAACAATTCAGATTTTGATTTATTGAACTCAATATAATAGATTCTCGCCTTTATTATTTATTTTTAAATGTTCTGTATACAAAAACCACTATGTAAATGTTACGTTTTTGTAAACGAAAAACGAAATTACGTTTTCAAGTATATTATATACTTTATATTTTCAAAAAAGACTTTACAAATTTAAAAGCATGTAAAAATTTATTCAGATAATTTACATAATCTATAGAATTGTCATTTTAATAAAACACAAAAAATGTGTTATTTTAGTTCGATGTGATTACCACGTGTAATATGCATACTTTCCACCTGAAGTTAATTTGTTGCCACATTTGAGATAGTAGCCTACATCAGATCAGGTGTCATGTGAACCGGTGGCTTAAATTTTATTACTCAACACAAGGAGATCGAGAGGTAAAGTTGAAACAGATACTCGGTTTTTATTGAAACCTTATAAGAAAAAAATCGAGTAGAGTCAAATATAGTGAGCAAAGTGGCTGTAAATTGGCCTCGGTACGGTCACCCACCGACCTGGGAAACGCTTATTAAGGAATTCCCTGACTTCTATGTGGAAGTTAGGTGTAGTATTTGTGGTAGTAAAGGAGCCCATTTTGACCATTTTTGTATAACTATGAAATGAACAATGTTCAAACCGTAAGTAAATAAACCGTAACACTGTTTTTTGGGTTGTGCTTTACGTGAGAAGAAATGTTGGTGCTCTAATAATTCAACCCCCTGGGTAAATTCTAGATGTCGGAAGGAGAGATATTTTAGAGAGTTTGCTCAATTATCCCCTGTTACACAAAAGTCAATCAATTACGCGATTAAAGTGATCATTGCTAGGATAAGGAGAAGGAAATTGATTGGTTTCTCTTCGGGCGGGTCTATCTAATACGAATTATTCGGAATCAGTATAAGTGAGCGAGAACGTTATCTAACAGTAATTGTCGGTCCTCAGGCAAACCGAGTGATGGTGACACCTAAAGCTAACAGTTTGTCCTCCGGGTAACCTAACGAGGACGGTGTCTAACGCTACAGTATCCTCAAGGTAGGAATGTGTCTGTGATGGAGAGGAAAAGAGGGGCCCCACACTTTATTTGTAGCGTTTTCTTTCAGCGGTACAACCCCAATAAAAAAATATAGACCCCCCAAATACTTCTGTGTAAACGCCTACCCTACATTCGTTTCTTTTATCGGTGTAAATAAGAATAAAACATTCATTTTTGTTAACAGAACGTGTAACAATTAGTTGTTATATAATCGTGTACCTAGTTTTCTTGGTATGGGTTGTACCGTCAAGTCCGGCTATGGAAGCAAGTAGAACGGAGGACACGCCCATTAAACCAGACACACTCCTAGTCTGAGGGTACTGTAACTATGGGAGCTCGAGATAACCGAGCTAGGACGATATCTTAACTATAACTATGGGAGCTCTGGATAGCTGAAAGAGGACGATATCTAGTCTAATTTTAGGAACTCGGGGTACCCGTGCGAGGATGGTAACCGGCGTTAACTATAGGACCTCGGTATAAACAAGTGAGGACAGTATCTAGTGCTAACTATGGGAGCTCAGAATAAGTAGAAAGGAATTTCTCGGAAACCCCGAGAGAGAACAAATCATGAAATTTAATATATTTTCTTACTAAGCGCAGAAATTGATTGAAACGAAAGAAGGGATTTTTCGGGAATGTTTAAAGTAAGCCTAAGCAACGAAACAAAGCTGATATCAATATACACTGAATATCAGGAGAGGTGGACTTTCATAAAATCATACACCACGTGGACTCAAAAAAAATATACACCATTTGCACTTTACTCCATAAATATCGTTAGACCGTTTCCTTTTAATTCCGTAACTCGAATGACTATCTGCTGCTGCTGCTTTGGAGTCTGGAGGTCCATAAGTTGTGGGCAGTATCGCGCATACACTAGTCCCCATCCCAGGCACATTACTAAATCTGATTATCGCTACCCTTCCCCTCTTGTCCGTGAGAAGAAATTCGTACTTTCTTAATAATTATTGTTTTGGTATTTCAATATTTAACAGCGACTACATTTAAAAAAAAATAGGATTAAAAAATGATTCCTTGTAATATACACTTTTTGCATGTTACACCTAAGCATGCATGTTCTAGAATAGAGAAAACGTACTAATCTCCTTGCCCCTCCTTAAACTTTGACAATTTTACGTAGAATGCAACTTTGACAATACAACTTACCTACATTATATTCTTTTTCACATACGAACAGTGCCGGATGACTTTGTCGGTTTTTTAAATTTTCTTTAGGGGTTGAGACAAGCCAAAAATCAGAAATTCTTTCCTAATAGTTTTCAACGGATCGGTTGAAGTTATTATGCAGAATATCAGCTCAATCCCTACACGAAGTATTGGTCTCTGTAATAGTCGACAGTCTCCTTTACTATAAACACTAAGATACACACGCATCTACACTCTTTTACGTATTGTTCCTTGTCTTGTTGTGTCTTTGTGCCCTTAAATTTTGTACAACACCTCATTTTATCAAAATTTAAAATTTGTAATGACACCTAAATGTCATTACAACGACAAAAAATTATTATTGTTTAAAAAATAAGTTCAAAACTTGAAGACAAAAATCGTTTTTAGTAAAATGTTGCAAGTGAAAATATTGTTGCTATTAATTGAAATTTTTTAAGTGTTTGTATATTTAATAACCAATATTGAGGATGGAATAGAGCAGGTACACAAAAACAAGCTGTGAAGGGGGAAAATTCGCTTTCTATTAAACCTGTCAACTTATCCACTGCGTCTCGAGAGTATTTGTTGCTTCCAACAATCAATACATTTTTGAACTCCAAATTTGTAAATAGTTTACCATGTTATATCCTATCTAAATTTTCAATAACTAGGTTTTGTTTAAAAAATTGTATTTATATTTCAGTATGATGTACATATATAATATGATAATTATAATATATTTATCGGTATATATATGTTGGTTCTATTAAATACAAAACAATAAAATGATTTATACAGATGGTTTAAAAAACCTATTATTTTTTAAATAAAATTCTAAAATGTACATTTATGCCGATTCCAACTATACAATGAGTTTAAACAATTTATCTTCCAAGCTATTATAACTATTATTTCTGTTACAATTAATGATTAGACGCTTGTTTTACCTGAAGCCCTGCTACACCTTTAGAGGATTGGAAGTATTGATGTTTTTCTCGTCTTCAGTTCAGTTTAACCATTATATCTGGAAAGCTTTCAATTATTGTTGCCATCATTCCACCATAAGTTTGTCAAATAAATAAATCACAACATTAGTAAAATGAGTGCGCGTGTGTCTGTGACAGGTTGTACAACGTTAACGATTTCTTATTATAAATTAATTTCCTCTCTTTAAAATAGTTTTCAAAGTAACATTATAAACTATACACTAAATTTAAATATTTCAATTAATAGCATTTGTTAACGAACACCATCTCTAATGTTAGCTTTACTTTGTTGGTACATATACGTAGTAACAAATACAGTAAACAAATTATATTTCTTACGATGAACTGGTTTTGAGAAGCTAATATCTGCAAAATGAAACAGTTTACAGGGAAATTGGTTTTACAGTTAAAAAACGACTAAAATCTACCACAGCCTTTCTCAATCGTAAAGATAAAATTGAAAACTTATACATTTAAAAGTATCTTAACATGAATTTTTTAGATCATAATTCTTTCTCTATACTGCATTCTCTACAGTGAGAGGAAGTTAAAAGTGTCTCCACACTTTGACTGTAAAACTTGTTCAAAATAATAAACTTGGTTAGAGAAAATATTGATGTTGTTTTTTATGTTTTCCACTTAACTCATTTCGTTAATTTATAAAATAAAAATTACTAAAATTTTCAAATTCAGCGTTCCTTGGAACATGTGAAATAGATTGTTTCTTTCGTTCAAAAACCTTAAATTTTGTTGAAGATGAAATAATATGATTATCCCTACATTTCGGTAATTTAATCTGAATATAAATAAGTTTCTTATGTTATATAACTGTGGTAAATTGCCTGTTTTTTTTTTGTTTTTTTTTTTATAAGATTTATAACATTAATATCTGGTGGCCATTTTAAACGGATAAACTTATTTTTACGGTTAACGATCTATTCCGTGGCACTGTGTCAAGCAGAATGTATCTGTTACGTTTTGTCGAAAAATGGTTCAATGGTTACCATAAAAATAACTATATACAAGTAAAACACAAGTTTTTGTGTTTTAAAGGCTCGATAACTAAAAGTCAAGAAATTCTCATTAAAAGTTTTTGAATCTGAAAGTTTTATAAACTTGAAAAAAGAATATTAGAAGCTATTATTTTGTTATACAAACTTCACTCTATTGTTAAAATTTATTTTTTATTTTTTATGAGACAAAAGTAAGCGTAGAAGAGCAACCTCACCATCAATATGAGATTTTGATTTAGTGTTTTAACAAATTAATTCTTAGGGTAGAAAGATTCAGTTTTAAATATTCTGGAATAGATAGGTTTTGAAATTTGATAGCCAACTAAAACCTTTAGAAAGTTGAAACATATTATTTTAACATGTTGTTATACAAGAACTTTATAACAGCTGCATTAAGTGTTTAGTTTACTTTTTAGTATTGCAAGGTGTGACAGCCTGTAATCACAACTAATATTTATTTATTTGATTTCAGCACTGGGTCTGGAACCGGATTTTCTCTACCCTTTGGAGAACGTCACTATTTCTCAAGGACGAGAAGCTATATTCACCTGCGTTGTGAATAACCTTGGGGGATATAGGGTGAGTGCCGACCTCGCTCCAGCCAGGGTGTGTACCAATACCTCCGTATCTCTCTCTCCTTTCTCGCAACTCTCACTCTCTCTATATCTGTCTTTCTTTCTATCTCACTCACGTTTACTCTTATGAATCATGAACGCACATGCACTTCGCACTTTTAAATTTCTTCCTTAAGTAGCAGCACAACTTGCACTCGTAGTGTTCACGTTAAATAAATTATAAAAAATTATATACAAAACAGAATGTGTAAGAGTGTTTTCGCTACTTGTGTGTGTTTGATTATTTAAAGTGAATATATCATTTCATTGAAAATACCATATTTTGAAGTACATGCCTAACGTTATTATCAGAATATAAATAATTTATGATGAGTTGTTATTTTACCACATTTTAATTAAACATTGTTCTATATCCTATGTCGGAATGAGGCAGATATATTTATTTATAAGGGAACAACTCCGCATTTCAGAGAAAAATTTATTTTATACGTGTTAAAAAAAATGTTGAGTTCTGGTATCAAACTTTGAAACTTAAATGCAATAACCCCTTAGAGAGGATGACAATATATTAATGGACAAAACCTATGGAAGTAAACGTAAATTAGTAACTAGTATGAAGTGTCAATCATAACTCTTCCAAAGTCTAAGCGTTAACATCGATTTTTAACGATGATTTTAAATCTAATATATTTATTTTTTAACAGAACTAGTACTCAAATTATCACAGAAGTCAAGTTTACATTCTGACGGATATAGGTTCCTTCAGAGTATTTTCAAATGTGCCCATAAAAATATCCATTTAAAACCAAAGGGGTCACATGTAATACTTTATTTTTATTATTTCCAAAAGGCTCACAGAAGAATTATCTAGGGTCATCATAAAAGGTGTCCATGATTTCAATTGTAAATTAAATCAACTCGTCTTATTAATTTGTGTGGCGAAGGTTTTGTAAACCTCGAGAGTTGTGTTTTTCGTGGTTGTGGTGTGCTGCGAGTAGTTCGTTCAACACTCATAGCCCGACAGTAATCTATTCAGTAATGACGACTTTTTAACAAAAAGTTCAACGTGTTTTATGGTTTGCTGAATTGAAATTAATGGTCACAGTACACCGTCTTTTTTGGGGTAATGTTTTTCTTGGTGTAATCAGTTTTAAAAAACGGAAAATCGTAACAAAAATTGTCACTCCGACCACCACATCGGATAATATTGTAACGCGTTTGAGACAACCATGTTGTGTAGCCTACAAAGTACATCGCACCACACAGTTTGGAACATGACATTCCTAAAACAACTGTTCAGAACGTGCACTGTAATCTTTTGAGATTGCATACTAACAAAATTCATCAAAAATATGTTAAGTAAGCAGATTGCCCTAAACGAGTTAAATTTGTTTGACAATGCTGAAGAAAATAGGTTATGATTCAAGTTACTTCAACCTTTTTTCACATCAGTGGATGTCATGTGTGTCTCAACTGTAGAATTTAGGAGTTCAGAAAACAAATAATTTTCCAATATGTTCGTAATTTTAATTAGCTCAGTGTGGGGTGGAATGTGCGTGATCAAATCGTGGCTGAGAAAACGATTACAAGTAAAAACTTACTTGGACATGCTGAAACTTTGTTTACCAACAATTTAATGGCATAGAGAGAGGGGAAGAAATAAGTGACAATCATCAACTAAATGGAGCACACACTTTTACAGTTTCAATATATGAGAAACTCTCAATGATAGATGTCCTGTCTGAAAGGAAAGGTTCTGTTGTTGTTTTTTTTTTGCCACCAAGAGGCCCCACTCTGACTCCTATGGACTTTTCCTTCTGCGCTTACGTTAAGCACATTGCCTACGGTGAGAAAATCAGAGAACAAAGATATTTAAGAGGGAGAATTAATGTCTCCATGGCAAGATCATACTCTCCTTACATGATCGAAAGTACCTGGGGACCATCGCCTGATGTTTTCCGAAGAAAACAGGTGTTCAAATTGAAAACCTGATTAAGTTACGTTTATGTAACTTTTTGTATGAAAATAATTTACCTAAACAATAACCGCAGTAATTTCACCTAGAAATCACGTGCACCTTTTTCGATGACCCTGTATATAAAAGATCCTAATCTAAAATGGATCTTTTGTATTATACGTCTCAGTAATGTGTATTTTAATCTTTGTACTATTAAGATAACACAATACAATTATAATTATATAAATCGTTATATATTAAGACACATATTTTATTTTCAAAAACTCCTCTAAAATAATTGTATTAGCTTGATTAAAGAATTATCTTTGCTTGCAGGAACGCTTTTCCTCTTGACAACACACGTGCTACAAAATTTGCTTTCATGGATAATTCAGATTCCTGTGACACAGTATTCCAATTTAATTACCCTTTGAAGTCTTGTGTGTATAACATATTAGCCAGGGATTAACTTTTGAGAATAATATAGTTAGAGTGTACATAAAATAGAAAGGAACGGAAAGGTTTTTTTCGCAGACTTAATTTATTTGTTTAAAATACTTAATTTAGTTTCATCCTAAATACAAATTACCAAGTGAATGAAAACACAAATTTCATACCAATAACATAACGTTTCATTGAAAAATGAATTATCAAGGATGAACAAACCTTATTTTAAGTAACTTTAAATAACTGAGTATAATGACTTAAAGCTTTTTTTATTGATTGAAGAATGAATTTTTGTTATTGTTGTTGTTAACATCATTTTGTGACTATTATTTAAAGTACTTAACTCTTTCTCCGAACAACCATGAATATTTTACTGTATGAAATAAATATAATAAGGCTTTACAAATGCTTTGTAAGAAAATCTATCTCTGACTTTTGGCTAAAAACCTAGAAAAGACATTACTCCCTCATTTGCCTCAGCTGTCTTTGATTTATTTGTGTTAGACAGACATGCCCAATCATTACACCAACTATCTATTCCGGGCCAAATAATATATTACTCAAATCAAGATGTAGAAACCAAGCAACTCCTAACTTAAAACTGTTTTACCATAAATTCTACATTCACTTGGATGACTTTTTCATTCTTCTTACGTATATACATTCAATATGTGATAAAAAATGGGCAGACTATTCAACATAAAAGCGTACTAATATTTTCAAAACACAAATCATTTTAAAATTGATTGAATCTTACTTTTGTTCTAAAATAAATTTACAAAATTTTATAAAATCGTTGACATATAAATTTAAATGTATGTGAGTTTAAAATAATTTTACTTAGCACTATATCATCTCCAGCGTATTATTTTTTAAAAATATTGTTCTCTTTCTGCTTGTTAGTTTCAGTACAAAATTTCAAAGTTTAAATATATAAGAATATCTTTCTATTGTTCTAGATTTTAAAAGACACTCCCTCAATAACTAAAACTAATTCTTACCCCCCCCCCCCCCACACACACACACACACACAAAACTGTTAATACTTAGACTTCCTGGTTTGTTGAACAAGCTTCCTCAATTCCTGATATTTTTACAAGTAATTAACTACTTGATGTCCTTTAAACATAACATTTAACGCCTTTTATGTCTCAATACCTCACTGTAATCAAGAAAATATTTTGTCTTAAATACATTCATAATAAAAACAATAGTTACATTTTATACTCAATTTTTTATGTATGTATAAAAAAAATAAGATGAACCAAATACAATTTTTAAAATGTCTTAAAACATGTTTGAGTATGAAAGTAACACATGTAAAATGATTAGTTGCACCACTGATTAATAACGATCAAAAGTAATGTAAATCGGCCATCAATTGAAACTATTGATTTATTTCTTTTAAAATTTTAGTATTTGAACAAAATCATGAAATTTACACATTATTTCATCAAACACGCTTTTTTAATGTTCACAAAAATTTTCCATATATATATTGTAATATACATTTTAAAATGAAATATTTCAATTTTAATTTAATTTTAACTGTCGACGATGCACGTGTGTTACCCTGTTACTGCATGCCTAGAATCACAGCACTTTCTTTCACATAATATTTTATTTATTGAAAACAATATTTCCTTTGAAGAGGAAATAAGTATTTCCATATAATACATTAGGAAGATTATAATTTTCTCTGATGCACTACTGAATAATCTTTTTCACAACATTTCCCTTTGTGATTGATGTACTCATCGATCTGATAATTATTCTAGACGTATGTGTAATGTAAGGTATACGGGTATAATCATTGATTGTGATTAATAAATCTAAGCAATCTGTATTGAATATTTACAGATAAATCTCCATTGAAAGGTTTTGTTCGGATATAAACATTGGGTAATTATTTCAAATGTGTTCATAATCCCCTTAAATTAAAAAATCTCTTCAAATAAACAAAAATATCGAAACACGATATTATCTGATAATCATATTTTAATTTATGTTTGCATGAGTATTTTATAAATATTTAATGTTAGACACAAAAACTTTCATATTATTCTTTTAATATGACTACCATCTTTCATAAGTTCTTAACCGAAAAAAGAATCTGATAACTTATAAATTTAATATAACACCTAGGGCATGTTTATTTGGGAAAACCTTTCCAAGAAGGCTCACTTTATTATAAAAACTGGGAAATGCTTTGCAATTGTCAAGGACGTCAATCACTACTTTTATGACCTTTAATAACATTGACGAATAATGTCCGTTTATTTCTTTACATTTTCAAATAATTTATTATGGAAATGGATACAATAGACGTGCTTGTTAATCGCCGGTCGGTCTGCTTATCAATTGTCAATATTGCCGTGAGCTTTTTGGGGATAATTTATTACATTCCCGCACACAAATCTGAGCGATAGTGTGAATGTAACCAACAGCGTGACACTAATACATACATAGTTCAGTTTAGAATAATTTCCTTGTTATGTATAAATAAATATTGAGCTTGACTCGTAAAATAATATTAGATAGACTAAAACACAAACACAATATCTCACAAAAATACGTTTACTTAATCAAACGCGCTTCAACGACAAAGTCGCCATCCTCAGTGATTGATGAGCTACTATAACTATAATATAACTAGTTCTAAACTATAACATGAAGTTAGGTTAAGATGGCGACTTTGTTATTGAAACGCGTTTGATTAAGTAACTTCATTTTTGTGAGATCCTATGTTCGAGTTTTATATCTAGGCATATTTGTTATGTATACACCAATGTCCCATGTCTAACGCTGAATAACAATGATGAAGCTGTATTATAGCTTGACTAACATGTAGAAACATTTCTTAAATCAGTATACCTCGTTGTAGAACTAGATACTATGTATCTCTTTCCACAAATCTTTATTGAATACTCATTATTATTTAATGCATTGAAATAACTAAACCTTTTAAGCAACTAAAGCTATATACAACATAATTCTCTTACAGAATAAAATGTAACCATTAAAAAAAACAAATAAAGATATAAACAAATGATTTAAAAATATATCAAAACACCTGACAGTACAATAAACTAAATCTATCATCAGTTATTTAGATCACAACATTCTTCCCCACTGAATTTAATATACATAGTATTTAAGATATCCCGGGAATTTTCTTGTTCTTGAAGATCGTCTTTGTTCTTTATCTTTCTAAACTATTAGTTGCGTATTAATATAGATCACCACATTTAAGATTTCAATATCAGAGAAGTTTACAAAAAGAAGGTTACAAAATTATATGTGCGTGTTTACATTTGGTAAGCAATCATCACCAGTGTTACCACTATAACGTACAAACTGCCATTGAACGGTTTGAGGAGTATGATAAGATACACAAGAAGTTCACGTGATGGACGGTTAAAGGAAAAAAATACATCAACTACTTATATAAATGTAGTTCAGTAAGGTTTCATTTCAGTTATTATTCATTACGTGAATTGGGTTTATTTATGTTGTTAACCGCAACCACGATGGTTGTGCATCAAGTGTAATATTTACTGATTGCGAGCTTAACCCTGAGTAGTATTGTTGAATAAACAATAAAGCTGCTAATGCTTACTTCTAATCGATTATTGAACACATATCAGTATACGAATAAAAGACTGGTTCTCTCTATAATTCATTTGTAGTTAAGTATAGACTACTATATTGACTAAATTCCCATTTACCCATTATGATCTCCTTAACACCTATTATTATTTCATACCCCTTAAAGAATGTAAACATTTAACTGTGAGTTAATGTCTTACAACTACAATTTGCATTTTTAAGACGAATAAAAAACAGAATTTTAGACTCCCAACCATTAGATTTCTAGAGAATGGGTGTGAACTGTAGCCCAACACAATCGGTTTTTACTTTAATTATTAATACTTTATTAGTGCATAAAATTATTGAACTTTTTTGTCTTTCTACAATTAAAGTATTTTTTTACAACTATTATTTAATATGTTGAGTCTAAATACTCTATCAAATTTCAATGAACACATAATAAATTAATAATGATAAGCTATCCGTATTACGAGTAAAACTTACTTGGGAATCTAGGTAAGACATGTTTTGTATATTTTTTTCTTTTAGTGTAAATGCGAAAAACCTATCGGTTATCGTCGTCTTAAAAAAAAAAAGAAAGAAAAGAACATAAAATGATGATTTTTAGCCCTCGAATACTCTTAACAGCTTCAGAATCGGAGGTAAACAAGAGTTGATAAAATAAACCTAAAGGGAAATATGAAAGAGGTCTAACCCACGACTACGCCAAACAAAGTGTACTCGTAGATCCCTTGGGATTACCACGCCCTTACTCACTGTAGTGAGCCGTTGAGGGTATATAGTTTGTATATGATTGGTTGCATTGTTTACGACATATAAGCGTACACATTAAGTTTTCTTCGGAAATGCTTTCGATTTCTATCATTCTAATTAGGTTATGTGTCTAACAATGTACTTATCAAATTTCACCAACATATGATATCAAGAAATAATTATTTGTCTATAATAATAGAGCAAAATGAAAAAAAAACATATAATTAAGCAACTTTATAACCTTAATTAAGACATTTAAATAAATATGTGTTAAAATATGTGGGGGTAATTTAGCAAAATAAATTAAAGAAATAATTATTATCATCTAAATAAGGACCGTAAGAGCCATTGAATACTGATTATCAACCAAGTGTTTACCATGAAATAGCTTTAAATTAATGGAAAATACCTCCACATAAGGGTTTGCCTGCGGTTTATTCCAAATTGCAAAGTCAGAACATTGAATTATCTGCTTAAAAGCAACAAGATATTATTGTTGTTATTATAACAAGCCATTATTAACATTTTTTAAAAAAATAATCTAAGTACTATATTTTCCTTAAGAGAAAGAGAGAGATATATTACCTAAATTTATCAATTGTTTTGAATAAATAATTGAGAACTTATAAATAAAACAAATTGATATTATTATATATTTATTTATTTTAATTATGTTATTGATTTAACGCCTAAACATTATTACAAAGCTGGTATTATTATTGAAATTATTATTTCAAGCGAACATATACGATCTAAAGTTTAAATCTAACTCAAGACACTTTACTCGAGGATAGCTCATTTGATAGAAAATTGACGAGTAAATAGGTCCTGGGTTCGATTTCCAGTCTAGGTCATATATGTTTCACTTGATATATTTATTTATTATATTTATAAACTGAAAAGGTTTTACAGGCTATTGCCTTAATTTCGTATGTTATGACTTACTATTTCTGAGACTGTGCAGTCACGTGGTACTAATAATCATGATTGTAGTAAACTGCGGGGAATCATTTTTTTCGACTCTAAGATCAATTACAGTGATATTTTGTGATATATATTTGTTTTTAAAGATTTTAAAATTATTATTAGCCTTTGTAACGACATTCTCTGTCTTCAACTTATGTTCACCTCATCTACAACCTGATATTATTTAAACGTCTCTAAGTCTACGTCAGTCATTGGAAATATCATTATTTTTACAAAGTATAATAAAGTAAGTTTACACCTATTAAAGAGCCATTTTTTGGCAAAATCGACGTTTAAAATATCAAAAATCCAGAATGTAAGCTATATCATAAAATCAGCAATACTGCTGGAATAAATCCTTATTTACCAAATCTAAATTATTCCCGTGACCATTTTAACAAATTGGAATTAAGATATATATTCAAACTAAGAGAAAAGAAGGGGATATTAATGAAATGTGGAGAGCTAATTTATTCGGGCCCAGACAACTAAAATATTAACATTAAAATGTCGTGTTAATTCATTAAAATTAAAAGTACCATTAAAATAAGAACGAAAAGTATAAGTACAACGTGTAAATTAAACTAGCGCAATTTTTATAGATATGTATTACAAAAGGTACTTTCTTTATTATAATATAGTCTATAGTATAGTGGTATTCATTATAAAGGGAAAGTTAAAATACGTTATTATTTAAGTAAGTAGGTCATAAGATAAGATAAGCCACAGTCTAAAAATAATTATTTCTTAGAATTTTCAATGCGTCTAACCTCAAAATAGTTACCCAGCGTTGGGTTTTCGTGATACATAAAAAGGCAACATTTTCATAAGAATAATCAATTTTACTTAGTACAACGATTAGTGGACAAAACTTCTAAAAACAAAGAATTTTTGGTACGTACTTGTCAAAGTTTAAAGATAAGGAGACTCTTGGTTTCCCATAAAAAATCACAGTATTACTTATTATCAAACAAATGTTTTTTAATTATCTCTGTCAATATTAATTAGACACCATATGATATTTATATACCCCTCTTTGTTAGGAACATTATGCTATAACAACCTAAGTAGCATCAAAGTTAACATAAAAATGCGTGTCTCAGATTGTTTAATAAAATGCGTTAAGAACTTAAACGAGTTACAAAAATATTTAAATGTTCCTGGGTGTAACATATAGAAAGGTACAATAGTTCCTGGAAGTGGAATTACTTGAAAACTGTAATTACTCATAAGAAAATTGATGAATTTGAATTTTATCTAAAATTTGTTATCTCTACGGGGTTGCATAAATGTTTTTTTTTATTGTGAAATATTTGTAAACATACAAATGCACTGTTGAGGTTATAGCTATTAAATATAGTTACATAATAGATGTAATTTATTTACTTTAATTTGAAACTGGAAAAATTTTAAAGTAAAAAATTAGTAAAAATTTAATTAAAAAATAAATATATATTTAAAAACTCATTTGAATTTATCACTCACTTGAATATGTCTAATGCCAGCTATACTTTGTTCTTCATTTATTGTTGTATTCAGAAGCATTTAACGACTTTTGTATTACATTTTTTAAGTAGTATATGAATATATGCAATATTCCTTCTTTATGTAAAATTGTATATTGCTTGGCATAGTTTATTGTACCGTCAACAATCTTACGTAACCACAAATTCTACTATTTTGATCTCTAAGAATGTTTTCAGTGATATATCCAGTTACATATTGTTTTCAATTTAGCAACTACATCTCAATATATGCATTTATTTTGTTGTTATAACTGTAATTAATTTATGTATATAATTTATAATTTTAATAATAACCAATCAAACAGGAGAAAGAAGAGAGCATTATAAAACTGTTTTACAATCCTAGATTGTTGTTTTAAGAATCAATGTCTACTTTTACAATGTTCTTCACTATAATCTACTTAAATGACACTCGGTATGTGTTAAGCTGCCTCGTAAATTCCGTAACTAGCAAAACCATAAGACTCAATAAAATGTAGAATTTTACCAATGATTGTGTTTGTGTTTCATCTAACATAAAGTTCTACAAAGTACCTTTGGTTGTTGGTATAAATCGTTTAAAATATTTTAAGAACCAAAGTTAACTTAAAACCCAATTATTAATATTTTTTTAACAATCATACTGTCAAACCGATGAGTAAAATGTGTTTTAAATACCTAATGAACTTGTTTTTATACATTTCAAGTTCATTTTAAAGTTCTTTTTTTGAAAAAATATTCTAAAAAATATTATTTATTATTATGATTAAAATTCCAAATTATAATTACTTTAATAGTGTTTACTCTATTCCTAATACTATATACCACCAAATCGACACTTAATTTTTTTTTAAATGTAGTTTTATAAAAACTACTTAGTTTAAACCAACATTTATTTCACCCTACTATACGCCTAATTACGTACCAAGAAATCTTGATTGCCTATTTTATATAATGATTACCAGATAATCAAAACATCACTACTGTTCCTACTTATTGGAGGAATTTGTTATTCAAAATCTAGGGAATGAACTCTACAAGGTGACATAATCTGTGTTCCCCTGTTATTGAATTTTATTTTCTCTTTTGATAATAAGCAAAATTTTAAACATTGGTAGCTGGATAAAATAAACGAAAGCTTTTGGTGTCAATAGTATGTTCGGATAACTATTAAACATCGGGAGCGAGTAACAGTTCAATTATGCTTGAAGCGGAGATAAAAATTTAAATAAACCTACACTTTAAATAAACATGTGACAAAATTAACATTTAAAACTTTTTATGGATTATCAAAACATATAAAACTGTAAACAAGCAAAGTCTTCGGAAACAATAATAAGTGACACGTGAGTTATTTTAAACTTAATTATGGATTGTTATGACATACAACACTATAAGCAGAGTCTTCGGAAACATTAATAAGTCATTTTAAACTAAATTAACGATTATGAAAGCAAGTTATCCCAAAGATCAATCTAAGTAAATTGATTCTATGATTAGTTACAACAGTTACAACTGACACATTCAACATTCAGATTAGCAATTAACTTAACAAATAACTTTGGAGTAATCATATTAACCCAAATAATCAAACTTTTGAAAACTATGAAGTGATAAGCAAATAATTTGCAACCTATTTACTGATTGATGAAGTAATTACCTTGATGTTAGCAGATAAACTAAAACTGACTATTATCACCACAAAAGGTAACAAGAGTCGAATAACATCTGATTATCATTACGTAAACTCGAAGGTAACTAGCAATTGCCGCTATAATTGGGCAGAAAAAACCTCAGAGAAACAGACTACTAAGTCCAATAAAATAAAAATCACATTTAAAAATACAGAAATCTATTTGCGTCATTAATAAAGTTAATAACCAAATTATTAACTTTACAAAGAGATATATAAAAGCAATTATACTTATTGCTTTTGGTATGGATAATTGTGAAAGTTCATGTATCATTGATAGGTTTTTAATTAAATAGAATTTTTTTTATAAGCTCAAGGAAATTCCTAAATATTTATATTTACTACAACAGTGTTCAGTAGCGTTTTAAAATCCACCCCGATTTTTAATTATTAGCCAAAATTTACACCCAAATTATTTTTTTGAATACATTTCTTGTATATACAAATTTACAAAAGTGTTTTAATTAAATGTACTAGTTGTGGTTCAATAAAAATGAGACATATTCATTCATTTTATTTTTACAATTCAAAAATTATCTGTAAATGAAGTTTAAATTATAAACTGTATTAACTTTATAAATTGTCATTATATTTCTGTAAATATTATTACTGTAAATAGAAGAAAGAAACAAAGAAATTACAAAATTAAGATAATAAATAAACGTAGACCAAATGTTATACAGGATGTTTCCAAAAATCGTTTCAAAACTTCAGGAACTTATTCCTCACATGAAAACGAATGAAAAAGTCTGTATAAATATACTCGTATTTCCTAAAATGCTTAGTTTTTCTATCTTGCCACCACTTTGTGTTTTCAAAAAAAAAACATATCTTTTAATTGTAAAAGATATGGAGTTCCAATTTCGTACGTTACTTAATGTTATAAAGACCCATTTTGAGAAAAATAACATCCAATTTCCTTTGCTTATTTCAATTGGCGACTATTTAAAGTTCTTAATGTCGAATATCTCAAAAACTGTTAGGTTTATAAAATATTTTCACTTTAAACGACAAACACTTGTAATGTAGAAAAGAGTTCGGAAGTCAATAAGAAGATGATTGTATTTTGAATGAGGACCACCACTTTGAAGAACTCCTGTAGTTTCTTTCATACAAATATTGTTTTTCATTAGTTTTTGTAAAATAAATTTCCATCGAAAACAAAATGATGAATTTTTGGTTTAAATTCTGGTACTAGGCTAATCTTGGGTATTATAGACAATTAACATGAATTAATTGTTTTCGTTTTTTTCATAATGTACGTATTCCTTAAGCTACAGAAAGATTAAAAAACAATTTTCTGTGTTGTTAAAAAAGAAAGGAAGGTGTATACAATTTTATATAAGGCAGATATATATTGATGCTAACATCAATGATCTTACAAAAAATAACAATGGTTCTTTTTTTAACAATAAATTGTTGTCATATTTTGAAATTTTTAAAATATGATCCCGTTTAGGTTTTGTAAATACTCTACTGATTATTTTAATATGATAAATTCATTTGGAAAATTTGTTTCTAATATTTCTTACAACACACATTCTCCTCAATAATTACGAAAGGATAACTTTAAATTGACACTGAAATTTAACTTTCCGTACAGAAAATTATTACATGTTTATATCGTTTTATGATTAGGCCATCTTTAACTTTAAAAATGTACACATATTTAGTTCCAAGTTATTTAGTTTATCTTTTATCAATAATCCTGAAAACAAAACATATTAAAATAGTTTAGTATAATTTGTTTTATAAAATTTAAATACATTGTTAAATATTTACATTATTGAATTAATCTCTGAGAATTATTTAATATTTTTCAGAAATATGTTATTTACGTATTTTTTTGAAAAAAAAAACTAATTGATATATTCCTAAATGCACTAATCACGTTTAACTTTATATATGTAGAGAACTTGTGTGTGCGCAATAATTCAAAAAATATAGCAGGTGAAGAAAAATACTGTACTTACAGACTTTAAGAAACCGTTGAAGTCGCACTTATGCATGATGTATGAATATAAGTGTTGATACAAGTTTTATATAAACTATTGTTTAATAATATGAAAATTTGTTTGAAAAAAGAAAAATTACATTTAAGCATTGGAAAAGCATAGTTCAAATGCATTTTATTAAATTAGACAACAACTACATCGGTAATATTAGCCTACACTTTAGTGAGAGGCACCTTTTCTATTTTGTAGTTATTTCTTTACTTACCTCCTATTTTAAGTAAACGTATTTTGAATATTCGCTACAGTAATATATGTGAAACTATCAACCTTTCCTATTCCGTGAACTCTTTTTCCCCGTTGATACACTTGACACTATAAAATACTCAATGTATATATAACTAGTAGGAAACTAACGTAAATACATACCGACACATAGACAGGGTATCTAACCCCCCCCCCCCCCCTGTTACTAAAAAAGTAACATAGCCGTGTGACATACAAAATATAAACATTATTTCTCAATGCTGAATTCAGGAATACAATCGGTGTTTTGTTATCTACTCCAGCATATTTTACTTTTTATTAAATACTGCAAAGGCACATTTAATGTTTAATCTATTTGTGATATATGATATTTTATAAAACTTCGATGGTCATCTTAAATATAGGGAAAACATTAACATTATAACAGCTTCAAACCAAGGTTTAAATTTCTAGCTTTGAAAATTAAAATGTGAAATATTTTTGTTTTATAATCGTCTAGCTTTTAAAATTAAAATGTAATATTTTTGTTTTATAAACATTATAAACTTGAAGGCTGGAAATATTAAACCAGAAGTCTTAATAGTATTGCGTGTCACTTCACACTTTAAAACATTAAATATATCTTTAGTTATGTTTAACAAATTTATTTTTTTTATTTCAGATAATTTTTCACTTTTAAAATAATATAGATTTGATATAATAGCTTTTGATATATAAAAAAAAACTATTACCACTGAACTCGACGTTAAAAACAATGTTTTAATCATGTGTTACACAACACAATTGTGTTTTATATTTAAAACATTGACTCAAATCCGAGATGGTAACAAAACATTATAAACATCAAAAATCTTGTTGCAAGAGAACAGGAATGAACATCATTTGTTCCCAAATCAATGTAACGACAATTGTGGTAGAAGTAGATAAAAGGGGGAAAAGCATGACATCGTTCTTTATTCCGTGGTCGTAAGTGATAGAAATATAATTACATAATATATATAGATGTAAAATTAAATAAAATTATACTCTAAATTTAAATAAATATTGTAGTTGTGAATACTTTCTTTAAAAGAAATATATTTTCCTTCTTCGGCCACTTCATTTCTGTTATATCTGACTTATAAAGTTATCTGATTAAATTGCAATAATGAATGGTTGCCTCCTCACAGTCCAACTCATATCCGTTACTTTGATAAGTTGATTTAACGATGAACCAACGACAGCTAATGCCTCATAAAGCTTTTCTCTTTGATGTTCCTCTCCGAGATTAATCCAGAGAAACATCGAATCCCCACCCCTCCCCTCATAACTGCCCTTTGTCCATTACGTGCTTTTCATCTCTGATATGGTTCATTTGCTAACTAAATAATTTCACAAATTAATGTAGAAACATTTCTTGAAACCTGATTTATTAAAATAAGTTACATCCAAAGAACAGTATTTAAATATGTCTAAACTCTAGTTTCTATATTAATCTAAATATACATATCGATATGAAATCCATAAATTAAAATTATACTAATTACAGGATTATTCATACCGACGAATCAAAAACAAAAGTAAGTTTTAATTAAATTTATAGTTTAATTAATTACGAAAAATGGTTAAATAATTAGCTCCTTTCTCATGACTTATAAATAAAAAATTGCCAAATATTTATTGGTTAATTTTACAAAATATGTAAACTCCTGTTTGCAATATTTCAACAGTTAAATTAGAAGAAATATTTCTCTTTTAATTTTATTTGAGATAATATATCAAATTAGACGGGTACTGCTTTGTTTAAAGGAATGATTGGCATATAATATTAATTTCAATAGGATATTTTAATTGTGTTTCTATCCATGGAAGTGTAAGACATACGTGAGTACGTATAAAAGTTATTATATTTAAGATTAAAAAAACATTATTACTAAAATTGCAATGATGAACGCTAGTTTACATTTTAATATCTGTAACTTTTTATTTTACGTAAACACAAATAAATAAACAGACGAACAGTAAAAAATGGTCATCCAATAACAATTACGATACGAGTTTCGTTTATAAAAACCAAACAACAAAATAACTTAATTTATTTATATATATGTACGTAATATTCTGTCCACACAAAGAAACAAGTATTTTGATGGAAGTAATTTTCTATGTTTTTGTTTGATTTTAAAATTTAATAAATCACGTTTAAAAAAAAATTAATTGTTACGATCGCTTTTGCTTATTTAAGCAACCGTTAATAATTACACAAGCAATAAAAAAAGTTACACAAGTAATAAAGTATTGAATTACTTAATAAATTATTTCATTATTTACAACTCATTGTCTAGAACTATTGCATATTGTAGATTTGAAGGATTTTTGTAATTTATTTATTTATGTCATGTAGAAATTAATAAACAATTTTAACAGGAGATATAAAATTGTATTTATAAATTGAATAAGAAAATCGTGTTTAGTAACAATATACGTTTACTTTTGAAAGACCAATCTCAGAAACTAATTTAAATTATTTAATTATAAGCCTAAATATAGATGGCCTATTACGAATAAATTCAAAGTGTTTTTGAAAATTGCATTAAACCTGTAATACTGAATTACCTACATGTTGCAAGTACGTGCTCTATTTTATATTTGATCTAAAACCTCTTAATCACAACGTTTGTTACCACAAGTCTCTTTCAGATTTTTTTGTTCGATAAATGAAGTATGTCCTTTGCCTCCTAAGTTTTGTTAAATCTTGTAACTTTTACTTTCCTCTATCATGTACGAAAAGTATCTATATGGTGCAAAAAAAAACAACATATTATTATGTTATTCAGCGGTTTCCCCCTTTCAGAATACAAATAAACCACTTTTAATATGATTTCATACATCTGTATGGCGGTATCTGGAAATTTTTTCTCTTATTATGTTATGAAATACTAAAGACTCAAAAATTGTAATGGTTAATACAGAGTAGTTAATTAGATTTCAAACTAAATCTTGTAAAAGTAGGCACGATAATAAATAACGGTTAAAAGTAAATTATTAAGCATTGTAAGAAAAAAAGGTTGGTCCTAAGGATCAAAATTATAATATTACATAAAGTATGGATTTATCACGTAAATTTGATATAACGAACGAATGTTCTAGAAAATAAACAAATATTAATTTTCTAGTAATTCTTATGTATTTTTGATACCTGAAAATACATGCGTCTTTATGCTCGAATTTGACAATTGATTGTATATTTCTGGCAAATAATTTTTCCTATGGATTTTGAAATGAAGATGATATCGAATTAGACGCCCTTAGTCGCATAGAACTGTGTGTTTAAAACCAACTGACGGATAAAATGTTTAATATTTATCATTATTTTAGGCCCAGGAATACACCTGTTAAGTACAAAGCTTTCTTTCTGTAACAATCCTGTGAACTTATATACAGGATGATTTAAAATTGCACTGCAAAATATACGTTTCGTTTCCGTCTGTCGGCCATTTAGTGTTTTTATAATTAAACTGTATATCCTTAGAAGTAGACAAGCTTTTGAGTGAAGATTTGGTATACGCATTTTATATGTAACATTTTACCAGTAAACCAAAAAACCAAAACTTTATTTTGTACATTTTGAAAATAGCAGAAATTTAAAATGTTTAATGTCGAATATCTCGGAAACTTAATTAACTTTAAGTAAGGAAACTTAAATAACTCGGATATTTAACACATTAAATTAAATTTACAATAAAAGTTAAAATTTCATTAATAGTTTGAAAATGGAGACTGGCGTTTGAATGCTATTTTTTTTTCCTTTAGGTTTCAAAAATTACATAATAACATAAACCTTATTAATTTTATCTGATTTTATTGTCTACGAATTTAGTTTGAAATTTTTATTTTTTAATATGTAAAAAAATTTTAGATTTGAGTAACAATTATTGGGAAATATTTCTTAGTATACAATTTGTCTAAATGTTCTTCAAAGATCATAACATTATGCTTCTAAATCATTACGTGATGGATCATTAGATCCATGAAAGTTTGTATAAAGTCATGTGATACAATTTCTTAACATTGCTTATATAATGACGGTGTGGATGAACTAATAAACTTTGTTTTATACAATTATTCGGATAGCAGTTTATTTAAAACTAAGGCTAAGATTAAGGAAGTAAATAACATCGTTATGTCGCCAATCTGTTGAACATCCTTTAAAACATTAACATGATAACTATGTCCGTTGAAATATATATTTCTTTATATGACTCATCTGTTGATGTAATGATGAAATTCACTGAAAATTATAATGAAAGTGAGCAAATAAACCTGTATAATCAAGACTCACCGACCTGTATACCTGTAACAGCTTTACAGATTGATTTCAATGGGAAAACATTAAATTATGCCATCTTCTAACTATAATGTCGGGTGTTTTATTTTATGACTGCTATAAATTCATGTGTAAAAATTTTGCTTCATTTCCAAAGAGAGTTTATTATTTTTCTATTTTTCAAATATATTGAGTGTTTTCCAACTACAAACATTAATAATATGTTGGTATTTATTTACAAAAACAAGATATTTAATGGTTAAAATAACATATCTTTTTGTGAAAATCTGTTTTAAATAACATAACTTTACAGCATAAAATATATTTTTATGACATAATTACTTTAGATCATATTTGATGTAATTAAAGTGACACCCCTCCCCTCCATCATTTGTATGGACAGGGAAGAATTACCTATTAAAAAGGTCAAACGTGTACCATACGTTTTATATAGGGCATATAACTTATAACTTATATTTATGTTATAGTTATTTTTATAAAGTTGAAGCCTTTAAGGGACATTTTAAATTATACAGACAGACAGACAAGGACGTGATATTATAAGGATCGCTGGTTTTACCTACCGACCCTAATGAAGATAAATCAAAATCCAATCCATCTTTTAATGGTTATTGAATATTTTTGTCTCACATCTTACAAAAACTGCTTTTTAAACTTACATGTTACTCATTTCTCATTTTGTGGTTAAATTAAGTTTTATTCGTCATACAAGACATTATAATATATGATTTCGCAACAAAAATTTAATTTCAAAACCAAATAATTTTTTTCAGATTTGTAGATGACGCAATGTTAGAGGTGGTCACATGAAATCTGACACTCTAATTTGGGCTAGTCCCACCTTTTTTGGTCTAATATACATGCATATTTGTAATTAGAATAAACTTTAGTTTTATTTAATACGCCACACATAATATTCCAACAACAACAAAACTTAGCGCGCCGTACAGGATCGGATTCTACCAATCAAAACAAATGAAAAATTTCCTTTAGTTTAGTCGTAATCCACCATTTAGTTTTTTTTTACAAAAACTCACTGTAATTCCAGAAATACATAAGACGTAAGACTTTATTTAAATAATTTTCAAAATGGCGACCGTTTAAAACTTTTAACGTCGAATATCTCCTAAACAGTTAACTTAACAAAAACTACCACCATTTTAAAAATAATAAAAATAAAGTATTTGTGTTTAGCACACTTGAAAATTGTAACATAAAAAAGCGTATACCAAATTTGAACTCTACATCAAATCTATTTCTGGAGTTACATTAGGTTTAAAAAAAATAATAATAAATAAATAAATAAAATGGCGGATTGTTATAAATGAAGGGAATTTGAAAAATGTGACTGATCATTTTTCACTTTATTAGATATGTATAATCCGATCGTGTATAGTGCGCTAAACTTTTTGTGACATCCTGTATATTTATTCTCCTGTCTGTGTAAACTGGTTGCGTCATGCAGACAGATATACGGACAGACACGCGCGTAAAATTATAAGGGTCCTATTTTTTGCAACAAAAAAATTACAAATAGAAAGGAAGTCAAGTAACACATTATTTACTAAATGTACATTCATTCCCTCAAAAATTAAATCTAATGCTTTAAATGTTTATTTTTTTAATGTTTCTATTTTTGAACAAATATTAAAACTTTTTTTTTAAATGAATGCGAAATATAATATGGTTTAACTGATTTTAAATTCGGAAACCCTTGAAAATAGAATAAAATATGTGATATTAGTAAAAATAAACACCATTAATTGTTGTTTGAGGATGGAATTAGTTAATCAAAACGAAATGAAACACTTGAGTATTGTTTTTGAGTATTAATATAAAATAATACATCCAATAGATGAGTACAGTGTAGTTGTATTTCTGTTGTGTGACTGTAAACTTCTAACAGTTCTTACTATTTATAAGTACAATCGTTTTATGGGTACTGCGAGGTTATTTTTGTAACATAGGTTCTCTAGAACACAAATTGCAATATATATTTTTTTCATTTAGCGCAGAAAATATAAACTACGATGTAATTCCTAATAGGTTGATTTTAAAAAGACATTTTAGGCAATTGATAAGGAAATTTATAACTAGTGTTGCTCCAAAACTAGTATTAAAAATTAGTAATGCTCCAAAACAAGTCACCTGGCTATGAGAAAGGAAAACAAAATATCCCAATATGTCAAAAACATGTTAAAATCAACGATAACAATAGCACAAAAGTGTGAAGTCATCCTTTTTTCAATTCTAACGAAAAATAAATTTGATCTCAAAATAACGTTGAGCCATGAGTTGATCAATACGATAAGGATTACTGCTTACAATTTGACGAGGTCAAGGATGATGTTATTATCGCAATCCTACAACACAAAATATTTACTTGACTGACAAAAGTAAATTTTTTATGAACGGTTTGGTGAATAGATATAATTTGACGTATTTGAAATATAAATAAACATAACTTTGTACTAAAAGAGAGCATTAACAACTTTTTCATCTTCAAAATTAAATTTGTACAAAAACATCCTATCTCGAGTTTGTAATACTATGATTATTTTATACAGGTTAAGATTTAAATATTATAACACTTAAATTACACCTAGTAAAATGTTATCACCAGCTTCTGTTCTGTTTATTGATAAGAAGAGCACGCTGTCAGCTGAGATCTAAGCAGGTTTTATCTGAATATATTTTACTAATCCAGACAAGGTATATGATAAATAGATTATTGTGACAAACAAAGGGTAATAATACCTTCCTTTCTTGTTGTTCTCCCGTTCCAAATGCATTGTTACGGCGAATGCTAATTGTATTTGATAACATTAGTATAATCTACATTGCATTGCCAGTCCTCTCAGATTATTTCATGTATAATCCCATCACTACACAACATAATGATGTAATCACATATATCGTTACAGATATGGAAATATATATTCTATTCAATAGTCTACTTGTTTATTGTAATATTTATTTATAGAACTCTGTTATATGTATGGAAACGATTAATTGGAAAATAAAACATGGGTAAATAACAATCTTCAGTGTCATCGTAAAATGTTTTAAAAATCTATTTTTGTAAGGTTTTACTTTCTTCAAAGACAAAATAAAATTGAATTCCAATTAGAAAAAAGAATTAAGGCTTTATACTTCTAATGTCAATAAATAAACACAAATTAACCAAGCTTTGATAGTAGATAATTCTTCAAAAATCGAATTGTTTATCAAAACGTGTTTAACAAAAACAATTGCTAGGATTAATTAAATTGTATAACGACGAAAAAGTATTTGAACCTTTAGAAAGAGATCAGTTATTAACCCACAATCTTATTACTGATACCGTTTATCAACTTTACGAACTTCAAGGTCATGTTGCAGATAAAATGTGATATTTTTATATCTACTGACATTTCTACTGAAATCTGTATTCTACGAAATTGATGTTTTATATTTTATCCTAATTCTAGTTTTAATTAATACGGGTAGTGCAATGACCTCCTTATTATTACAAAATCCCTTCTTTTCCCTGATTTATGTTGAAAAATTAGTACAAAATTAAAGCTTTTATAATTGTTACTTTGAGGTAAAAGTGTTTCACTGTGGAAGATTAATAAGTCAAATTAAATACACATTGTCTAATCAGATGGTCTAGCCTTACATTTAATTGTGTGTTAGCTTGTAACATAGGGTTTCAAAATTTGTTATATTATTCAGGGTGATCAGCTTAAAAGTCACCCGGAACTATAATGTATTAAAATTAGGTTATACATAATTCATGTACAATGATTTAAATCATTTCAGTCATTGTACACAATTATATGTTGGTTAGCCTGGATCAGCTAATTTTAATTGATTACTTCAGTTTGCTAATGATATTGGTCTCATTCAATTTCAAAACAGTATTTTGCACAGTTTTGGTCTCGTTAATTAAATAGTGCATTTAAAAAATACTGCGGTATAAGAAGGGTGTTTATTGTCGAAAACTTCAATAAATATGGTTCTTACAAGCAGTTTAAAGAAGGGTCTCTTCTAAAATCTTGTAATGAAGTTACAGTGAAAAGTGTTAATCAGAAACCTATCAAGATATTTCGACAAACTGACTCAGTAACGAACAGACAAAAAACGTTTTTAAAAATAAACCTGTTTTAATACAGCAAGGGTTCCGTGACATTGAAGCTGATCTCAGTAGATCCTTGGTATGTCCTTACGAAAATTAAGTAGTCAAACTAAAGTTTCTTAAGGTTCACCCATACTGCTGGAAAAGTTCTTTAATTTTACTAATACTAAATGGAGACTTATAAATAAACTAACACTTCTTGATTATGAAAAAAGAAATCCGTACTGTGTTTGGTTAAATAGACTAATAAGAAATAATATTGAAATTTTAAACAGAGTTTTCTTTCCTGACGAGGTGTGGTTTCACTACCATGCTTGACGTAATAGTAATCCTCGTAATTTCATTGAATGTCATTTCCATCAACAAAATATTTGGGTATGGTGAGCTATATCAAGAATAAAATCTAGATGTATTAAGAAATTATTCGACAATTCTTTGGTCTACTTGAAGAAAATGAGGACTACTGTTGGTTGCAGTAGGGCGGTGCAACTCACTCTACCATGAATATGTTGTATGAAAGAACTTTAGCCACCTAGACCTTCTGATCTATCTATTTTATATTTCTCTTGAGGGATTTTTTGATTAATTAAGTATTCAATAGTAATTCAATCATTTTAGAGCAGTTGAAAATAAATATCAACAGTGTTATTTATTACAGAGATAAGTGATTCCTAAGAAAAGTTTCCAGAAGCGTATTAACAAATATATAGATATAAATTGACATAGGTTTAACATTTATTATAAATTTTGAAGATAAATAAAAATTTTCACTGAAATCGTTGTTTGTTTTCAATATTTTTTATTACCCTGGTCACTTTTAATTTGATCACCAAGAAAAACAATTTAAAATATGAAAATACATTTGAATTAGAAATACCTATTTAAATATTTATCATTTTATAAACAAACAATCACATTTTCTAAACAAGAACTTAAACACAACTTCAATTGTCAGTTTTTCGAAGTTTTGTTTTTAAATCCAATCATGGTGGACTTCAACGCGGTTTTTTTCAAAATTACTGTTTGTTGTAAGTACTGGATGCTCATGAATAAAATAGACAATCTATACACTTCAAAAACCTTCAAACTATTAATTACAGCTGAACTTCAAATACGACAGAATTTACGAGAAAATTATCAAAAGGTGTATTAAGTCACAATAATTTATTTTTGTGCAATAATAATTCTTATTCGGTAATCGAATTACAGTTTCTTTTCTCCATTTTTATCTCCTTTAAAAAACTTTCAAAGTATATATCACATTTCCCCAACCCTAACCCACTACCATTTAAGATATTTGAGTTGACACCCAACTCTTCCTTCAAGAGGTATATTAAGGTCTTGCGGGTGTGGACGAATAGGTATACTACCTCTTTCAAGTCGTTATATTTAAACGAATTTATTCAAATTTGGAAAACTATACTTCCCTACAATTTCTTGAGCAAATTTTATGATTAAAAAATATGGAGGTTAAATTTAATTATGAATGTCGTTATTCATATATTTTTTAAGTAATAATATCTCAGTTATGGATCAATTTATAAGATATTTTCAAAGATTAGTTTATTTCATTATTGTTTATGGTCTCGACTTATCAATAGATAACGAAGTTGAATTATACTCTCGAAACCTTGTGTTGTAGATGCATAAATAATGGAAAATGTACGAATACACGAAATTAATGAAATTTTGTTGATTACAAGACATGATTCTTCAATTATCAATAAACAAATTAAGTTCAAAATAATAGTTTAATTGTTTTATTTAATATACTCTATAGTTCGACTTCTATTACGTCCCTCTTATTATTATGGTTTTATATTAACATTACATTAAATAAAGAACAAACTGACTGGCGTTTCACATTTTAACAACCTCGTAAACAAAGTATTTTGTTTGTATTAATAAAATAATATGTAACAATTAACGTTAATAACCAAAATGTTGATATCCATGGCTGTATAAAATAAAATAAAAACTCTCAGGATTTCAGCTAAATTACTATTCAAAATACTTTAGAGCAGGTATTATTTAACCGAAATATAACGTACACACATGATAAAGAATACAATTTTAATCATTTTAATATTTTCAAAAACCATAAGTTACCCCAATTTAATACCAAACCACTAGACCAATTTGAATGAAAATTAAACTGTATTAGGTTCAGATTATATAAATTCCCCTCTCGGTATGTCTAGTTACATCAGCGTTCGTTCATTTTGGTTTGTCTCTTTTATTTTTTTAAGAAAAAAATATTTGAAATATGAAAGTTATTGCGCAATAGGTTGTAGCAAACAATTATTAATTTTTAATGTTTTTTTTTTTTTAACAATTACAGAATGTCAATACTAAATAGTTTGTTTTGTATTTTTTCGTCTTATAATAATAACTAAGTATTCTAAAGAATACAACTTTGCGGATCTTAGTTATTACATCTATGCCAAAGTTATAAAAGTTTTACTGTGATTGCGTCATCAGATTTCATTAATGTGCTACAAAAATGACGAACATTTAATAATTTGTTTTCACCTACTGGAACTACTTCTTTCCACATATTATATAAATATTTTTATTTATCTCTTAAAATAAGGCTTTTTTTATGTAGTTAGATTTAAAATTTCTCTTAGAAGGAACACTGGCTGTGTATTGTCCCCCCCCCCAAACATTTCTCTAAATATGAAAAATGTGAACTATGAATATTAATCAATTGTTAACTTTGTGTATTTGTTGCATAAAATCTCTACGTTTAACCATAAATTGACGAATATGCATAGGTAGACCCGCATTGTCCGCAACCGGTTTTATTGACCGAAGCCACCGTACGAAACCGTTATTGACTAGTAAATTATATCCACTAAATAACACACCTACAAACACCTGTTAAAATAAAATAAACTTTGTTAGGGTACGTTTGTTTGTAAAAATTTATTTTTTTAAGAACGTTAAACAGTAGTAAGAGTTAAATCTGAAACAAATTTATTGTACAAATTAAAACTATAATTTCTTTAAAGTTTAAAATTAACAAATATATATACAGAAATAAACACATATAACTTAAAAGCCTGGGTTTCAGTAATTACTGAAATCATATTAACATCTGTCAGATGTCACAATCAAACCCGGGTAAGTTTTATGGCTAATTTTTATTATTATTATATAACTTTTTAATGTAAATTTACAAAAAATAAACAATTTATAAAAATTTATAAAACAAAAGACATTACTTAAAATTTCTTGTTATCTGACAGACATAGGTGATTTGATATCTAACGTTTCTTAGAAGTTCCTGCAAAGTAGCGAAAAAATTATCAATTAATTGTTTTGTGACACGATTTTGATTAATTCCTAATAACAATTAAATCAATAAAGTAAAACGTCGTAATTTTTAGGATTAATAATTGGCGATATTTTTTACATGAAAATATGGGTGTTTTATAGACCAAATTTAGTTTGTTCATAATATTTGTTTATATTTTTTATTTAAAAACAACAACATAATAAAGAAGAAATATAATGTTTGCAGTTTTACAAAACTTGTGTACCTATAAACAAATGATCATGATGACTTGTTAATTTAAACATCGTCTTGTTAAAAATTAAATACATATATGTCTGGACATTTATGTGTTTCTCTCTTTTGACGGTTTAGAGTGAACACGTTGGTGAACTTCACGGACCGTTAATGTTCAAACTATATATTTCAAAACTACTTTGTTGTAATGTTTAAAACTGGATTTAGTAAATAAAATTTCGTTTCGTATTGAACTATGTAGATGGTAAAAACTATCTATATTAGCCTAAAACTTTGGTTCTGGCTTATTTTTTAAAAAAAATATGAGGTAATATTTTTCATTTTCTAAGACGCTTAGGGGTTGTATGATATCACTATTCAGAATACGGGGTTACCTTTATGTAAAATGGTGGAACTGGGAAAGCTTTAATTATTTTATTTTTTTTACACGTTTGTGTAGGTGTGTCCTTGAGCGAAAAAGATATATATATATATAACCTTCATATAAGGTGCTTAATACTCTTGTGAAATACAAATAGTTGTAATTTGAGTAGTTCCTTGTAATCACTGTTTATGCTTTAGTATAAATCTTAGCAAATCAGCAAATAGGCGCATCTTTGATCATTTTTTTCAACTCAAAGTTCATAGAGTTGTCTTATGTATATAGCCTTCTCCTTCCAAACTTTGATTTGCAAGGTTTCGTGTACTAAATACTATTATGATTACAGTAATCGTTATTATTATATTAGTTTTATGATGCAAAATATAAATTTAATTCATATTTAGCTGTGAAAAATAATACGATGTATCTGTGGCCAATTAAGAAACTACAGTGACATTAAATTATTAGTTAGTTCTAATTAAGTATTAGTTTATTAGTTTCTTATACCGTGCAGTCAATACGTCATATCAATGGATATCGGAATTGGAACGAATCTTTTTAGTTCATGGTTCATGGTTCATGTCATGGTTTTTTATTCAGACTTTTGCAAAACCTAGATTTTTGAAATTTTAAAGTTATCACATTGTGTTAACTATACCATTTTTTTAACGATGCAATTACATGAGGACGCTGGTGAAAATATATTTAACTACATTGAAAGTTTTTTTTTTTTTTTAATTATAAGATTATTTAAGAGATCAAAGTAATATAACTTATGAATTTGAGACAAAATTATTTCTATGTGTTTGCGTTATAAATTATAAAACGTATGTTTGATTCTAATCCTGCAAATTCGACTTGATCAATACTATGAAATCGTTAAATCTTTACTTTTGTTTCCAACTTTTTAAAACTAAATTATTAATAATACCTATTTTTTTAATATTGTTGTCAAATGAAGAGTAACAATACATACAGAAACTTTGTATTTTATACAACTTCAGACAGATTCGACAAGTTTTAATTGAGTCAAAAAATCTAGTGCCATACAAAACAAAAATGTATCATTTCTTAATTTAAAAATTAAATGTAGCTATAGTATTCCCTTCAATCTAGTAATTTAATTTACTTTCAACATTATTTCAATATTTATATAAACAAATACTTACAATTAATAAGTAATCCTCTTAAAAAATTATCAAGACCTTATCAATAAAATATAAAATTTTCATTGTTAATAAATAATATTCCTAAAATATTGCAACTAGCAATTTCATTCTATCTGAATTTAAATAACCTCATCAACTGCACCAAAATTAAACTGAATAAGCCTATTTCTAAAATTACATCTCACCAAAACGTAGGGGTAAATTAAAACGTAAATAGAAGCAAATCAAATCCTCCCACCAAAACAACTAACTACATTCATACATATTTCATTACAGAGTACAGTTTGTGCGGAAAACAATTCACATGCGCACCATTAGCCGTTCCTAGGTCGGTTCCTCTAGAAATGAAACAATTACCGTTGAGCATTCGAATACAAGTTGTGTTTATGTATGCATATATATTCGTATGTATGCCGTTTATAGAGACAGAAGTAAAGAATAAAAATAACTTTTTATATATTTATTCAAAGGGGTTGTTGCTGATAAAGACTAATTCCAAGAATTTACATAATTACACTATTTTATTACACCAAATGAAAATTAAAACACTTCAGAGTGTTTTTTACTAAAGAGTTTTTTTACAGCAATAATTGACTAATTCATGATTACAAACGGATATTCGTTTATATCAAATTATTTACAACTGAGATCTTCTAGCTTCTATATTTGATTACACTACGCCTTATTACCTCTCTATCTAATCAAATCTGACGGAAATATTTGTATAAATTATTTGGGTAGTCAATTGGGTATCTGTGTACATTATATTAATACACAAGAGGGTTAATCATCTGTCACTCGTTAAATCTAGATCAACTAAAACAAGAATATGACTATGTAGTAAACTAAACTATGAATAGCGCCAACATAGTCTATGATTATGTTGGAAACTAAAACATGAATAGCGCCAACATAGTCTATGATTATGTTGGAAACTAAAACATGAATAGCGCCAACATAGTCTATGACTATGTAGTAAACTAAACTATGAATAGCGCCAACATAGTCTATGATTATGTTGGAAACTAAAACATGAATAGCGCCAACATAGTCTATGATTATGTTGGAAACTAAAACATGAATAGCGCCAACATAGTCTATGATTATGTTGGAAACTAAAACATGAATAGCGCCAACATAGTAAATGATTATGTAGGAAACTAAAATATGAATAGGCTCAAAATAGTCTATAGCTATGTAGGAAACTAAAACATGAATAACGATAATATGTGACGATCTTACTAGTTAGGCACCGGAATCGTGCTATAAATCTCTAGAGATTAAGTGCTTTGTTTGATATGGCACTGATCAGCTGTGGCTGGAGCTAAAGTAAAGATACTATGATGTAGGAAATAGGCTTTAGCATCAGAGTGGTATTTAGATAGCTGAGAAATAAGTGAATTAAACCCACTTAAATGAATAGCCAAGCACGTTTTTTCTGCAGAATAGATATCACAGGCTAGCATAACTTTAATCTATATATTAGTTAATTAGTTTGATATCAAGCAACCAAAACGCGTTATAGTACCAACATTGTTTATGACTATGTAGGAAATAAAAACTTGAATGCGCCAACAAATCCCTATGACTATAAGGAAAGTAAAACATGATTATAGTCTATGACTGTGTAGGAAAGTAAAACATGATTATAGTCAATATAGTCTGTGACTGTGTAGGAAACTAAAACATGAATACGATCAATATAATCTGACTGTGTAGGAAACTAAAACATGTATACTATCAATATAGTCTATGACTGTGTAGGAAACTAAAACATGAATACGATTAATATAGTCTATGACTGTGTAGGAAACTAAAACATGAATACGATTAATATAGTCTATGACTATGTAGGAAATAAAAACTTGAATGCGCCAACAAATCCCTATGACTATAAGGAAAGTAAAACATGATTATAGTCTATGACTGTGTAGGAAAGTAAAACATGATTATAGTCAATATAGTCTGTGACTGTGTAGGAAACTAAAACATGAATACGATTAATATAGTCTATGACTGTGTAGGAAACTAAAACATGAATACGATTAATATAGTCTATGACTGTGTAGGAAACTAAAACATGAATACGATTAATATAGTCTATGACTGTGTAGGAAACTAAAACATGAATACGATTAATATAGTCTATGACTATGTAGGAAATAAAAACTTGAATGCGCCAACAAATCCCTATGACTATAAGGAAAGTAAAACATGATTATAGTCTATGACTGTGTAGGAAAGTAAAACATGATTATAGTCAATATAGTCTGTGACTGTGTAGGAAACTAAAACATGAATACGATTAATATAGTCTATGACTGTGTAGGAAACTAAAACATGAATACGATTAATATAGTCTATGACTGTGTAGGAAACTAAAACATAAATACGATTAATATAGTCTATGACTGTGTAGGAAACTAAAACATGATTATAGTCAATATAGTCTGTGACTGTGTAGGAAACTAAAACATGAATACGATCAATATAATCTGACTGTGTAGGAAACTAAAACATGAATATTATCAATATAGTCTATGACTGTGTAGGAAACTAAAACATGAATACGATCAATATAGTCTATGACTGTGTAGGAAACTAAAACATAAATACGATTAATATAGTCTATGACTGTGTAGGAAAGTAAAACATGAATACGATTAATATAGTCTATGACTGTGTAGGAAACTAAAACATGAATACGATTAATATAGTCTATGACTGTGTAGGAAACTAAAACATGAATACGATTAATATAGTCTATGACTGTGTAGGAAACTAAAACATAAATACGATTAATATAGTCTATGACTGTGTAGGAAAGTAAAACATGATTATAGTCAATATAGTCTGTGACTGTGTAGGAAACTAAAACATGAATACGTTCAATATAATCTGACTGTGTAGGAAACTAAAACATGAATATTATCAATATAGTCTATGACTGTGTAGGAAACTAAAACATGAATACGATCAATATAGTCTATGACTGTGTAGGAAACTAAAACATAAATACGATTAATATAGTCTATGACTGTGTAGGAAAGTAAAACATGATTATAGTCAATATAGTCTGTGACTGTGTAGGAAACTAAAACATGAATACGATCAATATAATCTGACTGTGTAGGAAACTAAAACATGAATATTATCAATATAGTCTATGACTGTGTAGGAAACTAAAACATAAATACGATTAATATAGTCTATGACTGTGTAGGAAAGTAAAACATGATTATAGTCAATATAGTCTGTGACTGTGTAGGAAACTAAAACATGAATACGATCAATATAATCTGACTGTGTAGGAAACTAAAACATGAATATTATCAATATAGTCTATGACTGTGTAGGAAACTAAAACATGAATACGATTAATATAGTCTATGACTGTGTAGGAAACTAAAACATAAATACGATTAATATAGTCTATGACTGTGTAGGAAAGTAAAACATGATTATAGTCAATATAGTCTGTGACTGTGTAGGAAACTAAAACATGAATACGATCAATATAATCTGACTGTGTAGGAAACTAAAACATGAATACGATTAATATAGTCTATGACTGTGTAGGAAACTAAAACATGAATACTATCAATATAGTCTATGACTGTGTAGGAAACTAAAACATAAATACGATTAATATAGTCTATGACTGTGTAGGAAACTAAAACATGAACACGATCAATATAGTCTATGACTGTGTAGGAAACTAAAACATGAACACGATCAATATAGTCTATGACTGTGTAGGAAACTAAAACATGAATAAGATCAATATAGTCTATGACTGTGTAGGAAACTAAAACATGAATACGATTAATATAGTCTATGACTGTGTAGGAAACTAAAACATGAATACGATTAATATAGTCTATGACTGTGTAGGAAACTAAAACATGAATACGATTAATATAGTCTATGACTGTGTAGGAAACTAAAACATGAATACGATTAATATAGTCTATGACTGTGTAGGAAACTAAAACATGAATACGATTAATATAGTCTATGACTGTGTAGGAAACTAAAACATGAATACGATTAATATAGTCTATGACTGTGTAGGAAACTAAAACATGAATACGATTATTATAGTCTATGACTGTGTAGGAAACTAAAACATGAATACGATTAATATAGTCTATGACTGTGTAGGAAACTAAAACATGAATACGATTAATATAGTCTATGACTGTGTAGGAAACTAAAACATGAATACGATTAATATAGTCTATGACTGTGTAGGAAACTAAAACATGAATACGATTAATATAGTCTATGACTGTGTAGGAAACTAAAACATGAATACGATTAATATAGTCTATGACTGTGTAGGAAACTAAAACATGAATACGATTAATATAGTCTATGACTGTGTAGGAAACTAAAACATGAATACGATTAATATAGTCTATGACTGTGTAGGAAACTAAAACATGAATACGATTAATATAGTCTATGACTGTGTAGGAAACTAAAACATGAATACGATTAATATAGTCTATGACTGTGTAGGAAACTAAAACATGAATACGATTAATATAGTCTATGACTGTGTAGGAAACTAAAACATGAATACGATTAATATAGTCTATGACTGTGTAGGAAACTAAAACATGAATACGATTAATATAGTCTATGACTGTGTAGGAAACTAAAACATGAATACGATTAATATAGTCTATGACTGTGTAGGAAACTAAAACATGAATACGATTAATATAGTCTATGACTGTGTAGGAAACTAAAACATGAATACGATTAATATAGTCTATGACTGTGTAGGAAACTAAAACATGAATACGATTAATATAGTCTATGACTGTGTAGGAAACTAAAACATGAATAGGATTAATATAGTCTATGACTGTGTAGGAAACTAAAACATGAATACGATTAATATAGTCTATGACTGTGTAGGAAACTAAAACATGAATACGATTAATATAGTCTATGACTGTGTAGGAAACTAAAACATGAATACGATTAATATAGTCTATGACTGTGTAGGAAACTAAAACATGAATACGATTAATATAGTCTATGACTGTGTAGGAAACTAAAACATGAATACGATTAATATAGTCTATGACTGTGTAGGAAACTAAAACATGAATTCGATTAATATAGTCTATGACTGTGTAGGAAACTAAAACATGAATACGATTAATATAGTCTATGACTGTGTAGGAAACTAAAACATGAATACGATTAATATAGTCTATGACTGTGTAGGAAACTAAAACATGAATACGATTAATATAGTCTATGACTGTGTAGGAAACTAAAACATGAATACGATTAATATAGTCTATGACTGTGTAGGAAACTAAAACATGAATACGATTAATATAGTCTATGACTGTGTAGGAAACTAAAACATGAATACGATTAATATAGTCTATGACTGTGTAGGAAACTAAAACATGAATACGATTAATATAGTCTATGACTGTGTAGGAAACTAAAACATGAATACGATTAATATAGTCTATGACTGTGTAGGAAACTAAAACATGAATACGATTAATATAGTCTATGACTGTGTAGGAAACTAAAACATGAATACGATTAATATAGTCTATGACTGTGTAGGAAACTAAAACATGAATACGATTAATATAGTCTATGACTGTGTAGGAAACTAAAACATGAACACGATCAATATAGTCTATGACTGTGTAGGAAACTAAAACATGAATACGATCAATATAATCTGACGGTGTAAGAAAGTAAAAATGAATACGATCAATATAGTCTATGACTGTGTAGGAAAGTAAAACCTGAATACGATCAAATAGTCTCTAACTCTGTAGGAAAGTAAAACATGAATACGATCAATATAGTCTATGACTGTGTAGGAAAGTAAAACATGATTATTGTCAATATAGTCTATGACTGTGTAGGAAACTAAAATATGTATACGATCAATATAATCTGACTGTGTAGGAAACTAAAACATGAATACGATCAATATAGTCTATTACTGTGTAGGAAAGTAAAACATGATTATAGTCAATATAGTCTATGACTGTGTAGGAAACTAAAACATGAATACGATCAATATAATCTGACTGTGTAAGAAAGTAAAAATGAATACGATCAATATAGTCTATGACTGTGTAGGAAAGCAATACATGAATACGATCAATATAGTCTATGAATGTGTAGGAAACTAAAACATGAATACGATCAATATAATCTGACTGTGTAAGAAAGTAAAAATGAATACGATCAATATAGTCTATGACTGTGTAGGAAAGCAATACATGAATACGATCAATATAGTCTATAACTGTGTAGGAAAGTAAAACATGAATACGATCAATATAGTCTATGACTGTGTAGGAAATAAATACATGAATACGATCAATATAGTCTATGACTGTGTAGGAAACTAAAACTTGAATAAGATCAATATAATGTGACTGTGTAGGAAAGTAAAACATGAATACGATCAATATAGTCTATGACTGTGTAGGAAAGTAAAACATGAATACGATCAATATAGTATATGACTGTGTAGGAAAGTAAAACATGATTATAGTCAATATAGTCTATGACTGTGTAGGAAACTAAAACATGAATACGATCAATATAGTCTATGACTGTGTAGGAAACTAAAACATGTATACGATCAATATAATCTGACTGTGTAGGAAACTAAAACATGAATACGATCAATATAGTATATGACTGTGTAGGAAATAAATACATGAATACGATCAATATAGTCTATGACTGTGTAGGAAACTAAAACTTGAATAAGATCAATATAATGTGACTGTGTAGGAAAGTAAAACATGAATACGATCAATATAGTCTATGACTGTGTAGGAAAGTAAAACATGAATACGATCAATATAGTATATGACTGTGTAGGAAAGTAAAACATGATTATAGTCAATATAGTCTATGACTGTGTAGGAAAGTAAAACATGAATACGATCAATATAGTCTATGACTGTGTAGGAAACTAAAACATGTATACGATCAATATAATCTGACTGTGTAGGAAACTAAAACATGAATACGATCAATATAGTATATGACTGTGTAGGAAAGTAAAACATGATTATAGTCAATATAGTCTATGACTGTGTAGGAAACTAAAACATGAATACGATCAATATAATCTGACTGTGTAAGAAAGTAAAAATGAATACGATCAATATAGTCTATAACTGTGTAGGAAAGTAAAACATGAATACGATCAATATAGTCTATGACTGTGTAGGAAAGCAATACATGAATACGATCAATATAGTCTATGACTGTGTAGGAAACTAAAACTTGAATAAGATCAATATAATGTGACTGTGTAGGAAAGTAAAACATGAATACGATCAATATAGTCTATGACTGTGTAGGAAAGTAAAACATGATTATAGTCAAAATAGTCTATGACTGTGTAGGAAACTAAAACATGTATACGATCAATATAATCTGACTGTGTAGGAAAATAAAACATGAATACGATCAATATAGTCTATGACTGTGTAGGAAAGTAAAACATGATTATAGTCAATATAGTCTATGACTGTGTAGGAAACTAAAACATGAATACGATCAATATAATCTGACTGTGTAAGAAAGTAAAAATGAATACGATCAATATAGTCTATGACTGTGTAGGAAAGCAATACATGAATACGATCAATATAATCTGACTGTGTAAGAAAGTAAAAATGAATACGATCAATATAGTCTATGACTGTGTAGGAAAGCAATACATGAATACGATCAATATAGTCTATGACTGTGTAGGAAATAAATACATGAATACGATCAATATAGTCTATGACTGTGTAGGAAAGCAATACATGAATACGATCAATATAGTCTATGACTGTGTAGGAAACTAAAACTTGAATAAGATCAATATAATGTGACTGTGTAGGAAAGTAAAACATGAATACGATTAATATAGTCTATGACTGTGTAAGAAAGTAAAACATGATTATAGTCAAAATCGTCTATGACTGTGTAGGAAACTAAAACATGTATACGATCAATATAATCTGACTGTGTAGGAAAATAAAACATGAATACGATCAATATAGTCTATGACTGTGTAGGAAAGTAAAACATGATTATAGTCAATATAGTCTATGACTGTGTAGGAAACTAAAACATGAATACGATCAATATAATCTGACTGTGTAAGAAAGTAAAAATGAATACGATCAATATAGTCTATGACTGTGTAGGAAAGCAATACATGAATACGATCAATATAATCTGACTGTGTAAGAAAGTAAAAATGAATACGATCAATATAGTCTATGACTGTGTAGGAAAGCAATACATGAATACGATCAATATAGTCTATAACTGTGTAGGAAAGTAAAACATGAATACGATCAATATAGTCTATGACTGTGTAGGAAAGCAATACATGAATACGATCAATATAGTCTATGACTGTGTAGGAAACTAAAACATGATTATAGTCAATATAGTCTATGAATGTGTAGGAAACTAAAATATAATGAACACTTTTTTTACACTTAGTAAGTAGATTACTTTCATTTATTGTTGTATTAAAATTACAACTTCCGAACGTTGTAAAAACGGCATGTATTTGTTAATTGTGTGTGTTGTGTACGTGCATGCGTGTAACTTATTTAGTGTCCGCAATAGTTATGCTATTAACATCAATTTGTTTTATAAACCAACTTGAGCACGTTCGTTGGCCAAAAGAGTAAAGATATGAAATTTTATACACGATTTTTATCGTCAAAGTTTTCATCATCAACAATCCTCTTTTTTAAGGGTTAGAAGTAATACAAAATATGAATGTAGAGTTTTACTAATATTTACTTCTTTGTCGTTTATTGTGATTATACCCATTTAATTTATGCGACATTTACTTAAAGAAGGCTACATAGACGATCATTTGGTCCATATATATCTTTATAAATATCTAAGATGAAAGTTTTTTTTTCTATGGAGATTCAATAGAAGCTTTGTTTTACAACAACACGTTCAACTAAACTGCGTGTTCAAAATTTTCTTTACAATTTATTATTTATTTTGTGTATATCAGAGAATTGTATACTTTTATTTTATTGTAAAATATTTTTTAAACCTACAATTGTGAAACTGTAAGATGTATTGTAGTAAAATATACGTTAAAAAAACAAAAATACAATTTATACCTTGAGCCTCATGTAAACAAATTAAGAACTTATATCCCTCCCTTATGTCTAATGCTATCCACAATGCATTAATTTACCAGTCATTAATTTAAAATCATTGTGAGATCCTACTTGGTGCCTCATAACAATAAAACGTGCCCTCAAGAAAAACATGGCAGATGTTAAACCTCTATGGGGCCTCATCTCAGCAAAAAAAGAAAGTTAAAATAAATAAACCTTCTGAGAAACATAGTTTAGATAAGGTTTAACAAAAAAAAAGTAAACTAGTTCAAATGTTGCTAAACAGTATAACCAAAAGCCAGGTCACCGTCTATCACGTGTTACTTTATTGCCATGATATTGCACCATATAAGATCTAAAATTATCTTAACTTTATCATCTCAAACAAAAGATTAAAAAGTAATTAACTTTAGGTTAACTCTGCTCTTTTTGTGCCCTACTATAATTATAGATATAAATAATAATTAGTGTAATTTTGTATGTTGTGCAATTTTCTTCCTTGGTGTTGTAAACATGAACACTAGGTTTACATATTCATCCTTGATTTAATCTTGGAGACATGATTTATTCGACCTTGTGTTGTAATTGACAATAAATAAAGTAAAACCGCGTGCAAACTTTCATATTATAAGTACTTGAAACTTTATATATAACGTATATTAAATTTAACATATATAGCTTCATATAAAATAAGTTTTTTAACACCATTTAGTGTAATAAGGCTCAATAATTTTATTGACTCAAAATAAGTATTCTAAACACACAATTTATTGTCTTTACCAGTACATGAGTTAAAAATGAAGCTATATGAAATTTTATCTGTATCAGTTTCAACATCACCTTTTTAAATGTTTCACTAATAACCCTTACTAGAGTTTTAAATATTACTCTTATAACTAAATGAAGATTAAGTTTACAAATACAGTATTTTGTGTGTGTGTGTGTGTGTGTGTGTGTGTGTGTGTGTGTGTGTGTGTGTGTGTGTGTGTGTGTGTGTGTGTGTGTGTGTGTGTGTGTGTGTGTGTGTGTGTGTGTGTGTGTGTGTGTGTGTGCTTCACAACCCAACCCATTTGTACAGTCTGTTCTAACAAACCACACTTATCTCTCTCACCCATAAAATATACGATTTCTCTCCCTAAATCAATTTAATCATTAATAAACAATATAACCATATGGTTGTCTATGACTCGTTGGTGACACACATAAACTTTGGTTTTATAACTAATTTTCTTTAAAAACTTAAAATTAAACAAAAACTTGTCTAAATGTCAGAAGTTTGTCTTTTTATGAATAATAATAGTAAATATATGATAATAAATATTTTGTTACTTAAATGTGAAGATCAAAATTTAATTATTACAGTTGACTAAATAGTTCTTAGATTTTTTTTTAATTAAACAAAAAAATATATAGTCTCGCTGTATACACACAAAGCGTTATATATAATACCAGATAGTTAAGTAACATTTAGATTAATGATTTTGGCTTTTATTATTAGTAATTTATTTTTAATTGACATAATACACCTTTTCACAATTAAAATAGTTTTGCAATAATGTGAGAAATGAATAAGTATACTGTTTTTATTATATATGTCAGATATATTAATATTTATCTGACATAAAATTATTTGTCAAAAATCGCCATCATTTATTGGTAGGGCTGAAATCAATAGAGAGAATGAGAATAACGAATCCTGACTATTCATTCGCTCTCACTCGACCTTTTGCGTTTATTTATAGCTTTTACTAAATATAGTTTTTACTACTCTTATGTTATTTCAAATAATTCAATATTATAAACCTTATTTTTAATGATTTACTCTTAGATAACCTATTTAAAATTATTAATTCATTTAAAGAGCAATTTTAAACCTCTTGTATAAACTATTAACAACTAATAATTAAAATATAAACTATAAATTGTGTGTATTTAATTGATAATATGTTTTTCTTTTTATTAAACTAACGGCATTATGTAATATATTTGTTTTCTGACACTCACTTTTTAGTACATATAAAAAAATACATGAGACAACATTTCTGATTTAAAAAATCTATTTTAATTTAAATTTTATCAATAAAAAGTTTTTTTTTTTAATTTGTAATATTAAAATTTAATTTTAACGATATTAAAATATGTCATATTGATGTTGTTATTCTTTCTGGGTTGTAAATTTAAAAAAAATATATATTATATTTATAAATGGGTGTTACCGTATATACATTGTTACAAAATTTATTATTTTTATATTTTCTTGTGAAATTTTCAATCTTGGATCTTGTTTGTTTTTGGTTTATATGTAACGTTTATTTTCAAGAACATATGAAGAACCTTAAATGTTGGTTACTCGTTTATTATTTTTACCTCTATATATAACCGATTAAATAGATTCACAAAAATGTTTCAATCTAGAACATTGTATTTACTATTGTACTTTAATTAGTGATTTCATAACATATTGTAAATTATTGTCAACTTTTAAATTGTATTATTGAATTACATCAATGTTTTCAATATTTCAACAAGTCAATGATGTTTAATCCATTATTTAGAATTGTTTTAATATACAAAGAAACTTATTTAATCTCGTTTAAAAACTTTTAAATAATAATTTTAAAATTAAAGACAAAAGTTGGTAATTCGTTTTTTTTTGTTTTTTTTCAAATTGTAAGGATCGTTATGGGGCCTACTACATTATTACCTTGCTCTGGTCATCCTTTCAAATTTGTTCACAATTCATATTGAAACTTATGATTTATTTCAACTTGCTGGGTGAGACATAGCATCAGTTTTCACACAATATTCATTACTCATACAATTTCGACCTCATCACAACACGAAAGAAAACTTATTAAATGTTTTCATTTTACTATATACAGTCGTATTAAGATAACTGATATCATGTCTTCAAGCATGCGCATGAGGTTTATGGCCACACGTGTTGTTGTAGAGTTTATAGGGCACAAAAACAGTTCTCATTTTTGTTATCATTTATTTCATGTCTCTATTCAAATCCTCTAATCAGCAGAGATACATCACACATTAGTTGTAGACGGTTTTATATCAGGATATAGTTATTACAAAATTTATGGATTTAGAAGAGTTTACTTTTAATCGGAGGTTAATCATGTTTCCAAAAAAAGTAAACCTTGAGTCCTGTACATAAGATTTATTGAAAGCCTCCTTTTAAAAAATATTTTTAACTTATTGTTTTTATGTTCTTGAATCTCCTTGTAGCACAAGATCTAAAATTATATAAAGACATTTCTTGCTACACTATAACATTGAAATATTAAATATAATTTTGACTGTCCATATTTTGTTTATTAACGTATAAAATTATTGCTTTTAACTCAAATCTGTAATAAAAATATAGCTATTGCAGCTGTCGTCACTTGGATCAGAAGCCTTTAATTTTGATCGATAATGGCATCTATAACATCTTTTCCAGTCATTCAAGTTTGAATTTATGTATATTACGTTTACAGTATATCTATCTTCATGGGGCCTTATTGAAAATAGTAAGACAAACAAATAGTCCAATGCTGAACTGCACCAAAATGCTAGTGAACTCCGGGAAGTTAATTATATTTTCCTAGGAAAATAAAATCCCTGAAGTCAAGAAATAGTTAACAAATTAGCAATAATAACATTTTCAGTGACATATTTATTTTTACTATCATTTATTTTTTCCCACATGTAGATAAAAAAACAATACAAAACAATTTATTTCTTGAAATATGCAACAGTTTAAAAAACATGAGATGTGTGCGTTCGTGCGTACGTGTGTGGGGTGTGTGTGTGTCGTTTCATCTGACCCATTTGTTATACTATTTTTACAGAATGTCATACAATGTAGGTTTTTTAAATATCTTGAACAAATTTGTTAGATACATAAATGGCAAATAGGTGTACAGCCCATTTATACCAGATTTATTATTTGTTACATAATTCTTATTAATTTTTTACAAAATTATTTAAGACTTTTTATATGTTTCTTTATTAATTTCAACAGGTGGTTAACAATACAAAAAAAAATATTAATATCTGATGGTAGCTTTGTTGCCCATTTCTCATTCTAGAGGTTGCATGTTATGTTCAAAATTAACCACTTTTACTATAAACACTGTCTTATCATCAGTAGATGTTTTTAAAATTTTAATTATAATTTTATAAATTTGAAAGCATGACATTTGTCGTTCCATGACTAAGAGATAAGTACAACATGACAATTATGGTAACAGCTGTTGCAGATGTATGTATTTTTAAACACCAGCTGTTTATCTATTAGATATTTATCTAACATTGACAAAACATAAGGGTAGTATAATTTTTAAAGACAAGCATATGTAAAAGTAACGAAATTACTTATTATCGTATTTGTTTTGAAAATGAAATTCTTAAATTAATCATCACTGACATCGTTGTTCACTTTATGTATACATATAGCCTTTCGCTACAACATTTTTATAGTTCAAGCACTTTTTTATATTACTGATTTGTGTTATATTTTTGCTTAAATGTAAGAAATTGTGTAATATTTATTCCAAAAATATTACCGATAATTATTTGATATTCTTAATATAATTTTTTTTTTTAGAAAGAAGAAAAATACAACTAAACTTTTGATTGATTTTTAATATAATATCCAATGTATTATAATACTTATAATTACCACACCACAAAAATCAATTAGAGTAGTATTCTTATTTTTGTAAAATTTTATGAGTATGTGTATTGAAACTATACGGTAGATAAAATGGGAATGTAAAATATAACAATACGAAATACGGTGAATATGCAAGTTTTATTGCTCCAAATAAATATACGGTTTATATAATACTTTTAGTTTAATGTTTGAAATTTAATTATTCAATGACATTGTGTGCAATCTACAGTTTATGATGACATAAAACTTGTGTATATAATTGAGTCCCCCGTCCCTTCTATCTAACAGTAGATGTCGCTGCCTTCATTATACCTACTAGAGAGAGAGAGAGAGAAAGAGGCAAGTGTAATCCATTGCATACTGAGTGTGAACCTCTCTCTATACAAAGCCTTTGGAGATCAACCCCTCCCCCTTCTCTGCCTTGATAGGTCGTGGCTTTAATTTCGGGCCAAGCACTTTCCATTTTGTGTTGCATTTCATTATCGAAGAGGAAAGGCGGTTTAATCTTAGAGTATAATCGGAAATTTAAATTTAACAGTTTTCCATTTGATAAAAACTTTCAACTATCAATGCAATATAAACAAACGTCCGGGAAGCCAATGTTTTAAAATTCCAATGATCTGTTTTAAGTTGTTTCGAACCTCGATTATGTCACGTGATTGTGTTTTTAAAATGGAGATTTCAAAAGAGAGCTAAATTTGTATTTTATTATTTTACAATAACTTCAGTTTAAAAACTGAAATGGTTTCTATTAACATTTTGAAGACTTAAATATAATTCGAAAATAAACATAGTTTTAAATAACCAAATACATTTTGTATCTGTGGTGATATACCAAAATAATAATAATATTTATTTAACCCTAGATGCCATCAATAAATGACTTGCATGCAATTACCACGTTTATTATTCGAATTATGTTTTTTTTTTTTTTTTTGTAATTCCATATGAAAGTTATTTAAACAATGGTACATTCACTATTCAAATTCTACATATAAATATAATACTTCTTTGATACTACTAAGCGAATATATTATTGAGAACTTTATATCACAAAAATGTTCTCTTTAATCCTTGATTATAAAAATTAAATAACTTCTTTAAAAGAGTGTTGCTTCCAGTTTTAGCCTTTATAAACTACTGTTAATTAATAATGAACATAACATTTTGTATCCTTCATCAAAAGTAGTTCTATTGTGTAAACGTTTCACCTTAACATGACGCGTTTCAGGCATAGCACTGGAATACTTTATACACTTACACTACATTTTACACACAGTCTACTAATATCAACAGAATTGAAATGTTGTGGCCAAAAGCCAAATCTAAAATTTCAAATTTGTTTGACGTGTACTATAATTTAAGAACAATCTTATATTTTAAAATTGTAAACATGTGTGTAAAATGTAGTGTAAGTGTATAAAGTACTCTATTTTCGTGCTATACCTGAAGATGCCTCACCTCATATTGAAGTGAAATAGCTGTAAAAGTTATACATCAGAATAACTGTTGATAAAGGATATACAGAAGTACGTTGATTAAAAATGTATTACTTTGCGTGGGAAACATAAAAGATATATAAATACGGAATAGACTAGTATAATTGCCTCTATTTATGATGACACTAGGACACAAATCCTCTCTTCTACTCCCTTCTAAAGAGAAAAGGAGGAGTAGTACTGAACATACTAATTGTGTTTATTTATGGTTAGATCAGAAACTCCTGGGCAATTTTTCTATTAAATTTGTGAGAGGTGAAATGGGATTAAGAATTAAAGAGAAAATAAGTGAACTGAATTACCAATTCCCTGATTACATTAGCTCAGGACTTTCCTTCTTTTTAAATGAAGATAAAGCTTGGAATTGCAACATCATCTTCATTTATGGTGTGATTAGGACCTTCTGGACAACTCTTTTTTAACCATAAAGATGAAAAGATATAGATATATAATTGCATTTGTGAATTGCGAAGTCAAAACAATCAGGACCCTCTTCCACTCTTTCGCTCTCATCTAGAGAAGACAAAGTATGAGTTCTAAAGTGACTAATTTATTTATTTCTCATATTGTTCGGACTTCATGGATATCTGTTATATTTAACCAAAATGATGGAGAGACAGAGAATGAAAAAGAAAATTGCATTAAATAAATCGGTATCCTGTCTTAAAATTTATTGTAGTCTCCTCTAACCGATTAGATAAAGAAACAAATCCAATTGAAAGATTGTCATGATTTATGGTGAGGTATGGATCAAATTATATTTCAATAGATTATTTTCCTTCTTTTTTTGAAGTCAGGATATACTATATATCCTATCTTATTTATCTTTTCTTGAGAGAAGGCAAGGAAGGTGATTATTAGGCTTGTCAAAAAAATGAATGTTCACAATACAGGTAGACCTGATTTATAATGCAAACCACTGTTTCATTTACTCTTTTCAACTTTTACTGCAAAACAAACAAAATATCCAAAACAAAAAGAACAATTATCCTACAGCAGGATTTAAATTTCATGACGAGAGTAATATTTTTAAAAGCTCCTATTTTTGTTTTAAAATAGTCTGTTAAGGGCATCCATTACAGTGATGAAAAAAGGCAATCTCTAAAACGTACTAAATCTTCTTCCAGGGGTGTAAACTTGTTCAATGAACACCACTATAACCACTTCCCTGGATGACGTAGACAAGAGAAATATAAGTATTGATTACACATCGTATTACAGAAAGTGATAAGTTTATCACTTTCTCTGTGTTTTCTTTTTAGTTTCTTTGTTTTTTTTTTTTTTTAATTCCTAATCATAATAACTGAAAGAAGAAGAAAAATATGTTATTGGAAATTTTGGAGGTATTATTTTCAACTAAATTGTTTACGTTTGAAGTGCATTAAAATAACCTTAAAAATATACTCAAACAATCAAATTGTTAGCAATCTCTTGGACTTCATAATTATTGTGTTCTTGTATTTTTTCATTCTAACACTCAAAACAAAACCATGGAGAAAAATTCAATTATATTATCACATTCTTCTTCCGATCTCTGTGTGTAAGTTATAATTCAAGATTGTTATAAACTTATATTAATTAATACTAAACCTACAATACACTTACACTTACACCTACACACAGATAGAGAAAAATGGTTTCAAATTCCTTGATATCTTCAGACGGTGTAATCGTGAGATAATTAGACAACCTTGAAATTAATCATGGTTAAAATTTTAACAGTAAATTTGCTGCTGCTATGACATTTTTGTAATATATAGTTTTTGAGATTAAAACTTGTCTAAAATTGTAGGCCTACAGTTTTGGCTACTTATATGAGCTGTGTATACCTTAATATATTGAATTTCTGAGTTCTACTTGCTTTACAATATAATAATGGTTTTGAAACATCTTAAGTTACTCATAATAAACTATAGAATCTTGTGAACCAGTACTATTATAAAGCTAAATATGACCGAATTTTACTTTTGACAAGAAACTTTGATGTTATTAAGTACAAGAGAAAGGTTGACGGTATATGTCTTGTTTTTGAAGGCATTTTTAAAACAATATTGTTTTCGAATGCTCTAGATTAACTCATAATTGAGTACTTAGGCATTTTGAGAACCAAGGCACGATCAAAACCGGACATAAGATTGGTTTTACATTACTTGTACATCCTATTGAAATATTTTGAATAATTTGGTTCCTTCTAAGATTCATTGCACTAAAATAGGTAATACAGATGTCGACATCTAGTTCAATTGTCTACTGACCAAATAGATCTGCTAGCCTTGAATAAATCTCAAATATGCAAGTACTGTTTTGATTTATAACTTGAATTATAAAATTCCGATTATTAGCTAAATTCGGCATAAAAGCAATTTTTTTAAAGGACATTAATTGTAGTGCTCAAGATTTTATATAATCTAATTTTTTTTTTTTTAAATTCATTGAAAATCTTGAAATTTAACCCAAAATATGTTTTTTTTTTAAATTTTCTCGAGAATCATAACATGTTGAACTAGGTATTTACGTTAGAATAGGACATTACAAAATGCAAACATTTAAAAATTTGAAAATGTCTTAAAACAAATACCAACATTTAATAATAGGTTCGGCAATTTACACTCGTCAAGTCCTTTAAAAACATGTAATATGATGTGTTTAGTAAATATCAACTATTTAAAAATATTTAAAAACTATTCATAAACTGAAAATCTTGAATTTTAACATGGTAAGAGTAACATGCTGAGCATGCATATTTTATGTTTTATACTAGAACTTTTAATTTCGTATATGTTTAAATTATACAAAACATTGATCTTGACAATAATGTCCTTTGCAAATATTCTGTAAAACCAATATTTTGGCCACAAATTGTGTTTTAATAGTACAGAAATCTGTAAAAGCCAAAATGTTATACGTGGACACTCACAGATTGAGACGTTTTCTGTATATTTTAGTTAAAACACTTACCTAATTACACCACTTTAATATCTCAAAATTTTACTTTTTCATAGTCTATACGTTTTACATACCTAATAGTGGGTTAATTTAGGTGTAAACATTATTTAATATGGTGATATTAAATATTTTTGTAACTTTTAAATAATTTATGTTCACCTTATTTAATGGATTGGTAAACTTAACCGTAAATAGGAAGGGCTTTGAAGTTGTAAACCTGAAGAACAATTAATAGGAAGTAATGTACCAAATCCAACTGTAAACTGGAACACATTGTAATGTCAACTGTTTCTATAACAAATCTTAACAGTAATGAAACTACTGTAAACGGAGAAACGTTGTCAAATTAGCTCATAATTATACTAAATCCCTATAACAGAAATCATGTCTTGATTAACCCAAATCTGAATATATCAAGGGGCGTGGCCAGTATCAAGAATTTTGAATCCATTCTCAATCTCTGTGTAGGTATGTGTAAGTGAATAGATTTTGTATTAATTACTAAACGTTTATAACAATCTTGCCTTAAAACTTACACATACCTATACACAGCATAACAGAAGGTGGTCTCAAATTAATTTTCAAAAACTAACCAACTCCAAGATGTTTTACTTTCTTATTAATTACTGACAACTTAACAGAAACAAATTGAAACGTAAGCGATTGAAACGTAAAATGTGTCAATCTGCGAACTTCAACTCTACTAAAATCAATTTTATTACCATCATTCTTTAATTTATTCTCTACTTCTTATACAGTGGAAGCAAAGTTTTATTTTATGGTTTTACTTTTTGTTTATTTGTGCTGTTAATGAGCATCATAAGTGAAAGTGAATATGTGAAAAAGATTATAGATTATTTCACATTATTTATATACTCTAAGTGTAGAAAATGTTGAAATAGTGTTATTGAGTGATACTACTTGAAGCAATCATTGCGCTAAAAACTTATTACACTTACGAACGTAGAATAGTTGGAAGAAAAGCATTAAGGATCAGTTATCAACGTTTTGTGTAATTATTTAGCATAGGATTTTTAAACTGTCTGTATTTATTATTTTCTTTGTTAATAAAATATGAAAACCGTCTCATAAAAATGTTTTCTTATATAATGAGATATTTTCATTGTGTGCATTATAAATTGTGTGAGTAATAAAATTGCAATTTTTAAATAAATCCAAAAATATTTTCAGACCAATGAAATTTATTGAAGGTGGTAAACTTATTTTTACCGTAAAGGAATATCTGATAAGCAGTGATTTTAAAAAAATCAGAAGAGTTTGAGGGAAAAGCAATGAACAATGGAGTGGGGATCGATTATGGGATTCCGGATATTGGGTGGGTGGGACACAATAGTGCTTTTTGTAGAGGATCGGAGTGGATCTGACGGCGAGTGGATCTGAACTCAAGACAGCCAGCGTGCTTCCTTTCATATGCAAATCAACTAGGACACTCCAACTTCTGAAAGTAAACAAATAATATAAAAATACTTTTTAGCCTTATACGTGTAAAGCATACAAATTATATGAATTGAAGGGAACATAACTTGGAAAGTAGAAAACTGACAGCGTGTTCCGTGAATATAAAATTAAAGACTTAAGACGATTACGTGAACAAGACAATGCTTGTACCATCTCGTATATAGGCCTATACGGTGTTCGCTTTATTTAAAAAAATAAAAAACAAACTCAAATAATTTATAACGATAAAGGAAAACCGCATTACGACGTCAAAAGAAATTATTCCATAAATTTGGCTGGTTCTACTCGTATTAAATAATTTTAATAAGAACTAAATATTTATAAGAATTATTTCTAAAACATCCGATCACTATATAATAATATTAAGAAACATATTTAAAGTTTATTTTGTAAGAAAACCTTCCACTACATAAAAATGAATTTATTTGTACGTACATTAAAGTCAAACTAAATAAAATTGTAATGCTTATTATTGTGTAATAATTGTATTATTTGTAAGAGGTGCAGTTTAAGTTACTAAAATTGTGTCTTAAGAAAATATATTTTTCTAAACAATTATGTTAAGTGTGTTACCCTTAGATGAAGACCGCTTATAACGAGCGAATACATAAGATCGATAATGTGAAGACGAAGGATTGAAGGACGAGGGTTGATGGGTGAAGGGTTAAGGGGGACACAATAGTGGTTGTGTTGAGTGCACCTGACGCGGGAGTGGAGGCTTCAGATCTGATTAAAGTAATGATTGTACATAGTTGAGTAATGCTGTCGTTTCAACGTATTTTACTATTTATCAAAACTATAAAAAAATAACATTGGATTCTATTTTTGGATAATAAATATACAATTTGTTACAATAAATTTCTGTCCAATTTAGCAATAACATTTAAAATGTCAATATATGTTTGACATTTTCCCAATGCTTCTCACTGTATTTTTTAACAAAAGAACGACAACCCCACACCTCATGATCTTTTATTTAAACTTTTATTTAATAGATTTATTTTATATAAGTTTTATTTTACTTTAAACCATTTGAAATACTTATTTAAAATTATTTTTATATCTTATAAATTTCCACAAATCCTCCTTAATTTTTAATATGAACGTTCAAAATGACTCCACATTAAAAACAAATTATTGATTTACTGGGAAAGTTATTACTTTTATTAGGGCGTAAATTATAGAAATATAACACATTCGTACATCGTTTCCTCTATTTCCTTTTTCATAAAATTATATTTTAAAAATTAAAGTTAATAATTAAATTAAAAGAAATAAAACAAAAGAAGAAAAATAATGTTGACATAAATCAGGGTCAATGGATGTAATAATAATTGTATTATCCTAACAATAACTTTCCTGAGCTTTTCTTTGATAAGTTGTTCCGACCATACTTGTAAAAAGTTTAAGCGTTTAAACATATATAAATTTCAGAACAGACTTTAAGCCAATAGACACAAAAAAAATATCCGTTCTTGCATCCATCTCGCAAAGCAAAGTTTTTATGATCACGATTTTTTTTTTAATATCCTTTGAAATTGTAAATGTTTATTGTAGTTTTGACACCATACGGTTTATTCGCTCTGTATATAGCTACCTAATATTCTGTCATTGAGGAAGATCGACAAATTAAATATTCGCTGTTATCTTTTCCTTTTCTACATGGCTTTATTTTCATTGATTGTCTACCTTTTCTTTGTATTTATCCAAAAAAAGTACCCCTTATGTTTATATCCATTTTATTGCATTTTCTTTTTTTTTTTAGTTTACATTCGTTATTATTATTCGTTATTTTAAATATGAATTATACATTATATGGTCTCTTCATTTTTTTTTTTTTTTTTTTTTTTTTTTTTTTTATAGTGCCAGGTGATAGAGTTGATATTGTTTTGGTTTTATTTTTATTTTATTTTTTACATTTTAGGTATACTGTTGTAACTACTATAATCTGGTTTTGTAGTGATGGTCGATTAGGACAAAAGAGGCATTAGAACAAAGATACCATACTGTGTTCAAGGCAAAGTTTTTATAGAGAAAAGATATTTTGAAATCTGAACTTTCAATAAATTTTCAATTAACACTTTCATTTACATGGTCACAATTTGAATTAATTGTTTCATAGAAATACTTTCTTATTCGTCTTAAAACAGTTGATTCTTTTGGATTAAAATATAAATACTGGATCTTGGATTCTAGACGTCTATCTTTGAGATAAGAGTGAGAGAGGCATAGAAAGACTAATCTTGTACTTCACAGATAACATTCTAAAGACTAATAGATATAAGTAACCTGTTTTACAAACTGCATTACTAAGGAAGGATATTATGTTTTTCTTTTTCTTTTTTGTTCTCTTGTGTCTGTTTTCACATAAATACAACTCTAAACGAAAAAATATAGGCACCAAATGTATCCTATCAGAACAGTATTGCATAAAAACCGATGAGAAGAAATATACCAAAGATAAGGTTTAATGCTTCCTTATTCTTTAGACCACCAATGTTTAATTTAGCAACTACTAAAGTTACTCTAATTTTTTTCCTTACCACAGCACCATATTCTAATCATTATTCAGGTTATTCAGTGTAGGTTCCGAAAAGAAATCATTGTAATATTTTTAGTAGGTCTAATATTATGTGATATTTTTAACTATGACTTATATACATAATGTAGCCCTCTTGTAACAAAGACGAAATCATTTATACTATTGATTATGCGACGTTAGCAAACATGTTTTTTTTATCTGTAAATTTGTACTTTGTTTTTGTCCCGCAAAATATAATGTGGTTTATTTTGTATTGATTGTAAGTTTCATAATTTAAAACAGCAAACTTTTTAAAATGATAATAATAGATTTGGGAGGGGGAATAAACAAAGCTAGAGACGTTTGATCGAATCATATGGTCATTTTCATGGTTTCATGTTTCTGAATTAAAATTCCTTCTTACTTTTGTAATCCAAAACTGAGGCAAGTAAAATATTTGCCTTAAGAAATCATCTTTCGGTTAGGAATCAATTCTTGCATTATTAAACACACATTACATCTATTGTACTACTTTAAATGAATAAACAAGAAAAACTCAAATAATAGCATATCTGCTTTCGCATTGTCATATAACTGACACTTGACAGATTCAGGAAAATTGCATCTCTAAAAGCGTGTATATCAAGTGATGAGTTTATACAAAACGTCATCGTGATATGTTTACACGTTTATCTATGACCTTTCGTACAGAGGTCATGTCACTAACCTGCGTCAACCTGCCTTATACCCCATAAATAATTATAGAGCTTTTTGTTTATCACAATTTTGTTTTCAGAGTTGAATTTTTTCAAAGATGATAACAGAATTTTTGTTTACTTTTTTATTTGTTTTATTCAAAAATTGTTAATTGGCAAAAGGGATCAATGATAAATTCGTTTTAGAGGAGTGGAACTTGTAACTATCGAGAAAATTAATTTAAAAAAAAAAAAACATAATTTGATAGACACAATTTATTGTAGAGTCAATTGTTTTTAGTAAAAGTTTTATTAGCAAAAAATCACATTAACTATTAAATTTCCAAAATATCTAGTGAGTATCATGCACAAACCATTTTTTTTAACAAAATAATTAATATTACATGCGAAAAGATATCACAAATAAAACTAATTAATTTTAACATGTTCTAAATTAAACTCTCATTGCACTATGTACTGTAATAATTCAAGAACTATTGAACAAATATTTAATTATAACAAAAACTATTTAATAATTAATATTATAAATACTTTGATATTTCACATAATTCCATAACAATATTTTAATATATTTAATCTTTTACTCTTATCCACCAAATGTAGTTATTTCCATGTAGTATTTCATTCCACAAGACTTGCATTCTTCGAAGTTCGAATTATTTGAATTGTTGGAATCTTCTTTGTTGTCTTCATGTTATTTGTTTATTTTCTTTAAATTTGGATTTTAGTAAGCTGTCTGTTCTGTTAATATGTTTAATGCATTCAAAAAATAAACTCCACGAACAAAAATAATATTTGTTTATATATATGACCTTTTCTGTATGGAGAAAACACTCATTCCTAGTAACGGATATAAATGGCAGTTTAAAATTTGACCTTCTAATTAATTACGTTGTAAGAAGTTATTGTGATGGTGCTATCATTAGAATAACACCCTTCTTTTTTTATATTATTGGGCGTCGTAAGCCCTTTAGGAATACATTTATAATACTTTCGGAATGAAGTCTGTCTGTCTGTCTATCAGTCCTTCGCTGTCATTTTATCATGTATTTTCTCAAGGTGCATATTATTTGATTGTGGCGAGAGCAAGATGTCACACAAATTATTAAATTTATGTTAATCACTGAGTTTAAATTTGACATGGATTTGAAAATACCCTTCCCTATGCTTTTCATTTAGTGTAAATATTAATATAGCTCAATCAAATATTTGTCATCTACACAAAAATTATTACGCTACCTTTAAAGAGTATCGTAACTGCTGTTATCAAGTGATAAATTTGAACACGATAAATGTGAAAACAGCACTAGGTAACCTTTCGGAAACTAAAACTAAAAATAAAACTAATCTATGAAAGGAACCCACGGGTTGAAACTAGACCTGAGCAGTCAAAATAATTAATACTAGATCATATCAAAAAACCTAAAGTCACAGGACTATATAACACAAACAGAACGACAAACACCTTGTTTAAACGAGAGTTAACCATCTAAACAAGAGTTGTATGCAAACGGCGTTGTTACCCAACGGTTAAGCTGGATGAACAACATTTGCCCCCTTTTTCTAATATTTGTGCGCAACCTTGTGATCACTCCTTGTGGATATTTAACCGAAACAAATTGCACAGTTATTTAAATTAGTGGATTTTTTATTTTCAAATTTTTTAACTGATGCCATAATAACTCAGTTAATGTGGTTAATTATTTTTATATAAAAATAGGTAACTGATTCGCTTATTGCTTCCTCATTATTTTACATAAAATTATCTGCTAGTTTTCAGTTTGTAATAACTGTTCTGCTACTATTCCTACAATCATTCATTATAAAAAGACAGATGAAGTTAATCACATGCCTCTATAATAAAAACTATGTTTTGGATAAAATGATAAATTAATGTATATGAAATGAAATATCTTTATTAGTCACTATATACATATACATGTTCAGTTTACAAAACTTTACAAACTTAAGACTAATAAAGTCTAACCCCGAGGTTTATAAAAAAAACATATAATATAGATGTGATTTGTCTGGAACAATTCAAGCAGCTATTCTATGACGAAGATTGAGAACGATTTTATATGTCCATATTCATCGGTACTTGATAAATCCACCAAGCTCAAACAAAAATGTTTGTAACAATGCAAATGAGACTTCATAATATTTATTATTTTAAGATTATATTTAGGTTAATACTCTCCATTTAATTGGTTACTATCAATGTCTCAAGCCAAAGCAAATGTCTAAGTTGGTTTTTGAACTGAATGTGGTAGAATTTAATTTGAAGGAGCTCATCATTAATGTTGTACAATTGGAAGTAAAGTAGATTACGAAGCCATTTGGAACGAACCTATTATTATTCCATCCTTTCACCAAGAACATTATTAATTTCACTGAAGCGTGTCATGCAATCGGATCAAAACAGATCTTCTGTCTCCGTATAATATACCTCAAGCTCTGGAATTAAGTAGACTTTGCTTTCAAATTAACATTGATTTTATAAGTAGAGGTTATAAAAATGGTTGCTTCTTTTGGAAAGAGTATTTCATAGACCGCTTATGTTTGCAATTTTAAAATTATTTTTATAAAAACATGTATTGAAAAAGTAATTTAGTTTTTTGTTTAAAAATAACAATAATTGATATCAACTAAACATAATAAATAACAACTAACTACACTAGCAACCCTCTAAAACTGTATTGTTATTTTTACTATAGTATTTCTTAATTAATTTTATTTATAAAATACATTTTAGACTTTTTAAAATTTAATTTTACGAAAATTGCCTTAAACAAATTTATCTAAATAATTATACAACATAATTAATTTTAACATATTTATGTTTTGTTCCATGAAATAATGCATCATACAATACCTATTCACAGGTTTATATTTCCTAATTCCAAGCTTTCGTTTTTGTTTATATATTATTATTATTATTAATTTAATTACTATTTCTTTATAACATATTTGATTTTCTGATACATATTTATACCCCTGATTTGGGATTTCTAATCAGAACAAATTATGAAAGAAAGTAAAGGCAATGAAGTCTAAAATAATTAAAATAAAATCTATAAATATGTATTTTCACGTTATAAAAATATATTGTATTGTAATAAACTAATTTCACTTCTTTATAAACCAATACCCTCTCATAGGTAATATAAAGACACCCCACACACAATTGTCAAACCTAGGCACTCATAGATTTTAAACTAACCATTTTGCTATGGATCTAGTTTAAATACAAATGAAAGTTTTAAATAAAATATATGACAATCCGCTGCGTGCACTATAACTTGAACGGTTGACTATTTAGATCGTTTTCAAGGGTTAAAATATTATGTCTCAACATTTTTAACGAACCAGTTTTACTCGTAACAAGTTTATGGTTTTTACTTATATACAATGCTTGTGAACTTAGTGGACCTATTTTTAAGAAGCAATAATTAACTTTTTTAATAGTTGTATTTTAATCTTGTCTTCTATGTACACAAACACTATTATATATTATTTTTAAATTTGTTTACATATATTTTTTTAAACCATACTAAAGTTTTTTTTTATCAGATCGTATATCAAAATATGAATTCAAATCTTTTGTTTTACTAAATCAAATCTAAAAACTTATTTGTTTTCTTACAATATGCAAAAAGCTATTAATTTGATTTCAACCTAAAACAGTTACACCCTGTATGGTAAATACAATGTAATTATTTAAACAGCACCCTGCTGTCACTTATCGATTAAACCTATTGTCCAGATATACTACACAAAACTACCGCCTACAATTTTCTACTTTTAATTTGATGTGTTTCAAATCATTATCACTTACTTGATTCCTTTATCCTTAGATATTTTTAAGAGTTTTTCTAACCATTCGTTTTTTTATATATAATCATCAATTCAGATATAACGAAGTTACTCACAAACGAAAAGAATTTTTAAATGTAAAATTTTAATCATTTGTTTATAAAAGATAATTGTACACAATTAATTAGTTCCAAAGTAAAAATATATTCAATTTCAAATTATTGTATCCCAAGGTATTGTAAATATGAACGTATTTTAAAAGTGTAAAAATTAACGAAAATTTTGACTGCTATTTATATTACTTTTAACAAACTCTTAAAAAATGTTTTGAGGTTTTACGTTACTCATTTGAAGTCCCTACGCGAGTTGCAATAAATTAAAGTGAGCTATGTAAGACACGTCTAGTATAGTAGCAATAATATTTTTAAAGAATTAGAAAGTTAAATTTGCCTTAAATCATGGAACTATGAATATGTCAGAATAATTTAACATAACATACTTATTATACACATTTTCGGAGTGCGTATGTGTGTTTTTTTTTTTATATTTGACTTTGGTAAAATCCAAATAGAATTTACGATTCAATAGAAATTTATGCATAATATGATAAATCACAAAAGATTTAAAAAAATAATGTCAAAAGAAGTCCAGAATTGTTTAAAACCCTATAAATTGGTGCCATTTAAATAGTATTTATTCCTAATCTATTTTTTATAAAATACATAGTTATCGTAAAACCAGAACAAGCAGAAATTAAACTGAAATTATTTACAAAGGCCTATATGTAGCTAGATAAATAATAAACAAAAACTTAAATTAAAACATCTGTATAAACGGAACCGATCTAGAAATCTATGGCAGTGAAACACCTTCATTCTATCCAAAGGTTGTTTTGCGCACTTAAAAGTAATAACTCACCCGTCATGGTGAATTCACTATTTGAATGAATTGTTTCATTGTACATTTTTATTTTATGTATCAATAATATATAGCTATTGATTTTATTTTGTTTTATCTCATGCCCATAAACAAGCATGAACTTTATGAGTATTGAACGATATATATTAAATTTTATACCACCATAACCCTATAGCTACAACAGCCGTGTTTCTAACGCTCCCCTCAGGTACAGTTTGCATATAAAGGAAGTAGATTCTTACGGCAGCCAATCCAAAAGCCGAGCAAGGGACTCACAATATTGTATACCATCCTATCAAAGCCCTAATCGATTCAACTTAAATATTCATTGTTTGACGATAAGCGGCAATAAAATCTCAAAATTCAATTTCTTCCTTGTGGTAGAATTTGTGATTAAATATATTTAAATGAAAATAAATATAACTGTTTATCATATGGGTCTTTTACATGATTAACACAATTAGTAGTTTAACTGTTATTTGTGAATGTAGAAAATACTTTAAGAGATAATAAAGAGAACGGGAGCGAATGACTATTATTAGAAGCAAGGTCATTCGCCTTGTGATTAGGTTTACAATTAAAATGCAATCTTTCACACTAAGTGCATGAAATGAAAGTATTGAGGGCTGAACGTATCCTTCAACCGACCTATTTGTATATTTCTCCTCCTTTAATTGTCTATAGCCACAAAATTTACTTTCAAACACATTTTTAGGATAATTTTGAGAATTTTTCGTAGCATTTTATAGAAATTAAAATTGGAGACACCTGTCGTAAAGGAAAACTATCGATTTTATGTTTAAACAATTTATGACGATTTAATGTGTTTAGTCAAATCTTCGCTCCTAAGGATCCAATAATTTTCAAAAATAACTATATGGGAATTATGCTTAAAACAGTAATTAATTACCCATGATCAAATTTTTGAATATGAAGGTTATTGTCCGAAATCATGACACCAAACTGAATGTAAAAGGATTCTATGATTCAGAAGTAATTATTAAAATAGAACTAAGCCCCATGCATCCCCCCTCCATTAACTATTGTAGCTTGCATATAACAGATATGGATATTTGAATACTAATAACTGATCTATGTTTGTTCTTCTTAACGAAGCCTAAAAATAATAAAATAGCAATTTGCCAAGAACAAAATCAATTGAGTAAGTTAAAAATAAATCTAAGCACCATTTCTATAGCCTACCTGAACAAAGAAAGAACATATCTTTTATGTAAGCCTCTTTGAAACCAATAACTAATTAAACCAAATAAAATTAAAGACTATAAAACTAAAATCAATATATATCTGTGTGATTTCATGTTTTACGCTCTTTATACCAACCAAAATACTTTAAATAGTTCACGTAAACAAACACTCTAAAATAGAAAGAACAATTTTACTTTAAAGAATTATAAATCAAATCATGCGTATTTACAAACTTAATTAAATGTTGGAGTGAAACCACAAATGCAGCTAATTGTGGTATCGTGACTAGAAGAGTTATGTATCGTGATGACCTTCTACTTGGTAATCTTTATAGTTATGGTAGAAGCAACAACACTCCTCTATGTCAGTAATGTCCACATTTTGTAGAATAACAAAACTCTTAAGTTATGTATCATTTCTAAATCATATTTATTTATTTTATTATTATTTTTTTTTTTTAAGTAAGTTACCCATGCACTTAAAAGTTAAAATAAAACAGGAATTTTGTGTTCATTGCAACTAACCTCTTCAAATATCATACCAGTGTATAAAGCGTGGAATTAAAATTGAAAAACCGTTTAAATTTTTTGGAATAAATATATGATCATTAGATTTTTCCATTTCACATGACCCCATTAAAGAGGCAAAAAAGACAGAAGGTAAACCAGATTGAAATGTATATTAATAAATTATGATAAAATGTTTACAATATTCACTGTAATATAAACGAATTTCTACATTTGTGTTAAAACATTTTGAGCAACACCCAGTGCTATTTCCGTCAAAAGAGTAAGATTTTGTTTTGTTTGCTGTTTTTGTTTTTTAAGTAATTTCCATTAATATTAATTCTTTGTTTTTGTATTAAACAGATTATTCAAAAACCATCATATCATTAGTTTTCCACTACATCATAAAAACCAATATTAAATCATAGTTTTGTAAAGTATTTTTAAACATAATTCACCTGAACAGGTAAAAAAGTGATAATGAACGACAAACTAAAATTGTACAAATTTAAAAAAAATATTTAGCTGCTATTACTGTTATACTTGAATATTATTTTATCTGAACGCTTTAAAACAATTACAATATAATCATATACAAATATAAGATATTCATTTATCTACATATTATCACGAGTATTGACTTTTTTGTTTACTTTGTCATTCTATAGTTTTATTACCGCCGTAATTTCAGATATCACTTTCGTTGTTCAGAAAGGGATTAGTCAATCTTTCTATGTAATTAGGTATTTAAATATATTTCAACGTCTTTTATTATGGTGTTTCATTAGTTAATATCTGATTTTTGTCCGGTTTTTCCAAGTACCAAAATAATTCACTTAATGTAGAAAAAAAGATGACAAAAACCGTAGATGGGATGTGGTTTAACCAGATTTCCTGATTTTTGAAGATTTTGGTAATTTTTTCCTGATTACATTTTGAGTAAAATTATGGGTGTTTTATGGTATATAATATGGAGGATAGCAATTTATTCGTTACATAATTTTATAGATTAAATACAATTACTGGGATAATTACATAAATGTGTTTCTAGGTGTTGACTTACCCTTAAACTGTTCATACTACTACTATTCCATGTCAGCATAAATGTACAGGCTTCATCTTCTAAATTATTTATGTATTATTATTTCAGTTTCAGTTTTTTTGTTTTTACGTCACCAATATCTTTAAAAATAACTTATTATGTCTAATTTACATTTCTTTTCCAGAAACAGATAATTTTGGTTTTCATATTTACCAATTTTGTTTTTAATAATTTAAGGTATACTACTATGTGAATGAAAAGTAGTCATATATATATATATATATATATATATATATATATATAAAATAATATTTCAAGTGGAAATTATATGACCTAGACTGGGGAAATATATATATATATATATATATATATATATATATATATGAAACGAATATTTATATACTAATTATTTTGATCTAGATTTAATAGTAACGTGCTAATTGGTTTTGTCACACAATTGAGAAAAATATTACATGGATAAATAAATCATAGGTTATTAAGTGAGATTATCTATCTCTTAAAACTAATATTATCTGATAAATTTGAATATAGGGTTATTTCTTCTTTAAAAAAAAAACACCCGACGAATATAAAAAGCTACATTGAGAGTCAACTCGCGTTGCATCTGCTTTGCCTTTAAACTGTAACATTCATTGTTCATGTACCACAGCACGGATCGTAAAAATAAAGCTAAAGGACTCAGCAGTTTACTGGTTTGCGCAGCAGTTCAATGTTTAACTTCAGTTCTCAAGGGGGCTAGGTGTAATCTAGAATCCGCAAACTGCTATTAAAATCAATATACAACTCTGTCAGAAAACTAATACACATATTTATATAGTGGTTTCTAGAAAGTTTTAATTTAATAACAGTACCTAATACAAACATTCTGTAATAAACATGGTTTTGAATTAGGTTAGTTTCAAACTTCTTCGCATTAGGTTGAGATAATATATACTTGATGGTTACTTATTTTTTTAACTGTTTTTGCATATTTTACCTGTTGCCTTCCTTTTCTTCAAAATGACCCATGCATTAGTTCTAAATTAGAAAAATAACTTCTTTTTTATAAAAGCTGAAACAATAAAATGAACATTATTCAGGTTTGTGTGCTCAAAAAGTGTAAGAAAAAACGTCACGTAATGTTCTCCCCCATTACTAATATAACTATATAACTATTGTACTAATAAACTCAGCATCAACAAAACAATGTTTAATCAAGTGTCATACGTTTACTAGCTTAATAAACTGTATCAAATCTAAGATGGCAGCAATAATTATTGTAAATATTAAACGTAGACGGAGGATGAAGTGGAAAATTTGTTTGATCGAATCGATTTGACAATAATTCGGAAAAAAAAATAGGTGGAGAGACCAAATATCTTACGGAGTGATCAAATTTATACAGTAACACTAGTTGTAAACAAGATTCAAAAGCATGTCTGTGTTGGAGAGGAGTGGGAATATGGGGCAATGTTCACCCTTCCCCAAGTCTGTTTAAATATTGAATTTTACAGTTATTAATTTTCTGTTATATATGAAAATAAACTTAACCAAGTTTCATAGAATTTTGTTGTAGATCAAAAAAGTAACATCAAGTTTAGAGACCCTAACATATCATTATAACCCTTTTACCAAGTTCTGAAAACCGACGAACATAGTTTAATAATATATGTGTTCAATAAAGTCTATAATTAGACCACTATTTCTAATTAAAAAAATATTGTTAAAGATATTAATTTTTTAAATTATATAGAACAGAAGATTACTTTGCTTGTTCCATAAACTCCTCATAATCATAAATCATATTTCATTGAAAGAGAGATTTTTTAACGATGGTCAAAATTCATCCCCCCCCACCTTAAATTATTCCTGATCTAATTTTCTTTTACTTGCGATTATTAGATTATTAATCTCTACATTCCACCAATATTTGAAAGAAATCTAAACAGCACGTTTTAAGAAAAATGTACTTTGATAACACCTCCATTGACTATTTTCGTGTTTCCACTTTCACAAACATCTTTAGAATTTTTTGCGAGATTGAAACCATTACTTTTGTTTGGGTCCATCCAAAATTGGAACACGATCGTTAGAAGTGACGTTCATAAAATTTAAATTTTGTGATTTGGTAATTTAGAAACCGTCTTTAATTTTTTTATTATTATGAGTAGAAAAAACGTTTTGAAGTATATAGGCCTACCCACATACTAAATTTGATCAGACTGCTCATTTGGGCTGTATACAGACATTATTCAAAATTCCAGGTTTTTGGTTCAACAAACCTCAAAACGGGTGTATCCTGAAAACACTCGTCATCGATTGTTGACCTACCGGATAACTTTCTCTATAGTACCACGAATATGTGAGCAGGTAAAATAAACTACTATAGGCCTACTAATAGGTTGGCCCAGAACCGATTTTAAGACTCGAGCATAAATCACATTTACAACACCGCAATCAATGCCGAGTCAATGACATGAACATTGCAGTGAAAGCTTTGTGTTAATGATACCGTTTAGGGTTAACAAACAGTGATATTTCCAATAGAAAATTAGGACTCCGTTTCGATATAAACAATTACTTTAAAATTTTGTATGGCCGTTTCTAGGTGGGTGTAATGATAGGAATTGTTAATTATTACCATTCAAAATTTAGATCCAGATTTTATACAGATAGTACAACATACTAGAAATATATTATATATATTGAAAGTTGTAATACTTATGTCAAACTTTGAGTAATGCCCGCGCGATATTTTGCCTCTGCCTAACTCGGCTGTTTAACTTTGTCTGGCTTTTCATAAAATATTGCAGCCATTATTCTTTGCGTCTGTTCCATTTCTTTACTTCCTTTCAGTTAAGACTAAAGGGTTTCACTCAATGCCTCCCAAGCATTTCTTTGCGTTAACCGAATACCAACCCCTCGGTCGCTACATTAATACCTCCTTACAAATACGTTTTCCTTTCGTAAAATCTTGAAATAATTTACCAATATTTAAAAGTTCATTAAGTGCTTCAATTGCAAATTAATTCTATAGAAAATTTCAAAGTGTTATTTTCACAGTGAAAGTTAATGAAAAAGTCTTTTTTTTTCTTTTTTTTTTTTTTTTTTTAAGTTTCATTGAATATGGTAAGAAAATAATAAGTTACTTTTATAATATTTAGTTATGTCAAAATGCTAGCTTACTTTTGTTTGTAATACATATTATAAATTAAAAAAATTGTACTGTCACATTAAACGTATTCATCATTATAAACATAACATGATGATATATATAATATATTATATAATATAATATTATATAATATAATATATTACGAAATAAATTAAAATTTTCAAAATTGTATAGTGAACCATTTTTAACAACAGAATAGTGAAAATAATACAGTTAGAAGAGATTTTTTTAAATTTTTCCATAGTATTAGAAATGTTTTATGTGAGCCACACGTATCATATTGGAAGACGTCTATTCGATATAACGTAACCTGATCACACTTTTTGGAGAGTATTAGTCTCAACACTCTCTACAGCTGTTGTTATGTGTTGTATTAACTCCAAGAGATTTACAACCAGTGGGAGGACGAAAACATTATTCTTCATATAGCTCACAAAACGAAATCACAAGAGGTTAAGTTAGGACTGCAAAGAGGCCAACGTGTGAGAGGCAATTTGTTGTCGGTTGCTCAACGAATCTAACTGTTCTGTTCGGAAGACGTGTATCGAGATATGCCAAGAGCTCCATCTTGTACCCAAATGAGGTCTTCCTCTAGTTAAATCATAAGTCACTTACCCACAACATACCTCAAATAGTATTTTATTGAAAATTGATTGACCATACACCTTCGTAATCGATACAACACAAAACACTATCATCACCTTAGAAGAATTTCTCATGTTTCAATTACAATAGAATTTTCAGTTATCCAAATACTAACAATGTCTGCTGGGTTTCCCACTAATATGCAACGTTGACTCGTTATCAAAAATGAGTCGATTACAATTATCTTCTTCACCATGTATCTGAATATCAACACAGCACTCAAAACGTTAACCTTATCGTCATTACGCAAAACTAACAATAACTGCAGCTCATAAGGGTTCATCTTGAAACGTTTTCTGATAATTCTCTAAAATGTGGGGCTGTGAAATTCAGAGCTCTAAACTCACCCTGGTCGTTGATCTTTTTTTTTCGTTGTGAGGGGGACAGCTGCTCAGTTTGTTTGTTCCACCTGATCTTCTTGCACCGGTGGTGGTCTTCAAGAGCGTTTACCTTTACACAAACATCCTGAGTTTTTCTATTGTTGACAGCCTATTTGGAGGGCTTTACGATAACGCGTTCTAAAATGATATTGCACTACAGTAACAGATTGTGTTTTCTCAACTTCAAGCATACATAAAACCTCCTTGCGAGCATTAATCATTTTTGTATAAACAAAACAAAGTGATTACTAACCTGTTGCAATAATAACTTCAAGTCATTAGCTTTCCACTGATACCCGACGTCAAGAGAGTAATGTTATACACAATTACTAGGTTCAAGAAACTTTTGTAACAACTAATTTTAACAAACTTATCCTATTGTGTAATAACCCATTTTACATATGTAGTTTTTGTTTTATTCAGCAATAATCCTAAATATAGATTTTTAAATAGTCAAGTTCAAAGTTCTAATTCTTTATACAAATTAATTATTAAACAGCAAAAACTGTTTATATGATTTTCAAAAGACTTATTTAGTCTTACCGTGAACGTGTTCTATAGTGTAACGTGTGTTAAAAATGACACTTCCTATCATGTTTAAGTATCGACGGCAAGCCAAGTTTTTCAATTTGTGAATATTATTTTTATTTTAAAATTCAGCTAAATATTTAAATATCATCCCTTAAGCACTTTGTGAATTTGTAAATACATAACAAATTTACCACAAAGCTAAATCGATTTCAACTCATCTTCAAATGCTTAATGCAAAGTGAACGCCGGGAGCTTTCCTCGTTTCATTTGAAATAATAGAAATAAATGACTTCTGTCGGCGGCTGAAAAAGAATAATGACCATAATATTTTATCAAGTCTCTCATATTGAATTGGATAGATATCTGTTTGGCCATTGATGCTTGAAATGGATGTTTAGTTTGGCTTTCCTAAACATAAACACTTTATCGATGTTTTAATTAATACATAAATGGCACGCAATAAATAAGTTACCATTAGTACGTTGTCCAGTCATTTTATAATTTATTTAAATATTAAATTTAATGTTTGATAATATTCTTAATTAAAAACGGATGTAATTAAATATATAAAACAGTAGAAATCTCAAATTTAGTAAAACGGAATGGAAATGGTTCTGGATTTAATTAAATAATTCAAGGTTAAAGCCTCACTACTAATTGTATATTAAAATCACTAATAATCAACATGTCATACTTAGTATCCTTCAGTGCTCTATCATCAGAATATAGTAAAATTCCCCCTTTTCCTCTTCAAATTTACATTCTGTTGGTGAATGTGCAGAGATCATTGTTATGTTTCTTTATCGTCCTCTTATCTTTATTTTACACTACTTGTTAGATATGGAATCAATCAGTATTAGATGGTTTCTAACTTTATTCCTCATATAAAGCCAAATCTTCCAGTTCCACTGTCCGGTCTACTGTAATAAAAGGTGTAATTCTTCTTTTTATCATTCCATGACTTTGTTATCTAATCTCCTGGCACTTCATCATCTCGTTTACAATTTCTCATTTTCTGGGGTTAGGACAATGTTCGCAAATTCTAAGTTGCAACGTTAAGACTATTTTCTTACTTTTAGTTTTTCCAGATTTCGTCATTGTTCTTTATCGAGCTCATTGGCTCATGTTATCTCTTAATCTCGTATCATCCAGGAAAACCAACTGGAGAAATATTTTAACTCAAGAGTGCATTTGATTATCAGAATATACAATAATTTCTATCTATTCTCCTTCCATTTGCTAACAGTATACATTTCTGTACAGGATTATTTCACAGTGTAAAAGTTGTAAGTTTTACAACCCTCAACCTAAAGGACCACGATTATAAATAAAGTTTTCTCCTCTAAAGGATTGCTTCCACTACAGCTTCACAGTCCCATTTTCCTCGACGTGGTATCACAGCTGGGTGAATCAAGATTTGATTCTAGCCTAAAATATTCAAGACATAATCAGGTCGAAGATAATTTTCTATATGCATTAACTTTTAAGTGGGGGGTACTGCCACCTCAGCTAGGAATGTATATCGACCTCTCGGTCTAGATTCACACTGTTTTGCGTTAACTGGATCACCTTATGTAGGATGTAGCACTTTATCACGCAGTGCGGTCTAGAATGGAGATATGATAAAGGTTTCTATTCCGCAACTGACACAGCATCTTCCATACCTGTGGCTAGTAAAGAAAGGAATATCCTTTCTACCTTAACTGGAAGAAAGGATACTACCTCAACAAGCATACCTTGATTTACCCCAGTAGAACTACTTACTGTAGGAAGTATCTATAAATAAATCATAGTTAAATCTAACACAAAAACTTTGTAAAAATATTGCACTCTGGCAATTAGAAAATTCCTGATATTTCAGAAATTTTTATATTTAAATACTAAGTATAAAATTGACACTACCGTCAACTGTTCTCTATTATAAACTGAAAAAATTAAAATTAAATTTTATTTGAATCTTCTCAACATAATTTTGCAAATATATAATTAAAACAAGAACAAATTACTTTTGCCAATAACAAAAACACACATTCTTTACACAATCAATAAACAGATACTTTGAACTTAAACAAAAATAAAACGAAATTACATAATAAAATAAAATATTCTTCATTAACAACTCAGTCTCAAAAAGTAAAAGAGGAGTCTGGAAATAAAATAACATTAAGTTTTAAAACTTCTACTTTTACCTTCATATTTTGGCTTACTTTTACACATCATCTATTTACTTCACAATATAAAATAAAACAATATTTAAAACAAAACTTACGCATACACTCAATTTAAAATACAAAAAAAAGTCAACAAACTGTCTGAAGTATTCAATAATAAACAAACCCATAAATTTCATAAAGTACTTAATGCTAATTGAGTTACAATTGAAACTATAAACTCTGAAGACCTTAACAAGTTTTAAAGATAAAGTATACCAGATTTTAATGCCCAGTAAACAACAAATGCTCAATAAAAATTATTATTTTATAATTATCGCCAACTAAATAGTCACAGACTTCACAAAATGAATGAAAACTCAATTTTTCACAAAAACCACTTTGTATGTGCAATTTTTAGATCTAGGTATTTTATCTAATGACAGTATGATATAGGTAAGGCATTCTTTAATTTTGTGTTTACCATTTATTAAACTAAGTTCTGAGCCTGACAAGTAATTCGTGGATTTTTCAGTTTATCAAATACATCCTGTTTATTTCATACTGTATGATGTAACTATTAATATATTACGTATTATAGGAACAAAATGCGTGATTTTAATTATTCTTCACTTTTCTTCATATTTAAAGCTATTTTAAGACGCACAAATTTAGAATGACTAATGTTTCGTAAGAAAAACTTTTACATTCTCCTCTGGGGTTATTAAATAAATCTACTGTGCTATGAAAATAATTTTAACATGGGAGGGTCAAATTAGAATGAGCCCTTCAAAAACTTAATTATCATAATCCAAATTTTTTAATACAATTTTTTATTAAAGCCTTCTAAAACTATATCATCAGATATCCTAAAATATGTTTTACGCATCTTTTAATTACCAATTTTCCCGATGAGGACTTTGATCTCTCGGTAATAGACCCCCTCGTATCGGTCTATCCACTGCCCCCTTAGGGGAATCAGCACGGAGTAGAAGCCAGACTTTTTACTCTCTAAAAGTTTGTCCTTTGGATTACCCAAAAGTGAACATAACTTGTTATTAGAAACCGTTAATTTATTTTCAAATGTTTCCTAAAGGTACTCTACAATTTATTTGCAGTCGGTGCATATGTTAATTTAAAGTTTTATGGGACAGTACTCAAAAACATTTGTCTAAATGTGATATAACTCATGTAATCAATCATCGTGACCTGTACTGAAAAGTACAACATTTTCAATTTTATATTTTTCTAAATTTGCACATCATTGTTAAAACAATACGATGTAAAGTTAAGCAACGACTGACATAAAATCTACCCGCCTTCATTTGAAATGAACTAAATAAATGGCTGCTGTCTGAAAGGAAAGAAAGATGAGAATAATACTTTATGAGCAGTCTCATATAGTTAGGAGATGAAGACTGGTAGTTATGTCTTATTGATGGTAAACACTCAAACACTTTTTAAATTTACATAACAAATTGTTTCTTTCACTTTCAGTTCAAGCACGTGTAGTAGTACTTCCTTCATTACCTCTTTCACCGTGTAAGAACAACAGAAAATGTTCTAGTCTTAGACATGTCTTACAAAATTGTTCGGAAAGCTATCATTTGTAAAAAGAAAGTCATAATAGTGAACAAAAATCTCTCTATGTTTGTAAATAAACATTTTCACATAATTAGTGTTAGCCTGTATTGTGTATACAAACTAAAATGTTATTAATAAATTCAGCTGGGATATTGACAAACATAGAATAAAGCTTATATTTAATATAATCTTCTTTATTTCTGTTAAGACTCACAAAATCTCTTTGAATATAATTTTACTTATAGCTAGCTTTTTGTTTAATATTTCTTTGCTAATGTATTTCGGAGTAATTCCATTTTTTTAAATGATTATGCAATAAGTAGGATTTATATATAATTTTGGTAGATGGAGTTACTAGAAATACATCATCTACGAACATTTTTTAAACAAAGTTAAAAATGATTTAAAATTGTTTGTATTTTAAATCAAATTTAATATTATATATCTTGATTCACTTTCTATGTAGACTTTTCCGATTTTTATAACTAGTATCCTATACTAGAAGTTTCAGATTTGCTAAAACTCATAAATATGGGTAATAATAAATTTGTGTTCTAATACACCCAGCATTCCTGTTATTAGATATTTTTTATTATTTACGACACACCCATGTTTTGGACTCGTCGATGGACGTGTGGTGTGTATTCGCCCATTGTCAGTTCTTCATAATACATCAATACAGAAATACCAATCCATATAATACAATTACAAACATAATCCTGTTTCACTCAACTTTTAAGTCCACATTTAACGCTAATGTTATTTTTGCAGCATTTCTACAAGTATTTATCGACAATCAACGCTACGGCTCTTGTTCTTATAAAATTCGCTGGGTAGCTGGAAAATATTAATTCATTTTCCAACTTTAAATAATTATAATAAATATAACGTCACATCTGTAATTTCTTTAAGTAATTGAGGAGAGTAAATTTAGTGATTTGTATCCCTTTAAAATATAAACGTATAATATAACGATAGAATGATATTAAAAACTGAAGAAAGTAATATTGCAGTATTCTATAGCATTCGTGATGAACAGTAGTGTTTGGGTCAACACAAAATGACAAGGTGTGGTTCCTTTTGTTGGAAGAAACTTATCATGGCAAAAATAAGAAATAACCGGAGGTTGTATTGCAATATTGTGTAATATACAATGTGCCGTGGAGAGATTCACGCAGTATTTGATCTGAAGTGGAGTTGTGCTGAATATCAAACTTTTCAAATTAAAAGCAAAAAAATTTCCTGCCTCAACACTCTTTGAAAACGTACAACAATAGCAACAAAGGTACCTAGAATATACCTCCACTAAAGCACTATAATATTTATGTCCTTCAGGTTGTAAAAATTTTGACACGCCTTTTTCAAAATTGATTTCTTTAATTGATAATAGAAGTGAATGATAGATCACACATATTTCAATCTACACTTTTAGATCATTTAACTTAGACAAATTTACATCGTCATTAGTAATTTATTGGATGATCATTACATTTATTAAGATCTACACTCAAAAATAATTTATTCATTATCCGCTTTTTAAACATTTTATTTACCTAGTAAAAAAACTTATGTCTATTAAGTATTTATTTATTTGAATTTAGTTTGCGAATTTTCATTTATTTGAAACAGTCGTAGTGAAATTTTACTCCTCCCTATGTTAGACAATTTTGAGATATTATGAAGGTTGCTGATTGATTTTAGATTTTAAGAATCTAGTTAGTATAAAATATTAGTTTAAACTCAATATTTATATGGAGGATTTGTGTAAGATTTAGTTGATCTAATCCATGGAACATTATTTTGTACTCAGGATACACTACAAGACATGCCACTAGGCGGCGGTATGTTGGTATTATTGTTCTACAACACGTTAAACATCTCTTTAAAATGTAATAATCTTACGAGTCCATAAGAAAAATACGGCGTGGTAAAACAGGATAATCAAATATGTTCAATATAAGAATAATTGGTAGTGGTATTCATTAGGAAGAATTATTCTACTCAAACGCAGAAGTATACATTTATTGTTCACTCATTTAAACAATGTAGTGTTGTATAACTATTAATAAATTAATTAACTGTCATGTGTAAAGTAAGTCTTTGTTTCACTCTCTTTACGTGAATATTATTATTACGTTTATTAAAACTATACTCCTGAAAAACTTAGTTATCGTAAACATTACTTTTACCGTTTACATAAAGTCAATGTAAAAGTCCAAACACACCCCTGCTCCACACGGTACAAGTTTCTACAAAATTATTAAATTACACTGGGTATTTAGTAATGATCAAAACAAAGATAAATAAATATAATTCTGATTATTTTCTTTCGTATTCTGTAATTTATATTCGTTCCCTGTATTCTATTGTATAACGCCTATATGCTTTTTGATGTCCTTTGAAGGCAGTTAAGGATCTTAACCATAACGATAAACCGTTGGTAATCAATTTAACCTCAGAATAGACGAAGTGTATAGAATTAGAGAATACAAAATAAATTGAAAAGCATTTTATTTTAAAGAAAACATAGCAGAAACTCTCTTACTGAGCCCTTTCAGTACAAAAGAGTGGAGAATGGGTAACATAAATGTCGAGGAAGAGCGATAGCGTCAATATGTCAGGAACCGGAAGACAGAATCTTTCTACAACCTTCCTTGTATTAAAAACTAAACGAAAAGTGGTTGGCCGTTTGCATAAGAAGGAAAAGGTATTTTAAACTCTAAAATAAATGGGAAAAGTATGCATCGGTTTGTAATGTTGAGGTACTTTAAATATACTGTTACAAATAATTTATATAATGTTAAATATGTTAACACTTTACATAACACGTTTAAACTGTTTCATTACATAATTTTAATCAAGACAGGTTAGAAACGAGGCCTTAGTCAAAAATTTTATATCTGTAAACTATATTATCCCAGCTAATAATTTAAAATTTATAGTCAGAAGTAAAACACGGGGAAACTAGTGTTTTTAAAAAATTTAGTTCGTGTTATAAGTAAATACATGAAGTGGGAAAATGTGATATTATTTCATTCCGACCAGGTCATATTTACCAGGTATTTTACATTTACCTGATTATATATTAAAGGAATTCCTAGAAGTAATCCTTACCAAATAGCAACGGATAATAAATCAAGTTGAACTATTAGAAAAATGGCGAACTAATGATAATTATGAAACCTGGAAGCCGAACTTAGAAGTAACATCCTATCAACCAATATTAATATTGACTGTCATGTCGAAATAATAGTTATTAATAACTTTATACCAATTGTTCTAAAATTGAAACAAATCATACTTCATCAATTTTCTTTCCAAAAGCTCCATAAACATTTTTCAGACGTTTTGTTCAATATATACTTCAGTGAAAGTGAATAACTGTTGCAAAAATTTGAGTTAATGCTTTAAAATTCACTAAAATTAATTTTTTGTGCAATAAAATACAGTATGTTCATTCCTCATTTTAATCATTGGTCAGGTGGTAACATACACGTAGTCAACTATTTAGAAATAATTCTAGTTTTAAAACTGAGGTCAAAAAACAAGTTGAAATAAAAAACGTGAAACTCAACGACACGTGCAGAAAACTATCGATTCCTCGAACGTCGATCGAGACTAAGATATTTATGATATTACCATATATTGTAGTCTGTTTGGACATAGGAAATGTATTATAAATGTTCAAGTAAAACTAACTCAAAATTTATACAAAACAAAGTATTGAGTGGTATAGTAAACACTTCATATCAATTTTGTCTACAAAATAGTTAACACAACCATCGCCTTTATTTACAACTTATATAATTGAAGCTATCATTTATTTCCAAAATATGCACAATTTCCTTTTTTTATATGGAATGTTAAACCGATAAGGAACAAAACAAATTGTTAATACTTTCTTCTACTTTTAATGTTCGTTTAAATAGATAAATCATTAGTTAATCTGTATTAGATTGATCATAGCTATTAAGAGTAAAGATAACAATAATACTAAAGAAAACCCAATTATTTTATTTTCCGGTCGATTTCAGGCATACGACTTAGCATCAGGGGTTCATTTTATACTTCAGATATCTATGATGTACGGCATGTGTTATTTCAGAATTAATGTTTAATATATTTTCTATTTTGTTTAAACTGGAATCCTAAACATACTCTGGGTTGGTTTCTGAAATCATGTGAAAAGTGGAATGAATTTTATTAGTTTTTGTTAATATTGCCAAAATTGAAAAAAAAACATTGCATAAAACATGTGATATACTCTTTATTAAGGAACCAACGACTTTCACTTAAAGCCGCACTTAAAAGAAATTACAAATAAATCACAAAAGTTACATTAGTGAACTATATATATTGTATTTGCTAGTAGTAAAATTTAAAGAATTTTACTCAAACGATGTGATCATAATTTGTTATACACTAATGGAAGAAAAATGTGTATACAGTCCAATACATGGAGAAAGAGAGAGACATCTGAGATATTGGTGACACTACATTGATTGTAAAAAATAATTGCAGCAAATTATAATTGTTAAAATTAGAATAATTAATCTTTTTACAACACTTTTAATATGGCTAAACAAATTATGGTATTACTCAACATTTGGAATGAAAGATAGGTCAGAACTATGTTATGTTAAAAACACTCACAGAACCATTGCATGTTTTATTACTAGCATGTATCTCCTTTATATAAGCTTTTTTTTTTCTAAATACGTAAGAATTGAAATATAGTTTCAATAGGATAGATTAACTTGTAAATATCCTAAAAAAAAACTATTTAATTTTAAGACATTTACTTATCGTTAATTGTATTAGATTCGTGCTTTCTGAAAGATATGTTTATATATTAATATCATGTAAAATATTTGAATAACCTAAATTAAAACAGAAATTATAGATATTTTGTAGTATTGTAGCTAAATCTAGATTTTACTCCCTTCAGTAATTACTGGAATTTCGTTTTTTTTTTCTCTCTTATCTATAATTTGTAAGAACAAACCTAATACTTATATATAATTATCCAAGTACATTTTGCACATATATCGATTGAACCAAACTTGTTACCTCTAGTTTATAATTTAGGTAATGGTTCACAAACGGAGAGTTATTACATTTAAAGTTAATTAAAATTGTTGTTTAGAATAAGATGTGTAGATTGAATTTGTTACAAATTGATTTGTGATTTTGTTTTTTATTCTTATGATGAAGTTAATAAATTTATTATGAATTGTTAAGAACTCTAGTATAGATATTAATTTTAGTAATTATACTTAATAAGGTTGAATGATTTGCTTTTCGTTTTTTATCGTCTTTGTTTTAATTTAGTAGTTAATGAGAATATACGACTATAGTTATATGTTTATGTATAGAAAAGTAAATATTTTATTTCATTTAAAAATACTCAACTATAAACTAACTTAACCCCGAAATTCTTACCATTTTATTAAAAATATATATATATTGCTTCAATTACTGATGTTATTAATGAAACTTATATTGGTCTTGGGTCTGTTCTTTTGAAGTCATTGAATACTACTTTCATTCAAAATTCTAAATGTTCACGTACTTTTTTAATTAATTGTCACTACCAAGTTTTGAAATTAAGACAATAACTATCTGTCATGTTTTATTACAAAATTATAATATGACTTGTACTTGTGTGGGTGTATGAATTTGACTTTTGATTATGGGACGTGGATGGCGGTCAGGTGGCATGGATCAAGGCGGATACTAAGGCAATCCTCGCTATCCATGAACATGTCATTACCAATAATGCAAGACTTACTGTTACTCATAACGACTTCAATACCTGGACGTTGAATATCAAAGGCGTCCGTAGAGAGGACAGAGGAACGTACATGTGCCAAGTCAACACTGACCCTATGAAAAGTCAGGTACGTGTTTTGCAGTTAGGTCAATTTATTTTATTTTTAAAACTAACTTAATTAATTATTGATATTAAATCGTGAATGGATTCAGTGTTACAAAATAAATCTTATTCTGATTTAATTTATAATATTTCAGATACAAGATAACTTTTTTATAGTAGTTGGTTTTATATTATACAGATTATTTCGTGGTTCCCTGTAAATGTCATACAAACATCTTACTAACATAATTCGTATTAGATATTCTCATTCTAAAAAATATATTTTTTGCAGTTTTTTTAAGAAATAGTAGAAATGTTCTCTGTTTGCTAATAAATGCGAAATTTAAATAATAAACATTTTTCATATAATGATTAATGAAGTTTTACACGTCATTCAACTACTTTGAGTGGCACTACTCCAACTCTTCTCAACAGCCTTGTTTCATTTTTAATATTAAGCCATAAAGTAGGTAACCTCGAAGGTATTTTAATTTAATTAACATTTCTACAAGACTTGTTCTAGTTATCATAATCTTCGAAATATTAATTCTGTTCCTTCTCTCTTATAATATTAAATATATTATATTACTATACTAATTCAATTATATATTATTATATATAAAATTAGTGGGTGTCCTCTCTTCCATCAATGAGCTATGATTATTGACAAAATTTCACAGATTAGTTTAATGTAAAACTATAGGTAACGAAAGAGTTGTAACTAGGATTCTAATAGGAACCTTCGTAACTGTCAGTAGTGTCGTACTACTTAAACTAATGTTAATACATACGATGCATTATTTTATTTAAGTCTTAAAAGATTAAGCCCAAAATCTCTTTTACTTTTAACGTACTAGTAGAATAGAGAAAGTTATGTAAGTTTATATTAGTTATATTTGAGATTTTCATTTAGGCCTAAATATCTTCTTTTTTCTTCTTTTTTTTAATACATTTTAATTTGTAAAAGATTTTAGGGAATAACGTCGGACATCCACGCCTGTGACAATAGCGGCCAAGACGTCTTAAAAACTTTTGAAAACAAAGTAACTAAATAAAATTGCACATTTTATGTGAAGTTGACAGAACTAAATTTTCTTTCACATGGTTTTCCTCGGAACATTCCACACACTTCTACACAGATATGAAGGTGTAAATTCATAGAATCGGCAAGCGGTATAATTCACTAACCCAAATCGAAAAAAGCGAAAAACACCGACAATTTTTCTATCCACAAACTTGGAATCTCGTAACCCGTGGATTTTCGCTCATACATATCTCGTCTACCGTGGGAAAGCTAATTATACTTTAAATGTCACGTTACTCACAATCTCTGTTTTACTTTAATGAGAAATTTCTTACAGAAACCGTCAAAATCTGAGGTTTAGATTGTGATTTTATAAAGGAAAGACAGAAGAATAAGGTTTATCTTGAAGTTTGACATAACAAAACAATGTTTTAGTTGTCAGAATAAACTAAACATTCTGGAGTCAAAACAAAATGTTAAGGGATTCCTCATGTTTAACCATTTTGGATGTGAATAATAATGAATTTTAGAGTCACTGAGTGAGTCAATACTGTTAAAATGATATATATTGTGCGAAATTAGTGTAACTATGTATTTTGTTTGTATTAAATTTTGTTTACATTAAGATGCAATACATGTCATTAAAATAAAGTAAAGTAGCTAGATATTTTTAATAGCCTACTTGTATATTTAGACATGTATTTTTTGGTACTTTTTATTACAAAAACATAAATTAATTAAATCAATTAATAAGAAGTATTAATTCGAAGTAAAGTAAAACACCCTTGTATAACACAGGGTACTGAGTCACATTAATTTTTTATTAAAGAAAAAATATTATATTTACTTGAGATACGACCCATTTACTCTCTTTGATAAAGAGTAAGTGTCAATATCCAGCTTATTGCAACTTCAAGTTCTCTTTTGATAACAGGTTTATTTAATCTCCAACTTGAGAAAGAAACAACATTTAGTCTTGATAGTCACAAAATCAATTACTTTTCATTTAGTTTGTCTTCAGAGTGTAGAGTAAAATCGTCTTCTACGAGAAACTCATCAATTAGATCTGCCATTTATTGTCGACATTATTAACAATAAAAATGATTCATGTATTTAATAATTATAGAGAAACATAATTGTAGATGTTATATATGAATACCTGATTTAGGTAACTTTTTTTCTTTAATAGTTCAAACTAGTTCAATAATTTGAAGTGACATTTAAATTAATTTTCTAAAAACACTTATTTGTGAACAGGAGAAATTTTGTTAAATGGACTCGGATTTTGTAAAATGTAGATTCCGCCCTATAAATCTGGAACCAATTTTATTATTAAGCATTAATAAGATCCCTTAATCCTAGAGTTATTTTTTTTAGAGAACTACGTTTTAATTTTAAAACCGCTTAAATCTAAAGTAGAAATGAAATTTCTATTGATATTTAAAACACTTATTTGGAAACAGAAGAAATGTAAAATTAACAGCTTGTATTCATCTAAGAACCTATTTTACATTGAACCATTAATAAGATTCTTTATACCTAAAGTTGACACTTTTAAATACTGAATTTTAATAATAAAAACGCTTAAATCTAACAATGGCCTGATTTTGAACCATTGTTAATAATAATTCAACCGAACTGGACCACTTACATTTTTATTACAAATTTTATTAAGTTAATTGTTTAGTTATATCCTGCCAATAATGATCCACTTACAGTTACTTTAACTCTTTAATTGTTTAAAGGCTTAGAGAATATAATTATTCAGCTATACTATCTAAAACAAACATCCATTCTTAATTTAAGAATTAAGCTATAGTTTCTTGAAGAAACTATGTTTGACCAATACCTATTTTTCTTCTTAACTTGGTGAATTCTATAACAAAATTCTTGATATATTTACGTATTAAATTATTACAAAGTACTATCTACTCAATAGAGTGGCTAAACATATAACTAAATTAAATTCTTGAATGATTTCGCAGTACTGTATGTGTTTCTGAAGTTTTAACTGAAACGTGTTTAATCGAGTTTATAAAGTTACGAAACCCGGAATGGCAGATATACAACCACGCTATTTGTAATAGAGGTATAAACATCTTATGTATAACATATCTAGTATAAAACCTATTACATATATTTCTAATAATTCTATTGATATAGCTTTCACTCTTTTACCCTTACTTTAAAACAAAAATACTTTATTACTCTCTTTCTAAATTTATAAATCATATTGGGATGTTTCCTCAGATGGCGTTTTTAGAAGTCGTCATTCCACCAGATATAATATACGAAGAAACATCCGGTGACATGATGGTTCCGGAAGGAGGATCCGCCAAACTTACTTGTAATGCCAGAGGATTTCCAAAACCTAAAATACAATGGAAGCGTGAGGACGGCAATGAAATCATCGTTAGAACTGGCAACGTAGCGAAATCAAAAAGTACGTCGGCCGTAAGCTATGGTATGAATGTCTTATGGAATAAGTACACATACAAAGCACGCTAATTTTAAGTATTATATTGATTATAAGAAGCATGTAATTTAAACTCAATACATCATAATTATGTATTTAAAACTTAATATTCCTATTTGGAAATAATTTTATTAAAACTATTTGCAAACGTATAAAATGCCTTTATATGTTTTATTTTTTCACTACATGGTCTATAAAATGTCATTTGTATTCCCTTTACTGAGAAGCTAACATTCATTTGAAATACCTGTTTTGTATTTTAAGTTCAATGAATTTGAAGTTATGGTCCACCTCCTGCTTCGAAGTTATATTTTATATTATACGTTATTAAGTATCTCAATTTTCCATTAACTTATATATTTAAAACAAAATTTAATAACTTATACGTTTGTAAAAATTAAATCAGTAAATATTATTAACATACAGTTTACTACCACGTACAAAATATGTTTTGTATTTTATAATTATAATAATTGGTTTTATTTTATTGTGGATATTTGTTTTTTCCTTTTTTTAACTAAGAAACATTTATCTTATATTTAATTTGTGTTTTAACCATTGCAATTATTGTAATTATTTTTTATTTTAATAAATTTGTATATAATTTGCATGTAAGTACATTTAAAAAGTAATATTTATTGTCTCAGGAAAATTAACTACTCCATTCCCCCATCCCTTATATTTCAATGAAATTTGATTTCCCTTCAAAATAGTCTAACTTTTTGTACAATCTGGATTACAACAAATAAATCCTTCTGAGCTATTTAACTTTTTTTGTAATTATATTAATTATATCAATATTTAAAAATTAGGAGAGGATATGTCATCATTGCGAACTGAGTAGACATAAAAACAGTAAACCATAATAAATATAAGCCATAATATAAAGTAATATAGAGTAAACCATAATATTAGTTGAAACTTTGTAAAAAGTTCATGAACTGATTTTGTATTATTATTATGTCTGTTACGTAAATAATAATTATATTGTCAATGATCATCAAAAATACATAAATATTAGCTAGAATAAATCAAATCGATGATTATTATAGTAATAATACTAATTTAATGTATTTTTATTTTATTGTTATTATTTTGTTTTCAATTATTATATTATTAAGTATTATAGTATTTAGCAATAAATGTTTTTGTTTTTTAAGAGTAAATACGAAAAGTATTTTAACTGAGATAATAACATACTTACAAGGCTGTAAAATAAAGAGGAATTGTTTCTCTGTTTTATAGTGTTTGTAATTTCAGTTCCATATTTAGCGTAAGTGTTAATGTAAATACAAGTGTGATATTAGCAACACACCAATCATGAGCTATCTTTGTTTGCCGTTGATTTAATCAGATCTATAATGTATAAAACATTATGAAATAGATATCCTTTCTACATAAATAAGCATAAAAGAATAAATATATATGCTACGACTTGATTATAAAACGTGGTAAATATTCACGGTTGTAAAAATTAACTTCATTGTTTGATAAATTTAAGCAATAAAAAAAAATCTTTTTCCAGGAATTGATCACAAACGTGGATGAACGGTAACAGTTAACACTGCTAATGTCGGTAATGTTGTTAAAACACGACAATTAATCGGCATTTAGTAGGGGTTGCGTTATATTATTACAATACAGATATCAGTTTTTATATAATTATCACAGCTAAACCTATTATGTCTTTGATGCCAAATAATTGTTAAAAAATCCATATTATACTAGATAAAGAATTATTTTTAAAAATTTACAAGTTTTAATAATGACTGAGTCAAACTTTATGATTATCTAACGTTACTGAGCATGATAGTATGTTCTGATAATATTCGGTTAATAAATACTATCACATGACTAAGCACGGTGACCTTTTAACTCCTAAAGACAGATGCTTTCCATAGCTGTTTTGTAATAACTTTTATAAAGTTATTAAAAACTGGGATACTCAAATGCATGAGCTAAGTATTTACAGGCCAATGTGTACAACTACCTGCATCTAACCCTTACAGAAAGTTAAACATTAATTATATGTGGTGATTAACATTTATAATTAATTGAAACCTATTTATTCTGATTATTTAGGACATAGTTACTATGTTTTTACAAACATAATTTTACTTTTTCTTTTACATATATTAAAAATGTAATCAATATGATTTTTTTTTTACTTTTTATAGTGTCTTCAGTAGAAGGGGAAGTTCTTCTTCTTACCAAAGTGACCCGCTCTGAGATGGGCGCCTACTTGTGTATCGCAGCCAATGGTGTCCCTCCATCAGTCAGTAAACGTATGATGCTTCATGTAAACTGTGAGTATACTATTGCTTCTATTTATGTTTTACTATAAATACAATAGTAGAAGTATCATGTTAAATATTACAATAATATACGTTTTGTCAACCATTGAAGGAAGAGGAATTATTGTTTGTTTTTAATTATTATTTAAAATGTTTAATCTTTTGAATTTACTGTATACTTCCATGTATCCATTTTTAAAGCCAGCCATTTTAAAGTCAAATGTTAATGACTAACCAACTTAAGTCACATCTATTTTTTACCAACTTTTCTGCTAAACCTTAAGACGTTCAAAAAATATATATTTATTCTACATAAATAACAAAATATTGAATCGGGGTAAACAAAAAATAGCACATAAGAAATGCATTGGACTATCCTTTTTTTGCCTTTTACTGCCTACATTTCTTCAGTCATTTACATCCAAATAAAAATAAGAAACCACGTAATAATGAGGAAGAAAGTATTAACTTTAAAGGTAAAAAGAAAAGTTGTATCTGGAAAAACACATGCCCTAAATTAAAATACATGTGATGTCTGGTTCATTTTTCTCTCAAATGATTTACACAATTTTAATTAAACATGTCTAACATATTCCAAGCACAATAGAACAAACAAAATAATCGTAAATGATAACATATTCCAACATGTTACAAAACCACTAACATTTAAAATTGTTAGTTAGTTAATTAACATTTTTTAAAAACTACTAGTTACTATTTATAACAAAGAATATATGATTTACTGTTATGAATCAAAATCGGAATCGGGATTATAACCTAATAGTTTAAAACTCTGACGAAAATCAGTAATAAACAGTATAGCAGTTACAATTTATTACAATCTCTCAACTATAGTGAGTATGGGCGTGGCAATCTCGTGGGATCCTATCTGGCTCTACACCTTTATTCATATTGTATCGGATGAGATTCCTCTTTTTTAAAAGGTCTCTCTTGACCGATTCTTGTAGTCATACTATCTAGCCCTGATACTATTAGAGTATTTGTGGGATAAGGGATCTTAATGTTATCTTCCTTTCTTCCTTTTTTTATAAGACGATGAAGTCAGAGAGGTTTGTCGCCTTCAAAGAACAAGGAAAATATACAATTATAGTATAATTTTAATCAAATAAACTATGTAATCATAAGAGGAACATGCTCATGTATGGGAAGCACTATGTTCACTTCATTGATAACTGTGCAATAAGTTTTAGAATATTGCATTATTAACAATTTTTTTTATAGAAATTCTATCTCCCCCTAAGGAATGGCATTTACTGGATTCTATGTAATGTGAACCAATCCTACCGTGATATATATATATATATATATATATATATATATATATATATATATATATATATATATATATTACTATACGCTTTAGAGATAGAAATGTTTGTCTGATTTTTCTCAAATTTTGTATACTCTATTTTATGTGTTACTAACAGTTCTAGAGAAATTTTGCATCCGATTTTACTCAAATTTGGTTTGTAAGCTAGACTTTAAAAATTACTAAACAAGATCATAACTTTCTGTTGTAACTCTTTACCTTTAAGGCTAACCAACGTTCCTAAATAACTAATTTTGTGTATCTGTAAAATTTGTATTAGATAATGTCTACATGTATTTTTTAGATTAATACGAAATTAATAGTCAATTAAAAGTAAATTGCATAAAAACATAACCTAAAAGTTGGTAATAATAGTTTTGATTTATATAACCGGAACTTTATTTACATTTAGCAGGTAATTTAAGTTTTACTATTAATTGAATATCACTGGAAATTTTTTAACATAATTTCTTCTAATTAGACCATATAATTGATGATATTGTGTACTAAGGTCAATATCGACAAACGGACGTTTATAGAACAAACAACTAAAGAAAGTCTCTTTCTTTTATGTCAACATATCAGCTGCATGGCGAATAAATGTAAATGTATGCATATCTACAACAAAAAATATTCTAATTGCCTGATAAAGATATTAATAAAATTATAAATAATACAAAACACTTTTTTTAATCTACTTATATATAAATAAATACGCATATATATACGTATATATAATTTTAGATATACATACTTCACATGGAATAGTAGGCTCTAACATACCAATCACTTCATCTGAAAATACCAAATATATCATTTACGATTAGAAGACCACAAATTAACAAGTTTAAGTTCTCGGTATAATTAATTATGCTGACCTAGTTTAACAGTTCAGCACACCTCCTCCTGTGTGTGAGTTATCATCAACTATAAAACATACGACGCCAGCTGTATCCATGCCTTGGAATACATTAATACTTTAGATATCACTTTAATTATATTAAAAATCACGTTCTTATATTTGAATACTGTTTTGTTTCCTTGCATATATGTAACTTGTGATTTCAGTGTTTACGTATATAATTAATTATTTATTTATTATAATGTATATAAAAACCATATATAATTAGATTTGCTAATTAGATAACATTTTAAAAAATTTCAAATAAATAACAATATGCCTACATCTTAATATAACTAAACGCTATCATGTAAAAGCATCAATTTGCATTGTTTTCCATCTTTTCCTTGTAGTTAAAAACCAAAAAACCTTTCAGTTATATTGATTTTGTTTTCCATAAAATGTTCATTTAAAAAATATACATTTTCTTGACATGGCTCTAAAGTGTTATAAGAACTCCAATTAATATTCTTCCCATACCCCTTCATTAAACAATATATATATTATATTATATGGCATGAAAATTGGATTAATTTTTTTGCAAATAAAATAATCAATGACAAAAAATTTTATTTAAAACAAATTTGTTCCTCCGTTCCGAGCATTTGTTTGTTATGGAGTTCAATTCATTTTATATGTCATTTATCTATTGTCTGTTAACTATATGTTCATCTTTTGGTGAACCTAGATATATTATAAACATATATATATATGTATATATATATATATATATATATCATCCTGTAAAGATTTTAATTTAAAAAAAGGTAATATATAATTTGTTGAAATCTGGCAATAATTTTTACTTCCAATTATAACAAAAAAAAAGATTATACAACGTCAAAACACGTGTAGCTTCCAACTTTCAATTTTACAATTTGCAAACATACTTATTGTCCCAGCGATGTATAATAACAGTAAATATGCTTGAATGGAAGCGTTACTAGGTAACTTCTAGTATTTTTTATGACAGTTAACTTTTTATACAAATAATAATCCTCGATTTTATTTACTTACAAGTTAAAAATAAGTTTGAATTAGTAGTAGAGATCTATTATCACCCACCCTATTTCTTCTGATCTCCCACCCCACTCCTGTCTATAAGGCCCTTCAAACCCCCACTTTTTTACAAAGTACAGCAAATGAAGGCGGTCATTGGTAGGTATTCTCTACATCAATCTGTTATCTTCCCGACTTCTAAACCTTTTGCGAAATTCTAAGAGAAAAAGGTCTTTGTGTATACAATAGAAAACGAGTTAAAGAAGGCCTTGCTCTACTTATGGGTCACTCTGTATGCATTCTCCAAAAGTAGAATGTTTAATCAATTTCTATAGCCGATATTTTTAATAACTTAAGGAAGATCCTACATATATTTTCTTCCTTTATTTTTGTAAAAAAATTCTCTTTAGAAATCGACTAAAAATGCTTCTCTTGGAGAACATACACCTTCAAATTTGATAAACAGTGAACCATAAGTGTCGTAAGGTCCACTTTAACTTTTCTTCTGTTAGAGATTTCAAAATTCTATTATAACATTAAATATTTATTGAGGGGCTTTTGCAGTACTTCTTTTGGAGGGAAACAGTTGAAAGTTTCTCACATTTTTACGCCAGTAACATCAGTTGAGTGTTAACGTTATTAAAAAGAACTATTAAAGGGAAACTCACGTCGTGCTACGTAATCAATATGGCGATTACAAATATACAACATACCAATCAGTATGCACACCCTATTAAAACATTTTCTAATTTAAGTCGAAAAAGATAATGTTTGTTATTTTTTTCTAAAAAGAATAATTCATAAAATTTTGTTTATAATCTATTTTGTGTATTTTTACTACCCATTCAGCTGATAAAATCATAACGTTATAAATGTATTTATAATTAAATGACGTAAAGCTAATAAATGTGTAAAGTTTCATATGATTAGTTCTCGAGTCCCCTAGAATACCAGTGTCCAAGATAAAATTGAACGGCGATCAAGTTTCTGATTGAAATGGGACCAGATAAGGTTAGCAAGGAAATTACAAGTGGTAAAAAATCATTATGCTGTTTTAAATAATTGTAAAATCTTGGAATATTCTATCTAATACCGACATCAGGTTTTGTTACATCATGATAAAAATCCGTAAACGTACTTTATATAAACCGCGTTATTGGACATTCCGAAATTGAAAATTTTAATTACTATAAAAACATTGTGAAGTATGCAGTCTACTCTAAGTGAACACAGTAGTTTAGTCGCAGATGCCACATTCCTGCTTTTGACAGTAGTGATTGATACCCCTGTCAAATAGGACGCCTATTCCCGAGAAATCTAAATATGAAACCGTTTTATACTATCCTTTTATATTATCGGTTTTTACAATGATTTTATTTTATTTTTACTAATAATATAAAATTGATACATCACCCAAAACCTTATCAAATTTACTGTGTTATTAACTGTGCACAATATGGATATAATCTATACTGTTTTTTAGAACTACTTTAATCTATCATTTTTCAATTTGAATATTTACATAGTAAATATAAATGTAAAGATGTAAGAGGTGAATAACGGCTCTTGTACAAAATAAATGTGAAAAATAGTATTTAGACTGTTTTTTGTTGTTGTTTTTTAACTTTCCCGTACCAAGTGTTTACCGGGAAATTAAAAACTTCCCCACTCTATTTTTATATACTTTCGTTTATTTGAATAAAACCTTTTTGAGTCCCGTAAGATTACAATAATACCAAATTAACTATTGTGTTCTTAACAATTAAGCCCCTACACTGTTTGTCCCGTAATATTTCCTCTAAAACTTTAAATAACTTGCATGTAACTTGTACATTATGCATGAATGTGGATTCGACTATTATATGAACAATAATAAAATCATTTACGCTTCCAACAAATTGCATCATCAGCTACCGAGACACCTCAGTTATAATAGTAACAGTTTGTTTTTGACATAGTTATCAAAATATCAATGTTATACTTGAAAATACAGTTATTTGTATTCTTTACTAGTAGTATTAAATTACCTTCTCTAACTTTTCCAACTAAATACAGTAGTAAGGAAAATAAAGTGATTACTTAAACTTAAGTTGTTTTTAAAGATTTCTAACGTTTATGACCGTTGAAACATATTTAAACCATTTGCCGGATTGATGTCGTCATTATGTGCCATTATCACAAAAACAAGTTATCCTATTGACTACAATGGATTGATGTCTGTCATTATGTGCCATTGTCACAAAAACAAGTTGTCCTATTGACTACAATGGATTGACGTCTGTCATTATATGCTATTATCACAAAAACAAGTTCTCCTCTTGCCTACAATTTTTTTAATTTCTTGTAAAAGAAGATTCATTGCACAAAATGGTTATATAATTGTGTAAGTAGGTTGTAAAAGATTCTCATTAATTTTCACCGAATGAAACATATCCAATTCATTAGTTACAGCAAATTATTAGAACATTTATTATAAAAGTGTAAGTAAAATGTTTGAAAATTGTATCAAAAAAATATCAGCAACATTATAAGGTAAGACCGATCAGGAGTAGTTGATCAGTAAGTTATACAATAAATTTAAGAAAATCAATTTCTGAAAAGGGATTTTGGCCCAGGGGTTTAAACGAATGTCCTATTTGACTTGTAAAGGACTTGTATGGTCCAATCTCAGTGACCATAGAAAGAATGTGCTAATTAATGTACATCAATATGATCGGTCTAATAGAATATCTAAATATTTGACGAAACTAATCTCTGAAACGATTGACAATTGGTCCGCTTTACACTTAATTTGGTTTAATATAGACACCTTGGCACCTATCTAGATTAATTTTAACAAATGTGATATGGGTGGTGTATCTGAGTATATCTATAATACCGAAATGACTGTTAGAACTATCTCCAAATCCGCTAGAAGAAAATAAACATTATTGAATATTTAAGTACAATATATCAACGTTCTTTAGTTTCACTGGAATACGCAAATCCATATTATCATATTTCCAATTTCATAGTAAGAAATGTAGTAGGTAAGTAGGTAAAAGCATACAAATTTCGATAGGCCCTTTCTTATGCTTCTACACGTTTTAAGTCCTCAGAAACACGCAATAACCATTTCCTGAATGATGTCTGTCAGTGGTATATTTGTCATGCATTATCTCAAGCATAATTACCCTTATTAATTCTAAACTGTTCACTTTATTGCAGGATATATGTGACATGAGATAAGATTTTGATCCAATAGGGGTGATAAATATGTAAAGGGTGACGATTGTTGTGAACGAACTAAAGAACTGGAATTTCGAATGAATAAATTATAAATTTTTAAAAGTGATACGAAATCCACGAAAGGGAATTTTCAGTAAGCTATCATAATAAAAATAAACAGATGGAAAAAAATGTACTAATCTTTCTAATATAAGTATTCGAAGAAAGTGATTTTTTTATAAATTGTAATGTAACTCGAAATTACATTTTGTTCAAAACAGGTTAAAGATCATTATTGAGGTTGGTTTAAAAATGGGGGACATTTTGGAGGAAGTATACGTTGTTCTTTAAGGGGTGCATTTGAATATTATGCCTTATTAATTATTTTGTAAATACCTACAGCCTACGGATATCTACTTGTTTAAACCTTTATACCAAATTTATGACTGGTTAATAGTAATTAATAAATAAATAATAATATTTGAATCTATTACCAACTTTTCTTCGTTTCCAGATTATGTCAAATATTAAAAGAATGTAAAATTAATAACAATTCAAGTTTAAAAGGACAAATGTTGTAAAAACATTTAAGATGTCATTAGTATTAAATATGAGGAGCACGTTATGTCAAAACAAAACTCTGTATCTTTAAAACATACATGTTAAAAACCTTATAGAAACGATTAATACAAACTAAAAACTCAAAATTATATAAGTATATATGTAAGGTTATTAAAATATTTACGAATAAAACCAATTGTTTTAGAGTTGGTCTACCCATTGGGGTTCACCTTAATCCTAAAATGGTATCATTTAGCTTACTCCGTATCTCGTATCAACTTGCATTCGGACCACTCGATCTTGAGATTACGCATGACAATCACTTTTCACCCTCACCTTATTACGATTACATCCAAAATACAATCTTGGAATGATCAAGGGCGATCGTGGTATACTTAACGCTTTAAAACTCTAAAATGTTTAGTCGATCTAACCATAGCTACTGTAGTGATAGTCATGTCTTAATCAGATCTTAACGATATAAACTAACAAAAACCTACAACCTAATTATTCTGAAAAATTATCAAATTATATTCTTTGGGTTTCAAACGTTAAGAACTATCAACATGTGATTTTAAATTTTCGGGGCAGCCAATAATAAGTAATTCGAAAATAAACAATACCACTAAACTACCAGTATCTATCAAACATGTAGTCTACTTTAATTGAAGGTATTTATATCTAAAATACTAATTTTAGTGCTTTAGAAGTGTGTTACTTATTCGTTTAACCTAACTTCAGTTGCCTTTAAAATATTTTTGTATTACGTTTTAGTTATAAGAAATAATACGATATCCTTCTCCAAGTTGCGGGAGCTAAACGGTTTCCAAACTTATTCAATTCCTGGAAGCGGTAAACTCCTAACTTGTTATGTTTTCAATTTGGCTGCTTTCATTTTGATAAGCATCGTTAAACCAAACTTTGATATTAGACCTTGGAAATCATTCAAGTATATCCTCGGAAACTTTGTGTATCCTTTACACAATTTTTTGACAAACTGTGTTTCAACTCTTCAAATTAAAGTATTAGTCTATAATTAAGTAGTCCGGAACTTATTTATCAAGTGCATAACTATTACTCTCATTTTATTTGTTTCACTTTCTCTTTTCTTTTTTAATTTAAACGAGTATGTTACTGTAAAAGTCTCAAGTTCAGTATAGTTTTAAAATTTACTGATAAATTTTAAATAAGACATCTACTGCCAACGACAGGTATAAGTCCGAATTATTTAGCATACTAGTTCAGACTTTTACAGAGATTTCGGTAAATGTCCATATATACCGGTGGTAAAGATAAAACACAGTTAGGTTATTTTTTATGGAAATTAAAATGTTTGGATAATTTCAGAGTATAGACTTATATAGACTTCGTTTAAAGTACTCATGAAAACAAAATTAATTTTTTAAAAAAAGACATTTTTATATGACCAAAATAAACATCTAAAATAAATACAATTACAATTAAAGTACAATTATTATTTATTCAATTTATTAATAATGTCTTAACTATTACTCATTTGTTAAATGTTGGGGTTTACCAAAACCACGTGGAAAAACCTGAATATTAAACATTTTACTAAAAAAATATGAACTTTTATATAATACTATATACGCTAAATAATTATTTCCTTTCACTATTATGTGTTTGAAGTTATTCTGAAAAGGAGTAATTATTTTAAGTATAGTTTTATTTAGATGAGTAGGCTAGGACGACACTAGTCGTTGATGGAGGAAGTAGAACCCAGACCAGGATTGGTCTGAAGAGGTGGTTGCCCTGCTGGAAAGAGAAGTGACAGACTGGAAGGTCATGAAGTTAAGGTAGTTAAAGGATAGTAGGTCGGCTTATGTCACCTCAATTTTCTTTCCTTACCGGGGGATTACTTTCTGTGTATGCCGCCGGGTTTTACCCCGATTCACCTTCCCTGCTGGGGGCAGACTTGATGCGGTAGTAGTATCAGAAAACGGTTGTATATTGGCTTAAATATCTCACACTATCCCCAATACCAGCCAGATGTTGCGATTGTGTGTGACCTCTCTAGTATTGCGTAGCAAAGTTTAGATGATTATGAGGGAGTAGAGGTCCCTGCGAGAAGTGAACTTGTTGAGTGAGTTCGTGATGAGAACTTGAGAGGAACTGAGTCTTGAGTTGAACTCGTAGTAGTTCTGAGAACCAAAGTGGAACTAATTTTTTGAAGTGATTTCTCCCTATTTATCTGTTTTAGTCTGGGGCCCATAAACGAAGATGTGAAGATTGTTATGAGTAGTAGTACTACGATCCAGTTAGAAAAGTGTTGATCTTCACGAGATATTTAAAGACCTCGCTCTCTGTAAAATGTGATGGGGAAGCTATGAGCACATCAGCATTGAGCCAGTATTAGGAGCATGGCCCGGAATAGATAATGTCGGAGGCTGTTTTTTTAGGTGTGATTTGATGGTTAGAGTTTATAAACTCTGAAAGGACTGCTGTCTTAACGTAGTTTTCTCTAGGTTTTAGCGTGAGATGTTTACGGGAGATTATAGGTTGATTTGCCCGGGCAGTGTGCTGGGTGGACTTAGAGGCGTGATCTTTTGTAAAATTTTACGTAAAGAACTCCGTTATATTTCGTTCACGTGTTTGATGTTATCAACTTCCCTCTCACTCTACGAACTAACTTCATCCGAGGTGTAAAATTGCTGTGAGTGACTAATGTAACTGGCTCGATGTCGAAGAAAAAGCGATAAAAAACAAATAAAATTTTCCAGATTTTTTGTAAAAGTAAACAAGTATAATACTAACATTATAGTTTTCAAGAACAATACAAAATACAACATTTTCGAAAAAGGATGAACATATTTTACAGACAGTAAAATTTTAAAAATTAGCAACACATATTACAAAATGACTATACAAATACAAAACACAAGATATGAACATTCAAATATTTAAATTTTTCAGAATTGAATCGAGGGCCTAAAATATACAAGTTGAAGAATTGTTCTTAGGCACTAGTTTAGGGATACACTAAGTGCAAAACGAACACGGAAAAAATGTATCTGCACCGCAAAAAACAAAATAGTAACATAGATTGTACTAACAGGAGCAACGCGAATGTGTTGGATAGCTAGAATGATGAGCTGGACGGCTGGCTTATAAAATGGAGAGTTGAAGGTCATGGCGGCGATAGTGCGTATGTTGTAGTAAAGTTCTGTTGGTGAGTAGGTCCTTGTCCTGGCGGCTGTGTAGATGAGGAGTTTCGTGGTGGATCTATAGGCAGTGTAGGCAGAGTCTGTATTGGTGAATGTCTTCTCTGTGATGTTGGATATGATGATGATGCATCGGACTGTGTTGTTGGTGTAGTGCCTGTCTGGTACCCTCTACGGTGTGTAGTGTATCATCGGTGCTGAGCTTTATGTAGTGTTGTAGAGATTTATTTGAGGTGTGATTCTGACTTTGTTGTTTTGATGTGTCTACATGAGTGTTGTGTGTCTTTGTGAGTGACTGAGAAAAGTGTGGTACCTCTGCGATGTGTGATGCATTCTCTCTTGGCGATGCATTGACTAGCGTACAGTATTTCTCTCCTTTCGACCGAAGGTCAGAATACTTTGGCTTGGACTTTAGTTGCATACAGCCTGATGCTCCTATCAAGCAAGAGTGACCTATAGCGTCGCTACTGCGAGGTCGTCACCAACCAAAAGATGTCTTCCATGGACTGGTCATGGATAAAAATTGGGACTTCCACTCTGTATGTTTTACCAAAAGGTGTTTAAAGAATAGTTAAGTTGGTTTGCCTGTGTCATGTGGTACATGCTGCATTTATCTAATTTGGATGACTTCGTTTGTTAAAATGTATAAATTATTAAATTGGTTTAAATTTCTTTTTTAAATATCCATAACTAGAATCACCAATTATATTTCAATTTTTCAGTTTTCATTTTTTTTTTTCAAACTGTAATTCTGTTTTTCTACAAGGATACTATTTTATGTTTTGTTAACCTATAACAATCAGCATTAAAGATGATTTATAAATTAGGTTCAAAACATTAAATTATAAAAGTGACAATCGATTAATTTACTTTTAATTAAAAACCACACAATTAATTGTATTTATTTTTTAAATGTATAATTCAATATTAGAAACATTTAATAATAGAATGTGAAGCGAGTATAAAACTTTTCCAGGCTGTCGAGTAAGCTATTTGTATACATAAGACACTGAAGCGTGGAATTAAAACTCTTGTGCAAGAATTTTGCAATTTATCTTGTCTTCTGTTCAATTTATCTTTTAATACATTGTCTTTATGTGCGCTTATCTGGGTCACACAAGTCATCATCGGATTTGCGTTAACACGTAACACAAGCAAAACAAGTTCAGTAGTTTTTAATATGATACATAAATATTAGTTGCCTCTTTTCATCGAAGTTGAGAAACTATTTAATTTAATATATTTTGTTTAAATCTCTATAACTAATAAAGAATAATGGTTGTAAAGCTTATTATGATATTGAATTTATAATTTTGATTATTTTGTTATTAATATTAATAATTTTATTACTAATATATTTAATATAATAATATATATATATATTATTTGACAAATATATTATTGTTTGTCAAATAATCTTATAACATAGTGGATTTGTTAAATTTTTTTGTTTGATTTTTATTTGTCTTTCTCTTTTTTCTCTCTGACTGATTACTATTGTATAAAATAGCTGTAATAGATGTGTTAATATTTTGTATCTGTATTGGTTCTGGAAGGAAATAAAATTTAAAATTGAAAAAAAATAATAAATACAACATCAACAACAACAAATAATTTTGTATAGGTTAACCCAATTCAGCTAAAGCAATAATTAAATATCCTCTACGATATTTAAAAATATTCATTTACAAATATCAACATTTGCAATGTTTTTTTAACTGCGTCAATTGTAATAAAACGCCTTTAGATTCAAAATTGTTGAAGTATATATTGGTGTTGACTATTATATTTTAAACTATTCATAAGTTAATATTTTTCTCAAACATATCTACTTATCTCCCCCTCCCTAAAAAAAATGACTAGTTCACTATTTCAACCTTACATTCGTAAATCGGATATGATATATATATATGAATCAAAGTTTATAAAAATTTCGACCTTTTGGTTATAAGAATGAGATTTCTTAAAAACAGAATCAGATTTTTATATTAATTTGATATCGTATTTTTGTATAATGTAAAGTTCCAGACTAAAATATTCCAGATAATATTGAAAAATATTGCGGGTGTAAAGAGTTTTAGATGTCAATAAAAAGCCAACTAACTTTGACTGATGGTACTAAAATCCAAATATCTTTTGAAGATATAAATATGTATACTGTACATGCATATTTGTATTATTATTTTAATGTATTGTCATACTCAATGTACAGATTTTTTTAGATTTAATTATGTATATAATATGTGCCACTTTGGATTTTATAATTATTTCTTGTATACTACAGATACAAAAACGTTCTGAGGATGATTCTAAAGCTATAATATAAAAACAATTCATAAAGAAAATACACAATGTGTACTAAATAAGGGTAACACCATCGGTATTTTATCACATATTTACTGAACAAATGTCTATTAAACGTCATAAACATTAATTATTGTGTATATAAAATCTCCAACTGTCATAAGTACAAACATAAAACACTTGTGAGAGGTTAAGCTGTTGTAACTGGCACTAATGATGGATCGAGTAGACCACAAATCTTTCCGATATCACCAACAAAACTATTAACACTTCCCCCTTAAGCTCTTGAAAGCGTTTGAAAGGTTATACAAAGAACTCTTTGTTCAGGAAGCGCTTTATTTATCACCTCACATATCTCTGTCAGTTTCCCCCAATAGAGGAAATGCAACTTAACTTCTTTATCGACATCTCGATCATTTGGGATCATTTAAAGGATTTCATAAAGAAAGTATATGAAGAGAGTTACTTATATTCCTTGTGTGTGTCTAACAGAATAAGTGAATGAAACTTAATTATTAATTTGCCGAATAAATTTACTTTTTAAATTTTCATTTCCTTTTCGGAAAACAGAAATTGGAAAGCCAAGACCGTCAAGTATGATGCGCCGGTTCTAAAACCCATAATAGTATTTTAAACACATTTAATTTTCATGTATATTATATAAACTTAGCAATTCTTGGTAAGATGGTAAAGATTTTATCAAAATCTTAAAATCAGACAATTCAAACGAAGGTTATCGTTCAGGTAGACATTTTACTAAATTTTAGATATCAGGCGTTAAATTTTTATGAAATTATATTTACAGATTTTATTTACAATACATTTATTAAACAATTTGGATGAGCAGCAAGATCGATAAAATCCGTTTCCAAACAGGAATAATTTTATGTAAATTTTCAACTTAAGCACCTCCTTGTAAAACCTTCACCAAACATTATAGAAACATATAAAACAATTTCACTAGATTTTATTTTATTGTCAAAATAACACCTTTAAAAGAATTCGAAATCAAACACTTTTTTTTTTTTTTCAATACAAAACTACTGATATTAAACAATATTTATTTTATATTTCAAGTGTTAGTAGTTTTTGTAAAGGGAAATATATTATTATCGAATAGTCGAGAGAGAAAATAGATGTTTATACATGTTCTTTTTTTACTTAGGGCAAGTAAAATTTATAATAGTAGGCCTATCCTGAAATGAAAATTATTTAAATATGATATGCTCACATAAAATTATATTATATTATTTTTGTATTTTTAGAAACCATTTAAGTATATAAATATAGATTAACGAGACTTAAAGAAATATATATATATATATATATATATATATATATATATAGACGTTATTTTAGAAAAGTTGCAAATTAATTTCAATATTATCTTTATACTTTGCAAAAATTGTACTGAAGATATATTATGGAAAACATATATTATTTACACATCGAATAAAAATTATTCAATAATATAAGTTTATCACAGCTAAAAATAAAGTTGTTTTGGTCCTAAAAAACTGAAACATATATTACATCGTTTTATTTAATCGTACCTAATACTTTTTTTACTTTTAATATTAAATTTTAGTTTTTTTATCAGTTAAATAAAAATCAAAACTTAGAAGCTAAAGACTTCCAATAATTAAATAACTTTCAACTTACTGTAAATTGATGTATACCACAAGTCTAAAATGTTGTTTTGCTTAGAAACCACCAGTAAAAAGAAATGCTTATTATAAATTTCCTAAAGTACGATTAAAAAGTAATGTTTTCATAGAACTATCACTGCACCATAAATTGTTATTCAAACATACAGCATATGGAGGCATTCTCTTTTTAATCACAACGTCACTAGTGATTGATACTCCTGACTTGCTGTGGCGCATCGCAAATCACTAGAAACCTGTCCAAACTATCCTTTGTCTATTCCAGGATTTTAAAACATGTTTTTAATTAGTTTCAACTTATACAGTCTTTTACCAACTTTTTTAAATCAATATTGATTAAAAATATATAAATAATATTTAAATAATAAATAATTTATTTTTGGTTACTCATTTATAAACATAATATAATTGTGACGTTAAAGAGTATTTTTAGAAGGGAAAAAAATTAATCAAACCCATAAAATACACTACTTTATTTAGGAATTTATATTCTACTTATTTTGCATTGTATATACAAGGTCCTTGAAAAATGAATTTAAATTTGATAATATCTTCCAATCATCAAAACAAGGGGAAAATCAAATAATCGTGAACGTTAAATTATCCGTTTTTATTCTATCCGTTCGTTTGTGTGTACTATTTTATAAATTTGAACTATATAACGAATTCCATATAAACTTAAATTTATCTATACTAATTGTAATAACTACTTATTTGGTTATTAATCAAACATAACAATCTATGACAGTTAAGACAAAGAGACATATTAAAATTGTAGTTTTTGTTTGTTTTTGTCATATTAAAGTATCGTGACAATTTTTTATATGTATTCCTCAGATATTGTAATTAAAAAAAGATGATTTTATAAAACATTTGTTTTGTAATTTTTTTATTTTATTTTATAATTCCTAACACGAAAAAGTCCAACTCATAATCAATAGCTAAATACTATGGATAATTTCAGCAAATTATGAGTATGTCTCATTTTCAATTATTTGCTTCCTTCCTATTTAGGCCTATATCACCCAAAAGTTTTAATTGAAAATAGTGTCATTTACATTATTCGAAAATCTAGTCTGCATCCATTAACCAAGTCAAATGGTAGCCATTACTAGTTATACAACACTGCGAACAATGGAAAATAGCAACAATTTTGGCTAATTATTATTATTTCGCTCCATAAAATACACGAAATCATCAATCATATTTTGTAAAAAAACCGTTCAACTTTTGGCTTATAATTTTGAACAGTTGTATTTCTTTTAGTAACAGTTATAAGATAAATAATCTGTAAGTTACATTTATAAAGATCACTACAGAATCCCAGTTCTGGTCGGTGAATAATACTTATCTAAAGGAAATATTTGATGACATTCATGTGAATATATGTGCTGGCTACGATACTATATTCTGTAGCGTAGTGAATACACTTGGTTGTAACAAATGAAGAATGTTCACAACTGGTGAGTATCAATATCTATGTGATACGGTGTGATGAGAATGGAAGTTCAATCTCCTTGCAATCTATGCCGTCTATACTTAGAGTAGGTGGGGGGAGGAGGCTGTACAACAGAACTGGTGAACCTCACGAAGATCATTTATTGTGAGGAGTGATGAATTAATGCGGGACAGCATCGCTCAGGATTTAAAAGAGTCGCCTGAGGTTATTCATGTTTTTTTTTTTTACACTATTTTCCTATTTTCTAATATTTGTCAATAGAAGGAAAAATAAAAACAAATTTGTTTAATAGAACAAATTGGTTCAAAATATATTTTGTCATAAATATCTCATTTAAATGCCTATGTTTTAAACTAATTTTCTAAGATTGTTTCAATGAAAGGCTTCAGGATTTTAATAATAATCTTATTTTTCTACATATTTAAATCATTCCAGATTAATTCAACACGTATTATTCTAAATCAAATATTTTAAATACTCTGGTTTAAGCATTAAACGTATTTAGAAGATGAGTTTCCTTTTTAAAGATAAATGTGAGGTATAAAACTGTGTAGGCCCTATATTTATGCAACATTTTCCTTTATATCAAAATACGAGTAGTGTGTGAGATAAAACCGGAGAATTCTTTGTTAAAGGACGACATATTTTCTGCTTGGTACACACTATAAATTCTTTCTCTTTAAACCATGGTAATAGTCTACAAAGACGGTCACGGCACTCGATAAGTGAAGTGAAATATACTTCGGGTTAAAGGGTAGATAAGGGACAGAGGCCAACAATAAATAAAATAGATTCTTTAACAAAATGTACTTGGCGAATCTCATGATACGAATAAACTGTAAAGGTTTATATACAACTAGAGAATAACCTCGAATAGTGTTTTTACTGTCATGTCACAGTTTTCATAATGGTTTTCTTTCATATATTACAATAAATCCTATTAAGATTTTATGTTAAAACATTTTTCTTTAAAATCTAATAACTGCAAATTCTTTAACATTTTATTTTTCAATGATAGTTATTTTAAAAAAATCAATCTTACAATTTTAAAATATACGATCCAACAATTAAGTCAATTACATCTCATACTTTTTTTAATATTAATGGAATTCAGACTATATCCCATACTGATTGCTGAAGACATTTTGGTCACATATAACATTCACAAATTATATGTAACGTTTCACAAATTTTCTCAATATATTCACAAACATTCGCCAGAAATGGTAAAAATAACAGTGTACTAACTTTCTCACACACCTGTTGGAAAAAAAAATAACTTGCTCAGCTTACCGGTTGGTATTTTTCAATTTACTTAAAAGGATTTTATTATTTATATTTAATAACAACCAAGTTATGGTATTTTAAAATTCTAGGATACAAATTAATAAACGCAAGGTGTAAAAATAATTTGTTTATACAGGATGATCCAAAATTTAAGATTTTTGTTACATCAGAGTTTTACAATAAATGGTCCAAATGCTTTCCTTGTGCAGTTTGGCAGTGTGCACCAAACTTGTATTGTATTCTTGTATAGTAATCTCTCGTCACGTTCCCTACCACAAGAGCAGTATTTCTAATCATCATATGTTTCAAGTCGTTTATGTCACTAGGTTCAGTCTAATAAAGCTGTTGTTTAAAAAAAACAAAAACAAAGAAATAGTCAACTAGTGACAGATCTGGTGTTCTAGCACACTATTCAATTATTGTCCCCCTGCGAACTATCCATCTTTGTGAAAATGCTTTAGCCAATAGTAGTGCGTAGTGAAGTGGAGTTCCATCTTGTTGAAACCACAAAGTGTTGACAGCAATATTTTGAATTTATGGTATTATATTGTCAACTAATAAGTGTGATAGAAATCTCCTGTTAAATCCCGTATATTATAAAGGGTCCAAAAACTTTAGTTTCAACAATCCCTGCCCAGAAGTTACCTTTCTGGTGATACTGGGTGTTGCTTCAGTCTTCCACCTAGCTTTCCCATTGGACCAGTATCGACTGTTATGCCTATTAATTTGCCTCCATCTGTAAATACCACAGAGTTAACAAAGTTTGGATCCGCAATCAATTTCTCCATAATAATGTCGCAGTTCTAAACATAACGATCGAAATCGCCTTCCACAATTATGATACAAGTGTACTTTTAATGGAGAAAATGTATTTTATTTATGAATTTTGTGAATAAATAAACCGATTATGTCATGTTGAGCAACAGCTCTCTCACTGAGGTGTGGGGATTCTCAACAAATGACACGTTCAAAGGGTATGTCTTCATTGGTAGTGGATTTTCCCCTATCAGATCGACTGCGATACTTTGTTCTTCACGTTTCTTGAAAACGGCAGATATATTATGAGTATTGGCAGTTATTAAATAAATCACACACTTCTTGATACGAAAGTTCCTAATTGCCATATCCCCTCTTTACGGGCAAAGCATTCCTCACAGTCTCATTCAACTCCATTACTTATCAAACTGTAAATAACTTTAGTCTTTCGATAGCCTACAGAATTAAGATTTACTTATTAATGTGATTTAATTTACGTAATTTCAAGTCCCAAACAAAAACCAATATGTTAAGCCAAAGTCCAAACGTTTATAACGAATTTGGAAATTTCACTCTTCCATTTCTGAGGTTTTCTGCCATTATTACTTATCTGAATAATAGCTATCTTATTTTAATAAATTACATTTATCCTATATTAGAAGAACTACATTATTTTTTAAATGACCTCTAACAAGGTGTTATAAGTTAACTTAGTAATGTAAAATTAGTATAGGAATAAGAACTTAACCAAAGTCCTAAAAACCTTAGGTAATAGAACTTAAAATATATGTTTTTTTATCGTTCTGTACATGAACTATATTATACACTATATGTTTACTGATTATTGTCCTATACTTTCAACTGATGTGTTAGTTTGGTTACCGAAATTTGTCAAAATTTATATTATTGGATAGAAAAAAGTAAACTAAAGTAACATTTGTTTCTAGAAATTTGTGTAATTTTAAAATATAATGACCTACTTTTTGTTTTTTAGAACACCCTGTACCGGATACGTATTTAACAATACATCTCGTCTTACTTTACATCACAATAACCAATTATCAAATTTTTATTCATTCACCCTTGCAGAGAACTTTTAATATTGTCCTTATAAATTGCTAATTTTAAAATAACAACTTGGTTGTTATTAAAGATAAATTAAAAATTCCTTTTATGTATCTTAAATTGACCTGTTAGAATATGCAAAAATAATATTACGCCATTATATTTTAAAAATTGAGAAAACAAGTTTTGACATTTTTTGGAACACACTGTATATCCTACTAAACTTTTGTAATACCCTGTAGGTAGCTCAGCTAAAGATATTTACAACGAGAGGAAGAACATCTTTCCATCTAAACCAGTTCGTGAAATATCGAGTCGTTTCCATATTTTTTTACACACACTGTATTTATTTTAACAATGTGTTACTTATTTAAGAAATAAACTAATGTAAATGTATTTACTGATTTAATAACGCCATAAACACAAATAAAAATTGATCTATTTCATTTCGCGTATAAATCGGAAGGGAGTCAAAATTTACATATTAACAACAAGATCTAAAAATGCATTATAGAAATACTCTAATTATTATTATACTTGGATTATTTATGTAGAATGAATTCCAACCGTAATTACTTACACGATATGTATTGATTTTATTGTTTTGGTTAAATTTGGTATGGTATATCTACAAGTATTTTATTTCTTGTTGTTTCGACAACTCAATTCATGGCAAAAGAACATAACCAAGTATTCAGATAAACTCAATTTTAATGAAGAATTTCTAAATTGTTACTCCTAAGATGAAAAATGTATTACTTGCTAGTTTTCAAAAAGTGATTCATAATTTATATGTGAAATTGAAAATCAACAGAATCGCAGTCTTAGGAGATCCATATTTTTTACGCACACTATATGTACATATGTATGTCATAGCATTCATTCACAACAAAATTTCACGAAAAAAAAATATAGTTTTTGTTGAAAATTGTGATATTTACACATCCAAGTATATACTACTTGAAATGAGCTTTATTACGAGTTTAAGAACAATACTACGTAATCACGTCAGAACAAAGACACGCACATTTACAGCACCATAAATGATGTAATTATCGTGCTAAATAGCATAAATTAGGTTTATACTGTATCTATGGCCTATTTCAACTAGTTCTACAGCAATCAATGATTATTTATACAGCAATAACACATAAAATTTTATTTATTGTTCCCATTTGTTAACAGATTTCAATTAATTTAATAAAAGATATTACGGAGTTTTAGTTCGAGCTTCGTAAAACATATTCAATTTATAGCAAATTTGTTATAAATATTTTAATAAAAATTTAACAGGGAGGACAAACTTATCAGTAACGTAAAAATACTGTGTAGTAAAGAAAATTGATTTTTTTTCTCACATAAAAAGTGAACAGGTATTTTTAGAGAGAGCAGCGAATATTTTTTATTATTATTTAGTTTATGTGAATTTATGTGCGCAATATTTTTGCACCGTTTATTTAATTAATATGCCTGATATTAATTCACTAAAATAGAAGTGAAAGAAGTGAGCTAGCAGATGAAGCTGAAGAGAAGGAGGGGGACATCAATCACGTGTGTCAAACTCAGGTATGTGGCACATGTGACAAGAAAAAAAGTATTTTTTTCTCCAAGCTTTAAAACAAAATGACAGCTCTCGTTTAAATTTTTATTTATTTTTTTTTAGCTGTACAGAAATCTATCAAAACAACCAGTAACTAAGTAGTAACGTATTAGAAACAAAGTACAATTTAAAAAGATAGATTAGATTAACAAACATTTCTTATATGGGAATACATGATAATACATTTCTAATACATGAGAATGGAAGAAAAAACCAAAAAAAGTCTCATTTTACAAAAGAATGTGAACATAATGGCTCCGTAGACGTCCATTATTCCATGAGCACCTGGAGACTGTTAGTGATTGCCAAGTGTTTCTGTTTACTTTTAAAACAACATTTAGTATTTTTTGTTTTAGATCCTTTCAAAGATAGCTTATGGCTTATAAATTGTAACTTGTTCGATTGTTTTATACTATTTTGACCTGTTGCAAAACGATATAAAATTGCCAAATGCATTGTAATTATATAATTTGATGGTCTTTGATAACGTACTCGTAAAGTAATCATATCAAATATAGACTTTTCATGTTTTTTTTTTTTTAATTCCTGCTCAATTTGATTCAAAATTTAATATATTTACTTTTCAGATTGAATCATACAATCAATTAAGGCCATTTTTCAAAATTCGTGTTTAATGTACAATTTGGTAAATTATAGACCAAACTAAACTTTTTTTTAACTACAAATTTTCAATTACATAGCTTCTTTACACTAAAAATGAGTCAAATTTTTTTCGACTATCCCACCTTTAATAATAACATATATCTTCTTATTGGATATCATATCCAAAGAACTTAATTCTACAACACTTTCGCTTGGTAATATGAAAAATGAAATATATGAAAATACTCTGTGTGTAAAACGGTCCAGATTTTGCTATTGAACAAAGGATATAGCCTTGTTTTATCTTAGCCATATTTTTGAGCATACAGTTTGGCTTATCAATATACATGCAAATTTCCTGGGGCGGAAAACTCTCTTTACTTAAAAGATAGAAAACGCTTATCTGAAATATGAGTTAAATCAATTCTTTATGCATCATCACAACAGAAGGTAAATTTTCTTTCATCTTTTTGTAGACGCAAATAGTGGTTTGGTTTGTTTATTGATGTAATTAATGCAAAGAATGAGTAGCTTACAATTCAACCAGTAATAGTGGTAATCACAAGATTTGAATATGATGTTTGTTATATTGTGATTCCAATTGTGATAATTAATCAATCGAATATAATTAACCCAAAAGAAACTTTACAGCCAGTTAACTGGAATGAAAAAGAAAAATAGATGAATGATGCATCCAAATTAAGAAGATGAAGTGTGTGTGCGCGTGCGCGTGCGTGTGTGTGGGGGGGTGTGTAAAACATGAGTAGCCTACTGGTCCTAACATGTTTTTTAACACAAATGTAAGGTTTGAAACAATGGAAAACTGTATAATACAATTTGTAACTCGTATTTCTTATTCAGCTTTTAGTTTTGAATTGCTACGTTTTTAGAGATTTATATTTCGGTTTTATTTCAACTCAAAGAGAAGAAACGATTTTGTCACTGTTACTTTTATAGTGGTTTCAATTAAACTTAAATGCACCCTGTTTTTGGGAGCTAAAACTCTACATAATATTTATACGATCATTCTAATAGAGTGGATAACCATCGAAATGAACACTTAATTCGCTTTACATCTATAACAACCAAGATATTGGTTAATTAAAATTGTGACTTGTAAATAAACTAATTCTACTGATTTTAGAAGAAGCTACAGGAAAATATTACCTAGACCATAAGAATACCAAAACTGAATAATTTAGGACACTTTTTTCACAACATATCATATAAATATGTTTATCTTTAAAAATTGGTTTAATTAATTTGATATTTTATGTTTCAGTCCATCCACTTATTCAGGTGCCTAACCAGCTGGTAGGAGCCCCATCAGGCACTGATGTTATTCTTGTTTGTCACGTAGAAGCCTCACCTAAAGCTATCAACTACTGGACAAGAGAATCAGGTAAGATAATGATCTACAATTCCGTTCTCCCTTTATTAATTTAGTGTATAGTGTTTTATGTTTCAGCATTACCAACATATTATTAAGTTTATAAAATTGTTTAAGCTACACGACTTCTACAGGCTATTCGCACGATACTCTTTGTCAATCCCACACTCTACATCTAACATCTGACCCACACTTCACAAGTACAAAAAATCATTCACTTTCTCTGTCTTGATTTACCACTTTTTATTTTCCAATACCCCACTGCACACTTCGGTGTAGGGAATTTATTGTGATAATGCAAATATAATTGTTATAACGCCATTTTGATAGTTCTTGGTATTCTGAGCGCTTAGCAAAATATTTATATCAATTAACGTATTTTTTTCTGTCTATCAGCTTGTTCTTCTAAATGTCTATTTTTTTCTGTTCATTTTTCAATAAATAGAGACATTGAGACAATAATGTACAGTACATATTATAGTGCAAAGACTTTGAATTCTTGTCTAGAGTCAATATACCAAACTGTTAATAAATTTAATAGTGTTCATCTTACTTGTAGTATAAAGAAGAGAAATATTCCATTAGAAGAAAGAGGACAAGACAGGTTAGAAGAACGTTGCATACCTTAACATGTACCGAGACATATATTTTCAAATCTAAAGAAAAACAATTTAGTCCACTTGGTCGAAAACTTTTACTGCCGGGAGGTGCTGTACCCTATCGTTGAAGTCTGGAAACAGCGTCAGGCAACTCTTGCCGTAGGCAATTCTAACTGTACCTGAAGGCCTGACTGGAATATCAATGTCCTTCTACCTCAGGAAAGCGTTGACTGCAGAGAAATTTGGAGTCAAGCAAAGCACCATTTACTTCGAAACCATCAGAAGTCCGAAAAACCCTATAATCAAAATAGGGAACCCCACACCTTCAGGATAGGTGAAATGTCTGGTGTAAAACTCACAATCTGAGCTCTGGGGCTGCAAAGAAGACAGCCAAACTGATGCCTCGATGGTCAGGTCCTTTCCGCATTCTCGACTTTCTCACTCCAGTTACAGTTGCCCTCTCCTTCAAAAACTCAAACAGTTTCGTTAAAAAGGAACACGTGGAGCAGCTCAAACCGCATTACACTCCTCCTGAGGAAAACATATCATCAGTGATACACTCCAATCAACCACTGGGTCGCAATGACCTAAGGTATCCCTACTGAAAACTTTCTAGACTTGTGTGGATATATTTGGTGTCTTACGGACATCTGCTTGCAAGCAAACTACCCGGACTTGTCTTTAGCGCGAGACTGGCCATCTCGTGAGCAAACATTTCTTATTCTCTAGTGAGAGACTGATCACCTCTTACTTGGATAATTTACTTAAGAGGATTCAATATCCTCAAAACCTTTGGACATAGCGAGTCCAACTTGCATGAAAAACATTTGTGTATGTAATTATATTGTTTTTAAGGTTATTTTTCATTTTGTATCTTACCTTATATTCTCTTGTATGTTTGTGCGTTATTTATAATATTTGTGCTGAAGGTGTATTGACCATATTACGGTCGCCAGCGGGTTTGTTTTAGTAATAAACTGGGTATGTGTTTAGGTTTAGTTAAGGGTCATCCCTTGCATGAGGCCTTGTAACTTGCGCTCTCGCCCGGGGACTCCGTCTTTTGTAGGGGGAGATCTGTACCGAGATATATATTTTCAAATCTAAAGAAAAACAATTTAGTCCAGGTGGTCGAAAACTTTTACTGCCGGGAGGTGCTGTACCCTAGCGTTGAAGTCTGGAAACAGCGTCAGGCGACTCTTGCCATTAGGCAATTCTTACTGTACCTGAAGGCGATAAGCAATTCTATTAAATCGAGTCTTGCCGTGAATCACGTTACATCGAAAATGTTTCTAAAATTTTAAGTTTGCATTCGATGTCATCATGCAACTCGTACTACTTTGGTTATTTTGAAAAAGGTTTAATAAAGGTGCTTCACTAACATGTGCATAGTGTTTTCTAAATGAAAAACAAAATCACAACTTCGTTGTTAATCATCATGCCTCGTTGTCTTTGGACAACTATTGACATCTCTTGAACCAGGTAAAAGAAAGCCACTGTTTTATTTACTGAGTTAACTATGTTAAAAATATGTACCGTCTTTATGAATGTAAAAAATTTAATCTGCTTTTAATTATAAATAAAATTTAGCTTGTCAGTAAATTATAAGTGTATAGATTCAAACAGTCGTTTTTTTAAACGAATAGCAATTCATTTTCTTTCCAGTCATTACAAAAGTGAAATCATCAATTGACTTATTTAACATATAATATAACATTTTGTTTTCAAAGAAATGCAGTTTCAGAGCTTAGTTACAGAGAAATATATTACTTATAAACCTAGAACAGAAGTGTTTAAACTTGTAAAAGGTCTCTGTTCATTTACTAATTCCAACCTGTATATTTCTCAGCTTATGCTGGTTCAAGTTGGAACTCCATGTGCAAGTTCAAGTTCAAGTTCAAGTTCAGACATTTCAACCTAGTCTTCAAAAGGATATTTCAACATTGTACGAAATGTAAAAGTACAAATTAAAAAACAAAAGAACTTGAATTTCTGTTCATTGATTAAGGATTTGTTTATCAATTTTGTTTAAATAATGCTTTAGGCTTAAAAAAGAAAAAAGGAGCAATAACAATATTTTCAATGGAAAACTAAAATAAAATATTTGGAAGGGATGTGCTAGCAACTTTGGACCTCACAACCCCAAAGGGGTTAATTTTCTAAATTTGTAAGGTATTGACGTCAATCACCAATAAAAATTTCTTACATATTTTTTATATAATAAACTAGTTCTTTATAGTTGGCCAACTTAGCTAATGTACATGTATTGTAACCTATTGATTTTTTGTTTTGTTTTATACCTTTTGTAATGAGTTAGTCTTAGAAACATTTTTTTGTAATTTAAGTACTCTTAACAAATTGTTACCATTATCTTTTGTTAACCAAAATATTTGTAATTTGGAACATATGGGGGGCTTGTTCAATGCTATGTAAAATTTTGGTTTTAAGGCCTTATCAACTTTATATATGTGTATATATATATATATATATATGCATAAATGACTAATCGACTTATTACAAATTGTTTTTTTATTAAATAAAACAATGTTATATGTTAATTTGTATTTTTGTGAATGGTTAACTCAGATACCACCAGATTCAAAAGAGGGCAAGGTCGACGAGGGACTAACTAAAATTTGTTTTTACTTGACATTACCATTCCTTTTGGTTCAATACGCTCCTCCGTTTCTTGTTAAAATTTTCCCCATTGAATGGTACAAACATTATGGTAATCTTAGTATTTATCATTTTGTATTGTAAATTAAATTACTTTCAACTGAGATCTCAAATTTACTTCGGTTGCTTTTCTTACTATATCTAAAACGTTACTGGAAATCAAAGTTAGTGACTGCCATTCAAAGAGATCTTGTATTTTTTAATAAAATTAGATAGTTTATTTTCAATTCAAATAGCACATACGTTCAAGAGACTTGTGACAGCCATCTACTTTTTTAATTTTGGAATATCATTCTTATTATTAGAAATTTTCAATTAAGTGTTCATTTAAACGTACATAGTTACAAAAATACATTCCTTTCGTTCTAAAATTACTATTAGGAGACACTGGAATGTTCATAAAAGAAATATAGTAGCTCAAAGTACTTTTTATCTGCCGCACAATATCCCAGAAATTATATATCCTCGAACGATTTTCATTATAATCGACCCAGCTACCACAACCCATTACCTTCAAAACAAGAGACCTTGTCAATAGCAACTAAAACTTAGCCGGAAATATGAACAAAATATGAGATATAATTTTTGCCGCTTTAATGTCAATTGTCTCAACATCATCTCGAAAAATTTTATTAAATTTATTTTAAATGTAAAAATCAAATCGTGTATAAGAAACAACAAAAGTTATGAATTAATAAAAATGAAACACAAAAATAAATCTCGATTTCCGTCAATATAAAATGTATACAAAACATTCTCGTAATAAAATGGTTATTCTCTAAAAGAAATTAAATGGATTGTACATTGCGAGATCTAAACTTTTACTAACCAATGTATCATCACTACGTTGGCTTCAACAGAATATTTTAAGAACATAATTTTAGTGCATATTTTATTGGCACTTTTTATTGTTGTGCTGTATTATTTCATATGTTCTTTACATTTTATTTCAAACCATACTCTTTCTACTTAAATATAATTTACATTTTATATCAATAAGAACTATGGTGTAAATAAATTTGATAGATTTTAAAATGAAGAGAAATTAATCGGCTGCAGTTTACAAACTGAAGAGAAAATGCAATCAATTAATGCAATCAATTTAAAGTTCATTCCTGTTATAGATACTGAAACAATTAATCTCAGTTAATATTTGATACGATTTGATAGTCATATTGACTTTGCAATACTAGATTTACGGAAAATTTATTGTTAAATTAAATATTAACTTAGTCACAAGTTGTCTTCTTTAAAATAATTTTATTGTAGCTGTTTTCTGTTTTCTTCCGAAGTTGTTGTTTATAGCTAACGTTGTCCGATTTTTACAAACAAACATAAAACATAATAAATAATCAACGCATCTATTTCAGAAGATTTTTTAATTTGTTTCAAAAACAATATTAAGATTACGAAACGAATAATTCATTTAATCGAAGAAATGGTTTGTGCTAAACAAATTCATTACTCCTATATGTTAGATTCGGGTAAAATGGTTAAATAATTATGTATATTCATTTTATTTAAACAATCTTTCCGCATCCCTTTTGTCGAAAAATTGATACTAGCAGAGAAAATGACACAGATGTGTACCTGAATAGATCGACTCCATAACTGCAGTACTAATAAAACAGATTTTCAGTCCTTGACTTAATGGGATGCAAAAGCTATAAAATATTATTTTATTGACTGTAGCGCTAAGCTCACTATATACATTCCCTATAAGAAATGAAATGGATTGCAAACCGTGAGATTTGCTTTTGTTAACCAACTTATCACTGCGTTGGCTTCATCGAGTTGGATATCATTTCTCCTTCTACCACCTTCTCTTTCCAACCCTTTTGCTTTGCAGTCCTCAATAGCCGACAAACGTCCATGAAACTGTTGCATAGGCCTACAACAACTACTGTATTTTAAACATAATAAATATTGTTGTTTTTTTTTTACTTTCTTACATATAAATAATAGAGAAAGATGTTTAGATGATAAAAATACATGTCAAGAAAAATACAAAATAAAATTGAAAATGTGAGCAGTGCAGTTTCTTCATTTATAAATTATCTTTAAAACGAGATATCATTCAAAATTTTAGGACAGAAAGAGGAGGAGATATGAAGGAAACGCTTTAACATTGTTCTTGTAGGACTACAAATTCAATATGGCGGGGAGTTTTATCACTTTTATAAATAAACCATAGAAAACAAAGATCTATTAGTATACAAGCTGATACCACTTGAAAATATAAATATCTCCAATTATGATGTTAACATAATTTCTTATGAATCTAAAATTTTCTCAACTTTATAAACTGCATGGAACACTGCCACATAGATTAATCAACATTAACAGCTAAAATAATTACTCCAACCAAAAAGTTTTTGTTAACCCTCTTTAAATAGTCCACTGACACCAAAATAAAAATTTAAATGTTTAAACTAAAATGACTTACTGATCCCGGCGCTACAGTCCGGCAGAAAGCTTGACTAAATCTGCCTCAATTCGTCCTTTCTTGTACCAACACTCCTTCATGGTTCTCGAAATCCTCACTACCCGACTTCTTATCACGCCTCAAATATTATTCTCCGTAGTCTGCTAAGGGCATTCCTTCCACATTCTGTGCTACCTAATTATCCTGAACTTAAAGAACCTCAACAGATTTTGACCCTGGAAAATATTTTGAACATCATTATTAGATCTTATCCCTAGTTATATCTCTTTCATTGATAGGACCTTGTTCATACTCCTTGTTAATTTTTTCCCAAATACAATGCATAACCTATTCAAAATTAAAATTAGTTCCCCCAATTTATCACACATTTTTACCATCTTTCTCACCGTTCGAGTAAATAATACAAAACACAAATAAATATAATCTTATTTTAATTACATAATATAATATCAATAACAATACAAACATTGTAATATTTATATTTTCAATTTGAAAAATCGTTTTATACTATAAACTCTACAAATATTTTTAATATAAAAATGGATTGAAAGCTTTATATTTAGTGACAAAGCCGTTATAGATTTTTTTAAATTTTGATATCTTAAGGCTTACTTAATTTTGATTTTTAAAGATTACTTTGGTTTAATATAATGATAAGAAAACTAGATTCGTCTGATTAAACAACGTGAGGTCAATTTATACTTACAAACATAATATAACTTTGGGCTCAGGTCCCCGCTGTAGCTCTAAATCTATACAAACTAATTAATTTTGTTTACTGAACCAAACAGAAATTAATCTATGCGGAACGAATACAATGTTCAACAGTTATATACAAATGCATATCAACCTTCATCTGAAACTTTGATAGATCCTCTCATTTTACTGATATTTATCAGAATAAATAGATTTGAATATACTTGAACATTTTTAAACTGCAACCAGTCTCCCACTAACGAAACCTTTAATACCTGACTACAATTATACAATCTTACAACTACTTTAATTTTTTTTATGAAATACATTTTAAACTCAAGTTTAGTGAAAAAAAAATTACCAAAGCGTGAAGAGAGAAAAGAATTAAATTATTAGCATCCTTCAGAGTATTTACAGGACCGCTGCATTATATTTAATAATAAATTATTTTAGAGAATTTAAAACAATAGAATTGTCCAAAAAGTCAAACAAATGTATATTCCACTCTAAGTTTTTTATGAAGAGTGAACAAACAACTTGTAAGTTCTTATATTTAACAATTCATTTGTAACTCACATGAAAATAAATATCAGTGAGTAAATTTACTCAGTATTTTGACTGACTTGAACTTTTTTAAATTCTTTTCAAACTGTATATCAGATTAACTTGTTTTATTTTCTGAAAATTTACGTACATATCAAATTGTTTAAATACAAAAAGTAAATGAAAAATTAGTTGTAACGTAGCCAAGATCCTTCTTAAAATACTTATAGTGAGAAAAATAACTATTATAACTTAAACTCATGGAAAATGATCTTAAAACTAGGAGGATAATAAATTCGATAAAGATAAATATTTATTGTTTTATTTACAACAATAAATTTTAGTGTTTTCGTGAACAGAACAAGTAAAATTCTTTGTTTTCAGTTGAAAAGTCTGTAAACAAATACATTTCTTTATCACTATGCAATATAGTTTTCAATGTTGTGGTTGGGATAAATAAAGATATTCTAATACTGAAGCGAAGTGAAATATTGATTTTTTGACACTAAAATGGTGAGGGAAATATTAGAGAATTATTTGTTTATATGTGTACTCCTTAAACATACTTAAAAGTGAACCTCAAGTCACACGAGTTTTTTACTCATATCTTGTGTCATATAGTCATTACCTTGTGTTAGATTATGGTTAATTTATTAAAATAACTAAATGAACACCAAAACTGTACTTACATTTACAGTAGTTAACAACAACCTTCGAGAAAAAGAAGCCATACAGAGTGGTGTGGAATCTTACCTTCGTTTATTCAATAATAACTTATGTTTATCTTCTACATCTGCATAATTAATAATCATTTCCGACTCACTAAATGAAATTTACGAAACACAATTATTTCACATTCATATCCCCATCATGTCACTAAATCTGTTTTAAAAGTAAGTTACATTGGCCATGTAAAACTTTAAGATGGTTCAAAGTGATAGTGCAGATACAACTGAGAAAGTTTGAAACATTCTAGTTCTAGACTTTAAAGCCAACATAGGACGGAAAATGTTAATGCTTCAAAAGTAAATCTTTGACATCTAGAGAGCTTTGAGGAAATCCACATTCATTTCGCATGATTACCATTAACGTGTCATTAAAACACCCCATCATCTTTAATGTGATGTCATTAAGATTTATTGAAAAAACATTTTGTTTATTAATAGAGAGTAATATTACTACAATTAACATAGGTAACAAAAATGTGTCTTAACTTGGGAAACTCATTTTTTGACAACGAAATATCTGTAAGTACTATGTTGAGTATTACAAGTTATGGAAGTATCCATTTAATATTTGTTTAATTTTTAAAATATAATGTTTTTCTTTCAAACATATTTTTTTGTTTCAAACTGTATAATATTTCACAATCTCCAAAACAGTTTTAATCAGTTTAAAATACTTTTATTATTGTCAAAATAATGTTTACGGAACAAAAGTAACCAAAACTAAAGTGGATGACAAGAGCATTTGTTGGCGAAGCAGAAAGCAGAAATAATAGCGATTTGCATATTCGGTGCATTATTTGTGCGACCACTCCCCTTCCGTGTCATGGGTGACGTACAGGCCATTCAATTACCCACAGTGGCCACCACACATAAGCTCGTCGCTAGACTCGGTTCATCAGCCAACTCGATCCTAGCCTACTTGTTTACTTTATACATACATGCAGACAGATTGCAATTTGTTTTCTCTCTTGTAAATTCTGCAACCTGGTAAATTTATTAGCAAAAACTTAATATCCTACAACGCTGCAAAAAATTTTATGCAAACAACTTAACGTGCCAACATATTGAAACTAGTTTTTAATAATATTACCCCCCAAAAAAATCAGTAAATCATTTAATAGTATTATTTAATATCACTATGTTTAAATTATTTTACTTAAACAATGCATAACATAACTTTATAAATTAACTATTTGAAATTTGAAATTATTTAATATTTTTATTAGTACAGCATTTTAATCTTCTTCAAATTATAGTACTTTCCGTTATAAAGATCAAAGTATTACGTGTTCCATAATACACAACTTACGGTCTATGATTACAAAATTAATTTTATAATATGTATTTTCTGGTATCATTTAAGTTACATCATGGTATTCAAACATTATCCTATTAAATGTCAACTACATCACCTTTTAAAATTTCCCTAAACAATTGTTTTACATAAACACAACTATAGACATGCTGGTTGTCAGTATGAACACATAACAGAACTAATTTAAACTGATATTCAATCTAAACGTATGACAAATTTGTGTTCAACGATAAAAATTCGCACGGAAATTGATAAAACAAAAACACTACCTCCATTTTTTAACAAAAGATATTGAACAATTTATAGTTCGAAATTGAGTTATTAAGTGCTACCATTATAATTATAATATAGCCACAAGCTTTTAAAACTCTTGTTTCGTGGCCAACGACTTCTAAGCAACAAGAAAATTTAATTTCAATTAACAAATTATTGACTACCATGTAACAATGGGTAGCTGGATTTGAATGCTATCGATCTTTCAATATTTATTAAAAATCATTTTATTGTATATTGAACTTCTTACAATATTAAACCTAACCTGAAACTATATGTTTGGCTCATGTTTTTAATTATTGGCAAAATCATTAATTCACTCCTAAGCTATTCCCGTCCGTAAACTTCTAGAAAGATGTTTGTTTAAATTAATTCCTATCCCATTAACAATTAGATCCATATAAACATTTTTCTTTTAAAGGTAGGTCGGTTTTTTGTAACCAATAGAGATACATCTTTTACAAAAATATTTTCATAAATATTAAAATTATAATAGCGTGTTTCAATTATTAGGAAACAGATTGGATTTACTTATAGTCATAACAAATATTACACTAACTCATTGAGACATCAAATCATATCAAAAAATATATAAATAAAACAAACGTACATATAAATAAATCTCTTTATTGCTGTTGTGTAAAACGGAAAATAAAAAGAAGCCATTCGGTGACAAGTCGACCGTAGAACGAGTGTGTCTTGTGTTTGAAAATGGTGTTTAACCCTGAACCAACGGATACTCAAAGATAATAAAAATACTATGATGTATAGCTAAGAATCTAAGATTAATTGTAATTTTTGTTTAAAATATTTACCTATATATATAAGCATATACAGACTGTGAAGATATTCCAATTCACAGTAGTTTCCTAAATAATAAAATTTCCTTATTTCCCTTTTTGTCACCAATTGTCCCCAATAAAAAATTTTGTTACCCAAGATTTTCCAAAAGATAATTACTATACATTATGAACAGAATAACATAAATCACTGATCCCTGGGTGACCTCATTTTTTTTTTTTTTTTTTTTTTTTTTTTTTTTTTTTTTTATGTTTGGCTCAGTGTAACCTTCTCAACCAAAGATCGCTATAAATTTTACCTTCGTAATTTTTTATATCTGGGTCTACTCCATAAATATTAGAGCCCCCATGGGGACATAGGGCGAAACACTAGATCAGTCGGGGGGCTTGCAAAATAGCGTCACATTAAATGTTTATAACTTTTTTGTCAAGTTATCTTATAACAGCTCTTCCCTTCTCTCTTTGTCTTTTTTTCTACTTCTCATTATCGTGGAAGAGTCTTCATAAACTCTGCTGAGCTCAAATCAAATAAAGTTGACAGTTCAAGTTCAATATCTACTATTTGTTATATTTAAACTCCGAATTCGATCAATGATCGAAATTTTTAACCAGGACGAAATGTGAAAAGATCAAAATACCCATAACGCGACTCTGTATTCTCTGATTGTCCAAAATGAAATATCATCAACGCGTTGTAGGTAAATGAGTTTGATCAAGCCGTGGTAAAGTGTTACTTCTGTCTGCCCAAAATGGTTTTACTCACAATGCGTTGAGGACGAAAGCACTACCTAAGTATTTTCTAACCAAACCTAAACTAATGCTTACAACCCGTTCTGGGTATTTCATTTCGGACAATGAACGAATACGGATACCAAAACATGGGTATTTTGATCTTTCCACATCACTTCATGGTTAAAAATACCATGCAAATAGTAGATGTATTTTTTTGTCTCCCCGTCTCTCTCTCTCTCTCTCTCTCTCTCTCTCTCTCTCTCTCTCTCTCTCTCTCTCTCTCTCTCTCTCTCTCTCTCTCTCTCTCTCTCTCTCTCTCTCTCTCTCTCTCTCTCTCTCTCTCTCTCTCTCTCTCTCTCTCTCTCTCTCTCTCTCTCTCTCTCTCTCTCTCTCTCTCTCTCTCTCTCTCTCTCCCCCACACACACAAACACACTTACTCTCTCTGTTTTTCCCACTCTGTTTTTACATCTTAAAAAACAAAATGATTTATGATTTCATATTATAAATATTTAATTCTGCTTCAAAACTGATGTCCCGACGTGCTTATCATACAACATTTTGTATTATTCTCTGATGTAAGTAAGGAAGAGGTCCTATTTATACCCATCATACCACCACATAGAACTTAACTATAACTTTTACTATTACTGCCTACCGTTGTACACATACGTTCTATTTGTTTTATTTTATGTTTAGTTGTAAATACGTAATTAGTGTATTATATCCGTTTATATGTATGACAGGTTGAGTGTATATTATAGTTATTCATGACATTCTATAAGATAGTAATTTATAATGTCCCTTTGCACTATGATTTAAATTATGATTGTAATATTAATATTTTTATTTATATGATTTCTTTATATTATTTATCACATATACAAGCATATACAATATATGTAGTTTTGATATAATATACATATTTGGGTAAGGTGTAAGAAAAGACCAAATAGTCATACTCACCCTAATAATTAAAATTTTTACTTTCAATTTCCTGATCATCTGTTTTTCTCTTCATAATTCTCAAATATTTAAATGAATTTAAACGTATAGTTGTCTACGTTTTATGGACATGTATATGCCTGTACAAATGACATAATTCAATTCCCAAAGCACATGCCACTGACAGCCAGAAGTGGTGGACAAGGTTGTACACTTGACTAATACCGAGGTTCAGACACAACCTCTTCAACTGTGAAACAATATTGTGTTACAGCTCTAAAGTTGATTTATGTGCCTAAATACAGAGTTCCTATTTTGACTCATACCTACGTCCTTTCACTACCTTTCATACAAAATTATTGTTATTGTTATATTTATTGTTAATTATTCCATTTAGTTACATTAAGTACCAGTATATTATAAGATATATCAAGTACAGTAGGCCTCGCTATGTCACTGTATTCATTTAACATGACATTTGTTGTTAACATAATACAGGTTACAATTAATTTTGTTTTATTTATTCTGAATTGATTTTTTTAGATTAATGTTGAGAATAAGAGAAAGTGTAGTTCACATTTTAATTTAGACTGAGAAAATAAACAAATTACAAAAAATTCCTTTGGTAGTGACCACGAATCAAATAATTGTGTTAATAATGAACAAATCGTTCAGCTTCAAAAGTGAATATTTAAGTCCTTCAGATAGATAAACTCTTCACAAACATTATACAAACTAACACACCCGCAAAATTTCAAAAAAAGAAGCAATTAAACAGTAATTATTTGCTATATTCTATACAATTTCTTGTCAGAAGTCATTTGTGAAAAAAGTAAAAAAATAACAATGACATTAATGTAATAAAACACCAACATATAAAATTTTGATTAAATTCTGGTGAAACGTAAAATTAAATAACCTGAAAACCAAAGTGAAGAAACAAAGTTCATAGCGACATACACAAGAATGAAACTGAGGGCTTTTCTTATGAATCACATAATTTTTTTTTATTTTCATACAATTTACGTCGAAGGTCAATTAACCCAAATCTGAGATTATACTATGGTTTTATGTATGAAATTAGCTTATTAAAACATTTGACTCTTTAATATGATAATTAAAATATATTGTCGGAGCAATTTTTAAACGTCCATGGATTTGATAACATCCTTATAAAATAACAAAATCCGTATAAAATAAGCCAATCAATAAAAATATGAATATCTGCGCGTCCGTTTAGTTTTTGAGCGTTAAATGCACATATAAAACTCTATGACAAGTTTGATCTCAACTTTTTTTTAAATATAAATGTTAAGACATTGATCATGTGGACAATAAATTCATATTTTAAACTTATCAAATCGATTTTAGAATAATAAATATTACAACATTCTAACTTTTCTATGACAGATTTCCCTACTGTATAATGTTATATTAAAAAGTGCTTTGATTAGGGGTGGTCAATGGAATATACTAGTTTCCCCCTTAAAATATATTGCGTTCACAATTATAAAAATCCCTCTAAAAAAATTATTAAATATTGTTTATACATAAAGAACAGTTAAGATTATTAACAAGCTTTCGTCAAGTTTTTTTTTTTTTCTAGAAGTATACGAGGACTCTGTGATCAATACAGCGACCCATATAGTAACGTAGATAAATTTTAGTTCCAGATTTGAATTTAGCTACTCAAGAAACTTTTTAAAAAATTGGTGTTATCAAACTGAAAAAAAATGATCATGTCAGCCTAATAAACAATTCGTTATTTTAGAAAATTATGATATAAATCAAAATATACAAGTACAAAATTATTCAGATAAATTAAAATTTAGCTCTATTGGAGATTAGGGATACTTAAACAATATAATGCATGATTGTTGTAATTATTGTATATGACACAAAAAGAATCCAAAATATGAGAAGAATTGATAACCGTTAGAAATAGATTAAATTAACAACATAAATTTCAACAACATAAAAACAATCAGGTCTGAAATTTTATTGGTTTTCACGTTTATATAATTATGTAAATAAGATATGAGACTGTAAGATACACATGTAAATTATGGTATTCAAAAAGCCAGAAAACTTGGCTTGAGGATCAACAAAGCTAAAACTTAACTGATTGTTTAGGGTTGTTAAGCAAATTAAAATTAAATACACTTTCTAGACTACAAATTAATATTGCCGTACTTTTCTTACGGTATACCTAACTCAAGGAGTTTTATCTTTTTATTTTTAGATAAATTTACCCTTTATCTCTTTTCTTCTCCCTTAAAATTATTTAGAACTTTTTTTAAGTCTATACTAATAGACAAGACCTATTTCATTTATATTGTGTATGGATTAGATTATCAATGACAATAACACAATATTTTTTTACTATTACATTAGAAGCATATTTGTCATTTATGGACACTTTTATAATAGATTTCTCAATTTACGGATGTTTGAACAAAAAAAAAAATTCAAATATTTGAAGATCACAGCTTTTGTAAATATAGTTCCATAGCTCTATTAGTTATTAATTGATAGCTCCCAGTTGGTAACGGCGAACAAAAACATATAGCCTATACATTTTTCTTCTTCGTCTTCTTCTTCTACTCCTTCTTCTTCTTCTTCTTCTTCTTCTTCTTCTTCTTCTTCTTCTTCTATTTTTCTTCTTCTTCTGAAATTACGATTGTGTGATGATATAATGTAACGTAATAGAATAAAACTTGAACACAAATTCTCACAAATAGCTTGTTTATATATTCGTTTATATACGCGTTTCAACGACAAAATTTTATTCTATTTAATAATATGCATTATTATTATGATTATAACATTACACTACGCGTTTAGAAATACATCTGATATGATAATGTGTTTTAGTCAAAATTTATAAATTGTTAAATTCAATATAAATATAAACATTTGACGCACATAAAATTTAATTGTTGAACAACCACAGTTAAGTTTAATGTCAACCGAGTTGTAATGAATATCAAAAGTTAATGCATTATATTAACAACAACATATTACAAAATTTATTTTTGAATGAAAATAGCAATTCAATAAAACGTTCATAATTGATATTTCCGTTATGTAGATAATTCTAAAACCACAAATAAAATTTTTAAATGGCAACAAGGGAAGATGTATGAATCTCGTCAATCAATCCCATCAATATTACACCGTTGCATGAAAACAGGGTTTCACAGACGAATTTACAAAGTTATATTTATATGTAGCTCCAAAATCAAAGAATAAATTGACGCTTGAAGTAAAAATTTGTAAATAAATAATTTTGTTTAACTTTAAAATTGTTTGAAGACTAGGAAAGTTGAAAACTATTGTAATAATGCATGACTTGTTGATTTTTTTGTTATCGAGCACTTGTAAGAATAGAGGATTATAAAAAAATATATCCGTTAATTTGATATCATAAAACTAAGCTTAATGGCGTAGATTACAGCTTTATAACTTAACTGCTACAGAAAAATTCCATAGACGTTAGATCGGAACCTCTTGGTCGCCACTAAACAGAACCATTCTTTCCACTCCAATAGCCTGATGGCAAACCAGTCATTGAGAAGTTTAATGGGATGAGTTCCATCTTTCTAAAAATAGCACTTACTAGTATTTCTTATTCTCTCTTTATTTGTGTGAAAACATAAAGATGTCCAAGTAAGAGACATTTGTAATCGTTTTCTCAAAAATATGAATGGGCCCACAGATTATCGAACTCTACATGTTTATCGTAGGAGAATCATGAACATTCTCAAAAATATCATGAATAAAATGAAAGTCTTTATATACATTACTTTTACAACATTAAAAAAAGCTTATAAATTAACCGAACTATTGCCTCCGGTGTAAAGCGATAGTCTACATTCATGGTATTAAGAAAGTGTTGTACCAGTTTTCAATCACGTTCTTCTCGTTATTTCAGAAGTTAAGGTATACAAAATACACTGTCAAAGCTAGGATAAACCAATTAAAGTTTGTACTATTAAGTTAATATTACTTGCCCCTAAAATCAACAGATTAGCTTACGTTAGGCTATAAATTAAGCAAAACTTTCATAAGCCATAAGTTAGGTTATTATCCTATGAGGTAGATAATATCTTTGTAATAGATTGTCAATTGTTATTCACATTTGATAGTTTTGTCGTAGTATCAAAATTAATTAATTAATTAAGTTGTATAAAACGATTAGGTAATATCGGATGTGATACACATAAACTATGGAGTTTTTGTTGATTACTTTTCACAATGTATCAAAATTTAACATAACCTATTGGATCAATATATTCATTGGAAAATATATTGATAACAAAATATTTTAAATGGTCCATTATCTCTTTGAAATTTCTGGGCATATATATATATATTACACCAGTTGACTAAAAAGTCAATAACATTCCTAAATAAGTTTGTTATTGTTTAAATATAAATTTTCTGGATTCAGTTTCTTTCACTGTATTAGGTGTCTAACATATGTGTGAGGATTCAAAATTCTACACATAAGAAGTATTTTAAGTGAAGAGTAAGTCAACTTTTGTTTATGTAAAACGATCAAGTGACGCCTCATTTAAAGTCAAATCCAGCGGTAGGCCTCATTTTTAAATCGGAACTATTAATTATACGTAAGGGGCTAATCAAAATTGTTATTCAAGCTACAAAATACGTAAATAATCAAATAAGGAACCAAACATTTTGTAAGAATGCATACAAGGTCATCATTACTTATCAAGCTAATCTACGGTTATGACCCCCCCCCCCTCTCTCTCACGTCCTAGCGTATTTGTTATATCCAGGACATTTTGACTCCAGGCCTCTCACTACATTATCCATTTCGCACTTTCATGTGTTTGTGCTTGTCTATTACCCGTGTTATATGGAGACCAATGCCATACTTTCTTAAGTCACTTTTCTTCTATTATGCTTAGGAGTAATCCAAACCAGTTAAGTCTCTTCACCTCTATAGGTATAACGTCTATTTCTATTTCCATCTCATCTCTTATGTCAGCGTTCTTTATTTTTCTATCCAGGAATTCCCCCAACATCGTCTCCAGTAGTTTATCTCCATCACACGAATTTTGAACTTGTTATTGTCCTCGTGAAAAACATTTCACAAATTTTCTCATTCACCCATTCCTAAAATAAAATAAAATCTATTCGTCACCAAAACGACAGTTCGATAGTTGTTAGTTAAAAATAAAAATTAACCATAAATGGATGTTTAAAAACATCAGGTTCAGTAGCTATAGTTATTATTTTTGGTATATTAAGTTAGGTCATAAACTTTCATCCAAACAGGTTGGGCCTATTTTGAGATATTCCACATATTGAATGGTAACCACTGTTTATTTAATTTTTTTATAGATAACTCATGACTCTCAATTTTGTTTATACAGATTTGTTTGGTATCCTTGGTAGTTTGTAGTTCTGTGACAATTACAATGGTTATGCACGATTTATTTTATTTGCAGCCTTCACATTTCATTAGATAGACTTTAAGTATGTATTTAAAAAATCGGGTTACTTTGTCACTGTATTCCAACCAATGACAAGAAAGCTTATTTAGTTCCAACCTTAGTAGGTGGGTCTCTTACGAGTTTATTAAAATGAATGGAAACTACATATATCTTTACATCTACTATTGTTAAACAGGATTGTAAATTCTTAAATTTCTTCTTTTATATAAAACAAATTTTTCCACGAATATTATTATGGATCTCCATTGTAGCGACAGAAACACTACAAAATAATGGTTCGTATAAAATCATTACTTTTTAAGTTTATATTTTACAGTAAGAACCCACCTGGACGCGTCACTTCCAATTGAGGTAAGTAAATATCTCGAAAAATACGCATCGTACGAAAAAATGTATATGAAAAGTAAATATTTTTAAGGGGAGCATATGTCTGTATCATCATTAGACACCCCTGGATTTTTCAGATTTTGATAGAACGTTAGAAAAGAAGTAAATTTTACTTGAAACTTTTTTCAATTCATGACAGATGATGGCGCTGTGATCAGAGAAATTTCATTTTGTAGATTTTTGTAATAGGTAACCGATTTAGTGGATTCAATAATACATTTGCGATTGAAATGTACACTTTTCTAGTCTAAAATCTTGATACTCTTCTTAAAAATTTGATTTAGTTTCGCGCATTTGAATTTACTACATAACTTTTACCTTTGGGCATTTTTTAAACATGGGATAAAAAAGTAATTTTTAGCGTGTTTTTGCATGTCATAACTGGCCCGTCAACTCTCATAACCTAGGCGACCTTTGTTGCCTGTAATCAGGTAAGCTGGGTACAGTGTGCAATTGTTTACAAAAGATTTAATCTACGTAGTCCCCGCTCAATCTGTTTCTGAAATGAGCCACTGAATCAAATATAATTGTTTTAAAATCTGTTTGACTTAGTTTCTTTCATTTATTTTATTTGGACTCACGTTTGTTACAGTCTACAGTAGAAAAGTAATAGATAATTTATCTGTAGAGGAGGAAATTTTAATCTATAGAGAGTCTGCAAGATATGTAGACCGTGATGTCACCCTTATAATAAATGTTTTCCTGATAGGCCACGATTTTGCAATACTGTTTATCGTGTTGTAAAAGAATTTATCGGTGAAGGAAGTGTGAGGCCTAAACGAACTCTTAGAGTAACTGTTACAGGTGAGAATAACGAATTTGCAATACTAGCTTATAATCCACATGTGAGCACCCGATAAATATCTCACCAGGCAGGAATTTCTCACATTAGTGTTTGAAAGATACTGAATCTCCGTAAATACCATCCCTAGCATATCTCCATGCATTAAGAACTTCATGGGGATGATTTTAATAATCGAATTAAGCACTCATATAATTTACAAAGAGAGCCGTAATTCTTTTATCAATTAATGTTCTCCGACGAGTTATTATTTGCAAACCACGGACAAGTAATAGTCGTAACATGCATTATTCAAACTAATAGGTCCCATATTTATTGAAGGCAAATTGAATGGAGAAAAATACTGTAACTTGTTGCAAGACGAGTTACCGATTTTGTTGGAAGATATACTTCTCATTGTGCGACAGAACATGTAGTTTCAGCATGATGGTTGTCCCGCACATTACTCTACGGTACCTCGAGAAGTCTTAATCGCTATTTCCGTAATCACTGGATCGGTAGACGTTGTCCGACCTTACGTCGCAGGATTTCTTCTTGTGAGGTCACCTTAAATACAAAGTTAATTCAGAAATGGACTCACCAAAATCAAGCACCCCAATGGTGAGAGACAAGAGGACTCACCGAAATAAAGCATCCCGAAAGGAACAAAAAACTACTACGTCCATGGGTTACGCTAAAAATAGTAAATTTATTAACTATTGATATGTGAAAATGTAGAAGTAAATTCAAATGTGCAAAACTAAATGAAATTTTTAACAAGAATATCAAGTTTTTCGGCTTTACCAGAAGGTGTACATTTCAATCGCAAGTGTCTTGTTGAATAGAATAAATTGGTTACCTATTGCAAAAATCGACAAAATGGAATTTTGCTGATTATAGCGCCATCTGCTATGAATCGAAAAAAGTTTCAAGTAAAAGTTACTTCTTTTCTAACGTACTATCAATATCTGCAAAGAAAAGAGGGGGTTAGAATTTACAATTTTAAAGTCACCGCCAACTCCAACCATAAAAAGGGGTGGGGTGGCTAATGATGACACAGACATATTTCCCCCTTAGAAATATTAACTTTATATATCATACATTTTTCGTACGATGCGTATTTTTCGAGATATTTAGTTTTCTCAACTTTAAAAAACACTCATTATACATATATGCAATGTTCACGAATATATTGTAGTGTTATTTATTGATTTGGACTCTCTTTTCCAGGATCGAGTTAAGAACCCTGATCATTTATTTATAGCACTTTAATGAAAATTCATTCATGCTGTTAATTGCCTATAAAATAACTGTTAGCAAAAGTTGTTTATATCTTAGTATAAAATATTTTATGACACTTTCTTTCAACTAAACTGAAACTTTTAATACATTAAGTTTTCCGTGACTTTCACTCTTGTTCGAGTCGGAAGCGAGAAACCGAAAAATAATTACTTTCTTTGTTGGATTGGGCGTTTAATTAAACGTTTAAATAACAAAGTCAAGTTCATAATTTCCTGTTGTGTGAATGTAGTGAAATTTTAATTGCTGTTTCAGTACGCCTGGAATTATAATGAGTTCTTGCACTGCGCAGAGCTATTAATTTCAAAATACATACATAAAAAATGACTTAATATCTATTACACAAAGAACTCAATGTTTAGAGTATGAAACAGATGGTTTCACTTCCTATATTTATGTGAAAGCATTTCTTCCTTCATTATGAAATTTTATTTTATATTTTTTATAAGTTCATTTTCAGAAAAATGTTTCCATTATCACTCTGTCATTCTGAATCTACCGCTGAAAAATACTTTATAACTATACACTATTTATTTTTTAAATAATAATTTAGGCTTTGGAAGTTATATTATGTGGGATGTTTATTTGTACAACCAGAAATATTACACTTTTTATGGTATCGTCTTCTTCATTATTTCATTCCTCAATATAAAATAGTAATTCAAATAATATCCTTTGATACATAAGTAAACCTTAAGAAATATATTACCCAGGTATAAAGAGTTTTAAAAAATAATTAACACCTTACACTTTACAGACTACCGTTGTAGACAAATAAAAGCGTAACTTATACCTTGTTTAAAACTGTTCAAACAAAAATCAGCAAGATTCATCAAAAAACAAAGTGAACAGTAATGCTAAATCGTCGCATTAACAAATAAACTTTAGCCAACAAATTAAACATACCTTATTTTGTGGTCAATTATCTTCAGAATGGCAGATTTTGAAAACACAAAACAAATACTCACGTGATATTTGTAAATCTTTTTAAATCTCTAACGACAATAACTAGTGAGATCGGAGATAACTAAATCGTGCATTTTGTTGATTAATGAAAAAAAGTGAAAGGGGAAATTTGACACCGAGCTTAATTCATTTATTGATTTTAAGAAGTGAGAGAATATTTTAGCGTAAAATATAGAAAGTAATTCAGTGTTATTAAATAAAGTATAGAGACAATAAATTTACCTTACGGAATCTTGTAAGCAAAAATAAGTTTTTAGTGGTAAAATAAACATTAATGAATACAAAAAAAAATATTAAAAAAATTGAGATTCGTGTAAAATATAAATACAGTTTTCTTCTTCTTTTTCTTCTTCTAATTTTCTTCTTCTTCTTCTTCTTCTTCTTTTTTACTTTAAAACTTTAATATGTAAATTTGGCGAAACTGTATCAGCATTACAGACACAATTCAAAGGTTGACCTTTTCCGAATTTTCAAGCATAATCTCCAAGAATAACATTAATCTCCAAACATGATTTTCAAAGAATATACAGCAAGTCTTAAATGTATATTTATATATATATATATATATATATATATATATATATATATATATATTGTTTTTAATTCACTGTACTCATTTCCTCAGCTTGGCGTAGATCGATTTTTTAATACTAAATATTGATTGCATTATATTATTTTATTTCATAAATTTACAGTAATAAACATTTCATAAAAACAAATTACAATAATTCATATGGAAAACTACGCACACACTGTAATACCACCTTTATTGATGATGATGATGATGACTCATTTGCTAAGTGAAGGACGATTTTATCTATCAAATCAAATATTTTATTTGCCAGAAATGTTTGGTCATTTATAATATTGTTCATTTTACAAAGATCTGCAACAGGTTTATCCTCAAATGCGTTTATTGTTTTACTCTTTTTACAATAGTTCACATTCGTTAAACATTGGTATGTCCCTCAGTGATGAGGTGATCAGCTAAATTATATTTTCACTGGTACTAAATATACTGGAATATTGTACTTACTATACAACAAATATCCATACCTAATACATTCAAACTACCAAAAGCAACAGCGGTAAGAAAAGATCTCATAATTAAAAAACAGTTTAGGATAAAGAAATCGTAAATTTAAATGAAAATGATCAAATCAAATATTCATTTTTTTTTAACTATAACAACATAGATGAAATTAAAATTAACCCCACTCTCAATATAACAAAGCCTTATTTTAAATAGTTTATTATACAGGCACTGTCCCTTCAAGTTCAGAAAAACACAAAAATAGTGGCACACCATTAACTACATCACAGCACTCAAGAGATAAGACTATCCTTTATAGACAGAATGTTAAATTTATCAAAAAGTCAAAACTTATATACGGATGTGTAACTTAAATTGGGATATTAGTTTTACAGGCAAATTAAAACTTTAAAAATTATTAATCAATTATTTCGTTACAATAAAACATGGTTTATTAAACTAAAAAAGATTCTTTAAAAAATTCTCTAGTATTACAAGGTTAAAAACCATTTTTCATTCTTATGATTTTTCCCTAAAACTAATGATTTTTTATAAACTAATTTTTAAGGTTAGAAGATTTCCAAATATTATGTTAAATAAAACATATTTTGCAAGGTGTTTTAGGTTCAAAAATGTTTCAGATAAAAGTTTCTTTCTTTTTTGCGTATAAGAGTGTACAAACAAAAAAAAACTTTTTTTTTAAACTAAACCAAATTAATAATGCTGTTCCTTTGATACTAAATAACTTTGGTTTTTCTAGATAGGTTGCTGTTTTTTAGATATTCACCGGTCTCAGTTTAAATAACACATTTTATACATTTCAAATATATATAGTAATTATGTATATATATATATCGAGTCGAAACGAACCCATAGATAGTAAATGGAGACGACAAAAATGTACATTTTGAATAAAAGCTGTATTTAAGACAAAAGATTCAAATTTACTTTCAAGACCTCAAATAATCTCAACTTTTTACTAGCATTAGTACATTATTTATGGTTGTAATTTAAAAAATGCAAAAATTGTTTGTGATAAATGCCCAGCAAACCATAAAATAATCCAGCTGACTTTTCTCTGTAAGATTTAAAATAATATTTATTATTTTTCAAAAATTCATTAAGTACCAGCCACAAATCTAATTTTGCTTAAACCTCATCACTAAGTCATAATGGTTTCGGTTAAATTGCATGAATTAAAAAAGAGTCAAGAAAAATATTCTCTATCCTATGTGTAATGAGAAAAATATCAAGAACAATAGCATAAATGGGAAAAGGAAAAAAAAAGAAAGAAAAAAAAAAAAATTCAGATCAATGTAATAATACAAGCCATTTGGTAAATAATTTATCATGCCTCTTCATAATTCAACTGGATAACTGGATGGAATAAAAACGACAGTACTGATCTCATTTTTTTCTGAAACATACACTGTAATTTTGTGTTGTTCTTTTTAATTTGATTTTGACGCGTAATTAATTCTTTTAAACATTCTATTTACTATATCACGCGATTTTGAAGGGGCCACTTTAGAATAGGCCTGAATATATTCAAACATGTTGAAAAATACGTCAAAAACGTCATCAAATAGATTGTACATTTTCGATGTATGTACACCAAATAATATATAAGTTCTACTATAAGTTGGAGGAGCCAATAAAATATAATGAACATTCATCTTGTTAAAAGGTAAAATAACAATTAATTTTATGGTCATTACTTTGATCTATTTAAGAGAGAATTTTTGAATTGAGGGAGCAACCTAGCTTTGAAAAAAAAATAAAGAATGTATTTTAATGGAATTGAACTCTTAGTAATCTATATTGAAACTTCAATTTTTATAGAACCATATTTACTAAACTTATGTTTTCTTTAGATTTTGTTAAACAAGCATTATAGAATTAAAACATGATTTAGAGTTCCGTGTTTAAATATCCAATTTTCTTTTCGATCAAAGCTATTGTTTTCAAGAGTAATTATTTTTCTATCTTTTAACATGGTTACCTGTTACATACAAAGAATAATGACAATAAAAAGTGTTATCAATTTGGATCCTTAAAAAATCAAAATGTCGGTTGTAATATGTAACTATTTCCGATAATCTACTTGATTGCCATGAAATTAAATTTCCAGTCTTCTTTTGGTATTTAACGTGATTTTGTCACTAGTTTTGTAGTAATTTAAAACAATTTAAGAAATCAACAAATAACTTATTTTGGGGGACATTAAATTGTTACTATTATATATATCTTAAGCCAAAATTATAATTTATTTCAGTTCATATTCAGCAGTAATTGTTAACTAAACCTAATATGAAAAACATAATAATTACAATCTGTATAAATTATGTATTTGGATAATAATTATTTTACAAACAGCTTTTTCTGTTCCATTCTATCCATAAACTATTTAATAAATAAAAGTCAAACTCTGTCATTAATGAAAACAAAACATAAACATCCAACTAACATCCAATTGACGAAATTTCATTTAAAGGAAACTTATTATCTTCCTATACTTTTATTTATCTATAATAATTTGTATTCTAGGTAAAAGTGATTAGTATTAAAGTAGAAAGTAGGAAAGTAAGTATTTCCCAAGAAAATTTTCAACAATAATGAGAACAATCACCGCCCCTGGATTATTCCCTTTCCACCCAGATGAAAAATAAAAATTATTTTCTATAGCCAAAATGATCATAAACCCGACCACATTGTATTAAATGTGTAAAACCATACATCTGCATGTGTGTGTGTGTGTGTGTGTGTGTGTGTGTGTGTGTGTGTGTGTGTGTGTGTGTGTTGTGTGTGTGTGTGTGTCCTTTTATTTAAACGTATTACAACAAACTAGCTGACTTGGTCTATATTGTTTATGTTAATAATTAGCAAGCGTACCCACTCTCAGCTTGGGTTATGTTTTTAATCTGTATATTAGATGTGTGATGTCATGGCTTAAGTAGGCTTAAGTAATGTATGCATAGGTCAATAATTTGAATGGCACTTAACGTCACTCGAGGTCGCAGGTGACCATTTGTTATTTCTCACAGGGATCAGAATGATTTAAGCAAAAGTTAATTTTACCTAAACCTTTATCATTCGGTTTGTTATACAAATGTACATATTTCTTTGCCTTGGATTCGTTAAGTTTTCTCTTATATTTTGCAAAACAAATCAAAATTTTTATTCGACTGTTACGACAACAGAAGAATTTCTTTTTTGCTGAATTACGATTTTTCATTGTTTTATTAATAACATTATCAAAACGAATGCCAAATTTCAACTAGTTGCCTGTTTTGAATGAGTTTTTTTTTTTTTTTTTTTTTTTTAACGAACCCAACATATTCTAACCTTCATAAACATATATGTATTACATTCATATCTTCATAAATATTACACTTTTGATACTATGTTATTTGGTTAGTAATTCTGTTCATTTTTGCAGAGATATTACAACACAAATTTCAACTGAGTACGTCAAATATGCTTGTGTTTATGTGTGTACATTTTTAAATGTTTGAGGACTCTTTAAATATTTTAAAAGTTAATACAAAATCATTAGAGGAGAGTTTCTGATGGACATGAATAAAGGAAAAGAAACGAAACAAGTTTCGATATCTTTCTCTAAATATATAAATCGCAAAGTCTCTCTGTCTCTTTATAAGCTCAAGAACCGTTATTTCTATTTTTATGTAGTATTTCTTTTTTGTGTAATTACTTTATATGATAAGGTTTAATTATAACTGATTCAGGAGTTCTAAATCTGTAACAACAATTGTCTACTACAAAATTAATAACAATATCATAAGCATTTTGAGTTGTAATCATTTTTCGCTGCTAAAAGTAAGGAAATTGAGATATGTTGAGACATTTTACTAAGTTTCTTAACATTTCAGCGAGAACAAATGTATTATTGGTAACGTCATTGGTATATGATGTAAACGCTAATTGGAACTGAAAACATAAAAAAAAGGTGCAGGAGTTCCAATTAACAATTTTTTGTTAACGATTAAGAATAAATCAACATACTCCAGTGTATTTGTAACATTTCAGCAAAAACATATATTTTATCAATTACAAGTTTTAGATAAAAAATTTAAACTATTTAGAATTATTAAAATCATTTTGGATTTCAAAGTTATTATCTATTAATACCCAAAAGGTTAATAACACAAGACCAAAACAATATTTATATAAGTTTCCTTTCATAAATTACTATTGAAGCTTGTACAAAGTGTTTAGATTTGATTATTTGTTTAATACCACATATCCAATCTATGTACAATCCATTATTAATACTCATTACGTGTGATTTTAGGTGAAATGATCATCGGTAATGATAAATATTTAATGGGAGAGAACTCAAGTTCTTCCTACAGTGTTCAGATGAAGCTGGTGATTAGAAAGTTCAATCATGACGACTTGGGAGGTTATAAGTGTATATCTAAAAACTCAATAGGTGATGCAGAAGGGACGATAAGATTATATGGTAAGATCATAATTTTTAAATTTATATATATAATATTTACATATAAAGTGTAATCATTTGTGCTTTGTATAGTTTGTGACCTGTCTGTGGTTTTAACGTGTTGTACATGTTACTTTCTGTTGTAATTTATTTATCAATTTGACTTAAATATAACAAAAGCCCATTTAAAATCACTCAATCTATAGTTTATAAGAGTTAAATAGCAGGTGCAACAAATTCATTCAGCAACCTTGTTTGATATAATAATAACTAAAGTGCAGCTCTTCTCATATGAATACACGAACAAATTTTCTTACTATTAACTTAGGTTTTACTGTTGTTCAAAAGCTGTTTTCGTGTTTGTTTTATTTTTTATTTTGTTTGGTTTTCTTATTTTCTTTTTTTTCAAAACTAATTCGCAGTAGAAATGAACAATCGTAGGGTTAATTCAGTTTAGATCTAATTTAATCTTTTAAAATACAAAATCTACAAAAATCTGTATAATAATATGGCATACATTATGTCAGCAATTAGCTATTGTAAGGCTGTAAACTTAAATTAGCTAATTTCTTTAGTGTTCTACTAAGTTTTTTTTTTTTTTGATTTTGTGACTCTCCATGTATTTTATTTTTAATCTCACGTCTATGGCGGAGAATTATTAACTAATCAGCTTATAGTATTGGATTGTGAATTGGTTGCTGTAGAGACATAACTGGGCTAGACATTCTACTAGGAAAATGTTCTAAATTAGAAACATTATCAAATCTTAATACATTGTCATCTGTTACTTCTGTGTTTGTCCGGGAGACAAGGTGATTTCTAATTTGTGGGAAACGGATATCATTGGAATACAAAATTCTGTTTTAGATAATATAAGATGGAAGAAAAAAATAAATTACCAAAGCATACTTTATTAATATTATTAGAGTAATCGCTGGTTGTAGATATAAAGTTCCACTACTTTGCGTGGGTGGTAACCCACTTCTCCCAACAAATCTAAACATCGCAACCAAAAAAACTAGAATAGACTTTCAACTATCTAAGATTAAACCATTCTTATGAAGAATATGATAATGTTTTAAAACAATAAAGAACTGAAAGATCATAAAAGTCCCACACACAACCGATTACGCTAACCATAGAGATTATTTACCTCAACAGTGCGTCTTTTACGCTCACAAGGAATATAATCTTTCTAGAACGACTTGTTCTTCAAAGATATTAATTTAATTGAACTAATACCGTCTACTATCTTACGAATTAGAATAAATTAAAGTAGTTTAGTTCATGATCTTTTCTACAGAATAACTCATCTGAATCAGACAGAAAGTTTTTGAAATTTTTATATTTAGATACTGACGGTAATATGAAAAATATCGTTACGATATAGTAGTTTTTGGAGTTTTATTCAATCCATTTCTTTTAGGTGCTACTATTGATTATCAATTACAGGAAGAATTCAGTAAATTTAATCGTTCTTACATGAAGCCAGTTTTTTTAACAGATTATTCATAGTTTTTATGTAAAAAATTGCTTAAGAAAAGTATTCTCTGAAGAATAATTCTATACATTTATAAAAAACCAACAAATTTGTATACCGAAATCACGTTTGAGCTTCGGGGGCGGGAGTTATTGATGTTCAACCAGTATGTGTGTTGTTATGCTGGGGGATAGAAGAACCGGTTACCTTAAAGTAAATATAAATGTTATTATTGTGATAATTAAGAAATATTAACAAAGAAAAATACTTTTTGTCACTCATAGAATATTTAGTACCATAGGAGTACAAATTATCTTGTTAACACTTCTCCCGAAATTCTTCTACAGCAGATAAATGAGATGAAGAATTACATCTGGTGTACAAAATTATTTTTAAAATGGGAAAAGTAATATCATATTTAGCCAATTAACATTTCCAGTTCATATTCCTCGTTGGATGTCTGGAGATAAAAGTACCTGGAGATGTATTCTGCTACGTAAGCAAGTTTGCCTATGCTGCAGTAATTTTTTAATCTTGGAGGAACTAAATCTAGAGTAGCAACTTAAAAAACCTTGTCCATTCCTAGCTTTGAAATGATTGCAACCTCTATCTTAAAACTTACTATTGGAGTGATTCAACCACAGTGATCTTATGGATTTAACGAGAAGACTGTTGAACCATATATGGTTGAAACCAACTCAGGATTTAAAGAGCTAACTCCAAAATATGCATGACGGTAGATACTAGGCCACCTTAACCCAGCTGATTTAGCCAGTAGAGATTTTTCAATAAATGAATTGTGTAAATTGAAATGGTGGGAAGGTCCTGAATGGTTAAGTGTCCCTTAGAGAAATAAAAAACTAGAGATTTTGGTTGCGATGAAGAAGGCATTTGTAATGAAAGAAAATAACGTCCAATAAGTACCGAAGATAACGAGTGGCTAGATGTACTAAAAACAAATTGTACCTATCTCCTCCTTGCGTCAATTTATGATATGTTTTTAAAAAGAAAAATTATAATTATATTTTGCATCATCTGTTAAATTTTAATGTCCACCATTTACAGGATAACAAACAACCAGAACACAATTCTCACAAAAAATACGCCTAAGTATCAGACACGTTTCAACGACAAGGTCCTCTTCGGTGATATACGAGCTACACCAATGGTGATGGAGTTCCACCATTTAGAAACAGCTTGTAAATAAGTTGAAATCCTTGCTCCAAAATTGCATTTTTAATTTGATCTTATATTTAAAATTTTAGACAAGCTTTATTTTATTAAAAAACGAAAAATGTATTGGTCTGTTCTTTTAAGGACTTTAAAATATTGAAAATAGTCTTAAACCTTGAAAAACGTTAATCACGGTCTAAAATATAAACAAATCCTTAAATGTTAAATAGTGTGGACAGATTTTGAAGTCAGAGTAGCATGTATTTTAGCGGAAGGTACACGAACACAAATATAAAACAAACCAAACATCGAGCACCGATTTGTTGCTACGAAATAGAATTTAAAACATGAACAGGAACTATTGAGACTAGCATCATTGAAAATATGACACTGAAAATTGAAAATTAGATCTATAAATCCTGTCATTAACATTACTTTTCAAAATTCTTAAGATCCATTGTTCAAACTTAAAACATCACTAGAAAATATATGCAGTTTTAACTAAATATATTACCAAAATTATAACTTTAATTGAATTAAATAAACCATTTAAATAAATATCATTTGTAACACAAACATACATATTAATATTCAGTCCTTGTCAACTCCGTTATTAAAAAATTTGCTTTAAACTTGTATTTTCTGAGATTACATTTTATTTTAAATTTGTTAATATTTAATTAAAATGCAATTGTATCGAACTGTTTTGATTGCATTACTCTAGAATTATCTTTGGTTATCATACTTGAACAACTTCGCAATTCTGCTTGCGGTTGTAAAATTAAGTGTTTAAATTATCTTTTAACCGTTCAGTTGTAAGAAGAGTAGAATTCAAAACGGCTACGCTGATAGTTCAGTCGCTCTCTGTAGGAGTGACTCAATTTCGGTTTATTACAAGTTGTTTTAAATCCTCCTCTCTTTGCACTACTCTACAGTACTTTAATAGACCTTGCTTTTTACAGTGTATTCTGTACCACGTTATTTATTTATACATACATACCCATTTATCAAATAATCAAATAACATAATTCGAACAATCGCGATAAAATCTAGAGTAGTCAAGGTTTTTTTTAATTGGTGTAATGTTATGAAATCAACTTCGGAAATTCAAGATTATCACACATTTTCCCGCATGACAAAAAACAATCTCAAAGAAACAAAGTGCAATTTATCTATTGGCTATATGTTCAGTATTCTATGTTTAATTGGCATTTAATAGTAAATCATAGTGATTAATTAAAGTTATTTTACATATATTTCAAATCACTTTCTAGCGGCTGTTTTCTTTTCGTGCGATTTGATATATTGAAATGTTCATTAACTTTCAAATATGAATTATATCATAAGAGGCTTTTGGGCCCATCAACTACAAATCTACTCGAAAACAGTTTTATATGTTTTCCTCGTAATGTTATTGTGAAAATTTTATTAAATACTGGAGGAAACTTTTAATCGGCATGCTTGATTCTATTTTTTGAACGATTTAAATATATTCTACGGAAGTTAAAACATAAATAATGAGTTATCAGAAAAATTGATGCTATGTCTTAAAAAACGAAACAACACTGACATTAAGGCATAAATACTGACTAATCATAGATTCATTTAACAAATGAATATCTTTTGTGCTCTAAAATAATAATACTAATGCTAATAATTAAATCCAAAAAAAAATGCAATATACATTTAGCAAAATTACATCTTTGTGTTCTCTTTTAACAATAACAGATTTTTTTTTAAATATAAGTTTTTAATAAGCATAGGGCTTCCAAAATACTTCTTTGGTGGAAAATTATTATTAATAATAAGTTTATTTAACTAACATAATTACTATCGTTTTGACATTTAAATTGAATATTCATTAAAAAATTTAATTAAAATGTATAATTCATAATTTTGTTAAAACAATATTTTAGTTAATATGCAAACCGTTTGTATGACTTCAACTTATAGAAATAATAATGCAGTGTAAACTCCGAAGCATATAATTGTGACTTTTATATTAAATTCTATGAACTTTATTTACAATGCAAACATGCTGGCACGTTTGTGATTGCATCTCACCACTATCTACAAGTAGAATCTTAGGTTATAATACTTTTACTATCCTCACAGTTGTAAAAGAAAATGGCTTAGTCTCACTAGAAACTTTTACATAACTTTCAGAGAGATCAATATTTTAAACTGTTATGAGCTGTGGAGATGAGCATGGATTCATTTTCATTTTATTACAAACCTCACTTGCTTCTCTCACTACATACTTAATAGTTGTGTAGAAGTTAAATTAAAATCGTACACTAAAATTACTTTTTTTTTACCATGAAAATTAAATTATACTGTAACTAAAATACAACGATATAATTTATGAGTCATAAAGTTTATGTATATTAAATTCAAAACCCACTATTTTAAACAATTTATCATTAATTTTGCGGAGTACTTTTTTTTTTTTAATTTACTATTATTCTTCGATACAGCCTGCCAACAAACATATTATTTTAATGAAACTAATATATTTTACATTGCTTGTTTTTATTATTATTAATTTAGAAAACCTGTAATAGAATTTGAACTCCGCCTGTATATTTACTAGATATTTTTATTCACATTTTTCATTACAATTCATCAGAAATCTCTTTTGTTTTCAATTTTACAACGAAATCGCATTGCTATTTGACAAGTGGCGAACACCCACTGTGGTAGAAACTAGAAACTACCCACCCCCATCTGCCCACACAATACTTTTATTCATAATCGAATACTTTCCTCTTGGATATATCGATTTTTGTATTATTAAAGTCCTTTTAAAGAATATTATTTTTGCAGTTTTTCTTTAAATTCCAACTTTGAATACGTTCTTTGTCAAGCAATACACGCTATTTTATCCCGCACCATTGTCTCTGAGAAACATTTCTGTTGATTAACGGAAACGTTTTTGCTTCTTTTAACAATAGTCATGGGATTTTTATTAAGTATCTCTTAAAGACAATGGTAAAATATGTTATTTAAGCCATTGATTAATTTTTAAATTGTAAACAATATTCACATTTGAAACATGTGTAAACATTTGAAAAATATACACACAAAAGAAACAAAATAACATACCAATCCAAAGCTATGCGTATACCACGTTCCTTTATTCTTAAATTTGAAGTCCTTTTCATAAAAATAAATTTTAATATTAAATAGATAATATAAAATATTGTTTCTAGTATTGGTGTAAAATTTAAAACAATAAGTTGTGTTACTCGTATATATGGAAGTATGTTCTTTTTAATTAAAAAAACCATTTCTTGCTTATAAATAATTACACTTCTGGAGTAGACTGTGTAATATATATATATATATATATATATATATATATATGCAATGCGTCTCTAAATGATTTTTTTTATTGCAGAAATGGAACTTCCACGTCGAAAATCTGAGAATTTTGAAGAAAATGAATTAGGAGAACACTTGTATGACGGACATCAAGGGTCATTAAGGGAAGACACTGGTGATATTTTGGAAAATAATGAAGTCTCCAGGATGGATAAAGAATATAAACAAAGTTCAAACTGTGAACGGCCCTCTTCATTGTTCATAACTTTAATAATTCCTTTTGTATTGTGCCTGATAATTGTGCTGTGAACAGATGTTCAAAAGTCTGTTTAGAATCATAAAACTGACATTTTTTAAACTGTGTAAACAGTACTGTATAATCAATACATGTAATATATGATTGGATGCAATTTTAAATATTACAAATTTGTAAATAATTATTTATGAATATCTTCCGACTAAATGAACTTGTTACAATCAATGATTTTAACAACAGCAATCATACTTTCAACTAAAGTGGTTCCAAAAATATTAAATAGAGAGCAAAATATTCAAACAAATATTATTTTCATATGACATACATTGAAGAATTTTAGTAAACAATAAACATTATAAGCAAAAACAAAGTGACTTATAAAAAGAAATCCTATACTCAAACTTTTACTTCCTATCCAAAAAATATCCATTTTAAATGTAACGTTTATATTATACATTTAGTTTAAAGTAAACCTTGTTTTCATTATGTACACGTAAACTAGAGACTTATTATTCATTTTTAATTAATCAACTATTTTAATACATTTTTGAAGTATGTTATAGTAAAATTCAAAATTAAAAAGTTTTTGATTTGTTTACGTTACAAGTAGTGGCAATTAAAAAGATATGAAAGTATTTAAGCTCTAAAATATTTAATGTAAATAAAACTTTGGTCAGTAAAATCATTATAAATCTGTTGAATTTGTTATTGTTTCCACCAGTATCAATATTTTCGGCCTAATCATATCACGCATTCAATCTGTATCTTATAAAATAAAATGTTATTCTTAAGCTATTAATTAAAATAACAAAATTAAATCAATTGATTTTAAGAAAGTAAATCTTATGCATCTTAAAACTTATTGTATAAACTCTAAGAAACTAGAATTAATTAACAACTTTTACTGGATTTTAAAACTTATTTTGAAATACGTTATTTTCAACAACAGAACATAAAGAGAATAATTGAAAAATAATAAATAAATAGGCTTTTGTTAATGCTGGAGAAATCCTACTACAGTTATATTGGACAAAATATAAATACTATATACACTATGATATTGATCATAACCTCAATCTTAGATCATCTGACAGTATTTCAACAAAGCAGAAGCAAAACTAAATTCAAAAACTGGTGAATAATTATGGATAGGTTCGAGCTAATTATTTTTTTCTAATTTATATGTTTATCAATTAAAAACACTGTGATTTTTATTGCTTTTAATTATGTAGTTTTCACTCTAAAGTTAACAAAGTATAATTTGATTTGAATAATTAATTAATTATTCGAAGACAAACACCTTTTCACGTGGATTTTATTTTTAAGTTTTTTAGGTATTAATTTGATATTATTGTTGTTTAACAAATGTAAATAGAAAGGAAGTTGTGTTTAAGTAAAAATATTAAATTGTAAATCTGCATGTAGTCGTTCGCATTCTCTATAAGTCGGAACTCTCTGTTGTAAAATATAAATAATTAACGCCGGACTTGCAGTGTCAAACCCTTAAGAAGACGTTAGAACTTTAAGAATAAGAATTAAACATTTAAAGACTTGAACTGAAATCTAAGAGGGAAATATATATTATCAAAAAATATAGAATAGTGAAATTCTATACACCCTACCAAGTCCCCCTAATTGATCAAATTTCTATTTAAGATATTGTTTTTATAAAATCGTCAATAAAACTAAGTAACGAAATATTTTTTTTTGAATTTTTCAGTTCATGGGCTCTATTCATTTTGCTTTTGAGATGAAATCATTATTTATTCTATTTCGTTTCAAAACAAAAGTGTAAGCCTATTAAAAAGGATTTTTTTTTCTAACCTAATCTAACTTCGCAAAACTGTGCTCGATTTTTGCTATACATCCTGTAGACATGCGATTTCACTAAGTTTAAAGGTGTAAATTATTCTGATGAAATTTCATTTACATGATTACTCCTTTAGTTGCTTTGTTAACATTTTTTTACGGTAGTCGTTTTTATCGTGAACAAATTCTTTAACTAGCATAGTTGTTCAGACAGTGTAAAAATGTTATTTGTTATCCGTAGTTTTCCAATAATTCAGTTACAAATATCTTAAATAAGTAATATTCAAATGTGCAGATTTGTGTCTAATGATGTCAACTCCAACTTCACACTATAAAAGAAAACTAATTATATTAATTACAGTTTAGATCTTGTGCTTAATTTTTAATTTGATAGATAAATACAAACAATTCTAAAACAAATACGTTAATAAAATTTCAAATATGTTAAAAATATAGCAAAACGGGTTTTCAGTTTTACAACACCACAACCCTACTACAAAACCAGTTTCAGCTTTACCAGTTGTAGCAGTTTCAGTTTTACTACTACAAAACCTTTTTTTTTATATTTAATGTAAAAATTCTCTTAACTCACATCAATGATATGTAATTGAATGCTGAGATTTTATATTTTTGTTAGTTGTACAATTTACTATTATTACCAGTAAAAAAAACAAATGAATTTTCGATAATGTCTCTTATTTTAATTTGTTTGCAATGAACAAAAATATTTACCCACATTATTTTTTATGATTAATCGTTATTGAAACAATATAACTCTCCCTATGTTTAAATTTATTTTAAACAATTTATTTAATTGTGGATATTGTCGGAATTCATGTGTTTGAATAAATATAACTCTTGTTTCTGTGTACAATTGTGTCATCTAAATATTACTTCCTAAATGTTACAAATTTATTTTTGGTGGGTGAAATTATATATTTAATATTTTTCTCTAAAGATATAATAATATTCCCTTACTTAACATATATTAAAGGTTTTAGTATATGCTATAAACTTTTTTAACAAACAACAGCAATGTAAGATTTGTGTATCTCCTATAAACGTACATTGATTTCAAACTAACTTGTATTTAAATATAAATATGTGGATCTTTTTATACGAACTAAACTTGTTTAAATTCAGTAAAACACAATTATAAGTATTTATTTTAATTTGTTTGTTTATTTTGCATAAACAGTTATTAAATTTGTTTAGTTTATCATTTTGTATTTACAATAAGAATTTAACTATGTATTGTAACTGTACAAAGAAAACTTGTTAAAATCTATGTATAATTAATTTAATAAATATCAGAGCTTTGAGTTCGATGTGTAATAAATTGTAAAATATAACGTATCGAATTGTGTAATAGGTGTAAGTGGAAATTATTGTTAATTTAATTTGCAGATATTTATGCTAACTTGGTTAAGTTTGTAATGTTTATAAAGAAGAAAATTTTACAAATTGCATAAAAGAAAAGAAAAATTAATTTTACGAAGTGTCGAATAATAATGGAAAGTAGATTTATTTTAAATTATAATAATTTTATTTAATGTTAGACAGTTGTTGTACAAATAAAATACAATCCGTGTGCCAAATTATTTATGGCAAAATAAATACATGAATTCAGTAATTATTTTTACCCTACTATATATCCTTACTTTATATCCTCAATATGCGTATAAATAATTTAGTCTACTTTATCAACTTTGATCCCAGTCGACGACAAGTTTCACTGAATTACAATTAATTATACCTGCAGTGAATAAATGGATTTCAATATCAGAAACTGGCAAAGAAAGCGGTCTACCAACAATTTACACCAATATTATCAAATGTAGAATAAATAATATGATTATAAATTAATTTTAAATTTTATTTGCGTATTGAACTGTTCGTAGAAAAGAACGTAGGACGTTAGTCCTGCATTTGATAACGCCTTGATTCAGAATTTGCCTTACAGATTCGAATCTTAATTATCCTTTGAATATTTCACTTTGCTGTAACAATATTTTACTAGTCTAACGGAAATATATTTAAAACGCTATGAAACATTAAAGATAATAATAGTCAGAAAATTCATAAAACAGAAATATTAATTGATATAGATGAAAATAGAAGTGCATCCTATTTAACTTGAATAAAAACTAAATTTTACTGAAGGCATAACTGTTTCTTGGTATTTTTATGAATATGAAACTTAAAACTCGATGTCTTTATCTGCTCTATTTATGATTTCAGCATATTTGAGATAGAAACGAATTAATTTTTTTATACTACCTCCCCATCTCCTACATTCTCGCCACCTTAAATGAATGACTAAAATGTGTGTAAAGGTTTTTAAACTTATCAATCAACAGATGAATCCAATTAAATTCAGCACATAAGTGTAAAATTACACTAATTTGTATTATTTTGGAGCTTTAAAAATGTAAGTTTTCCTTATTATGTTGGGAGTTAAGACATTTATAATGAAAGTCTGAAGAGTAGAGGCCTACAAATGACCATCAAAAAACGGAAACACCTATATGAGAACCTTCAGATTCCTGAATATACACATAGGGGTTAAAGAAATCATCTGGAAGATACAAATAACATACTTAGGAATAGAGTTGAAACATAAACTCATCTTTAGTCCACACATCACTAAAATAATGAACTGGCCCTATCTATCCAATCTAATGCTAAACATAGCAAGCACCTAAAGTCAAGAGGAGGGTTAGATAAGCGTGATAGGCTTAAAATTATTATACGTTACAAGCCTTTTCTGACCAAAGCCGATTGAAAAGAAAATGGTATAGAGCTGCACATTACTTAGAATTGTCTCGACTTACAGCACTCTATGAGCGCGGTACTGGACTTGCACACCTTGGCTAGCACAACATCAATCGATCTTATGGTGAACCTAAAAAAGCGCACGAAGCCATTCAAATACTCGAAGAAAGATCACATCCTTTTTCAGAGGGAGTTTCTTATAAGGCGGTAATATAAACAGCAGCCAAAGCAAGCTTCATGAGTGACGGAAAAATCACTGGGAAGAAGAAAAAATTGGTAGGTGGAATACTAATATTTCCAGGTAGGTGAAGAGAATACATAGCGAGATGAATGATAACCTGACGCAGGCCAAGACTGGGCATGGTTGCATCAACGCACATCTCAACGTTTCACATTGAGCACCACATTACATTTTATTACTGCACAGAGATGATGACGAGATCCACGCTTTTCTATTGTTTCTAGTAGAACCCAGAAAGATAAGTCATGAGTATAGCAATATCCTCGGATGACATGGTCTTGATTATGTTAAAGTCTAAAAAAAGCTGGATAATAAATTAAGAGTTCACAGTTAAAATCATATTGAACAGAGACAAACTCCAGAAGAAGGAAATAACCAAGCCGGAAGAGTACCTACTATAACCACCCTACATTAAAGAATAACAGTTGAAAAACGAGAACGACCGAAGAAGTTATGTAACTAGGATTAATATACCTCAAGTATCTTTGAGGATTTTTTTTTTTTTTTTTTTTATCTAATATTATCTCACAAGTCAAGTTCAATATTTATTACTAGGATACCTTTGATACTTTAGATAGCCCATGATAGCCCGTGAAACACGGTGGTTTTTTTTTAATGGGTCGTCACAGAGACATTGCCACATAACCTTGCAGTGTGGCCTCAAGTTTTTATACGTTTTTCATACTTTTCAACAACAAAAATGAAACACAGAATAAGTTATATGCTTCTCGACCTGTGAAATAGATAGAACTTATTAGAATGCATACTATCATGATGAAATACATTGATGTATAATTACTTTAGATCAGTGATTTGGAATAACAGTTCACTAAACTTTTAACTAAGTCTTTCTACAAAACAAGATTTTATTTATTTTTTGTTTACATATGTCTTTCGTAATATCAGAAAATAATTTCGATGATTAACTTTTTTTCAACTACTTCAGCTTTAAGTAGTATTTCTACTTCTATTCACACACAAATATCATCAGGTAATGTTTACTAAAATTTATATTTTCGATATATAATACTTTAGATGTATATGAACAAATCATAGAATATTAAATCAGTTTATCCAAACACTTCAATAAGATAGTGATGGGTTGAGACGGCTGCATGTTCTACATACATAACAGACCGTTGTTGAAAGATTGCACCAACGAAAAAAAATATACTCTTTGGAGATCCAAATCCAAACAACGAGAAGTGGTATTGGTTCTTCTTTGGTTATGGATAAAAGTCAAAAATGGAGATTTAGGAGTTAATAAAAAAAATTCCTCTTAGAGGTACCTTTACATTTTGATAAATCCGGAATTTCGTCATTAAAGTTGCATCTATTTTTGTGGAGTAATATCTTGTAGCCTATATTTGTATTATTTCATTTTAAAAATGATTATATTGTTTTTTTTATTATTTATCAATGAATAAATTGTTTCCTCTGTTGTTTTATACGATTTTATTTGTCCCATAAATGTTGGACCAAAATGTGGGAAAAGATAAAAAAATGGTTTTTAAATTGTGTTTAAATCAATCCATTTTTCCTAATACTTCAGAAGAGAACGAACAGTAGTTCGGTTTGTGGGGTCATCTGAACGAGCAATAGTATCCGATAGTCTTATCTCCGATTATCTGTTGTTTTATATGTATATAATTTTAATATATATATATATATTTAATAATTTTTGCCTTTTAGTATTTGTTCAACGTAATACTATTTTCTTCTCTATTAAAACTACACCTACATTAAAATAACACACCACCCATAAATAATTAATAATAATATATAAGAATTAAGAATTTTTTTTTTTTTTAATTTTCCAGTACAGTTTACAACATCGACTCGTCCTGTTTGAAGCCTAAGCGTAACATACTAATCTGCATAATGGAAACGCTCTTGAAGGAGATGGAAGAGGGTTTAGGAAAGGGTAAATTGTTGATGGGAATTAGAGAAGCGTGCAAGAAAGGAAGCTACAAAGGAAAGTAACTTAGAGACAAAGACGACAGACTGGACGATGTACGAATACAAAACAACGTATGGCCTGGAATCCTCAACTAATTTCTTTGGTTTTACTTCAGAATAATTTACGTCTCTTCTCTTTTTACAAACTTAACTCAAGCCTTATTTTCCTACAATTGTTCAACTAAGGGGAAGTTTGAGTCAACATTTTACATACATTTAAAACTAAATTAACACAAGTTACTAAAACAGTATTATATTTTTAGTTTGTAAATAAAAGTAATACAATTTTCACATTCAAGTGTTTTTAATGGCATTTTTTAAAAATATAAATGAAAGTTTTATTATTAAAAGTTATTAACCAAAAAACTTTGAAAAATATAATACGTCCTCTGTAACCTTATTGATAATTCTAAAGCTTAAACTAATAACTTTAAAGCAATATAAATTATATATTGAAATTTAAGGACACTTCTCATAAAAGAAAAATTGAAAAATTATAATTTTATTAAATGTAAATCTCATAAAACACAACAAACTTAGTCACCGCTCCCGTTAAACAATCCGAGTCAGAAGTATTCGACTAAAAGGAAACACTGCCTTTAAAAACTTCGTCATTAAAAAGTACAAATTTCAAAACAGCTCCAACCCTGATGCTACTATAGTGTTTTATAAAGTATAAAGTGTTGCCTTGGACTGTTTAATATATAATATAGTTAATTACCTTAGAAGTTGTTGTGTTGTGTTATGTGTTTATGTGTTAATGTGGGCCTGGCGAAGCCGACAGTGTTCGGCGAAACAGCGCTGTAGCCATAACTATTATACGGACTGAGGACAACCTCTAAGGTAATTAACTATACTACTATAGTGTTCGAGAATAAGGGTTATTTTTGGTTATTTTCTTCCTTTTTTTTATAAGGCGATGGTTACTGACATGTTCTATACACAACAAAGGGAGTAAAAACAAACCTAGATCCAACACTAGAACTCGAATCCGTTCTTCTACTGAGATAAATTTAATGCTAACCATACACAATACAACCAATAGTCCACATTTTAGAATACAGTTTAATATACAATTCAATTTTGATTATTTTTTACAAATTTTTCAACCAACTAGTAGATGTTCGTTTTATTTAGTATTGAAAACGTAAGTTTTGAAATCCACAGGCACTTCTAAGAAACAAAATTACTGAATAGCCTTTGATCTATCTCCATGTTTTTAAGCTTTAAAATCTCGTTCTCAACATTTTCTTTCATAAAAGCTATTAAAATGCAAATGAAGGTAACTTGAAAAACGTTACTAGATAGTTCATTACGTGCATAAGATAAAGGAATAAATTACGTTAGTCGATGTGACGTCATTGAGTACAGTCTCTTCTTATTCATGATTAATTAAAATACGTAATATTAAACTTTTAAATAGTTCTTTAAAAAATAATTTCCATTATAAGGACAAAAAATATAAAAATATATATAATTGTAAATTGACAGCTTCTACATATGAACTAAGAAAATAATATCTTTTTTACAGATCCATTGGGTACAGAGAAATAGTTTTAATAAAATAATATGTACAATTAAAATTTAATATTTGTATTATTTACTAACCTTCAAACAATCACTTATTTTCAAATACGTCTGCCTGCGTTTTCGACATCACTGTTATTTTTGTACATTACACAAATTAAATCACACTACGTGTAAACAAAACCATGTAGCATTTCATGTATACAACGTTTTACATAACTTTAAACTGATCACCATTTCTGGGTCGTTGAAATGTATAAGCACATTATGTCACCCAATACGTCCACTGTCGGGCTGACTCAAACATGAACTGTCTGAAACTTATTATTGGTCCAACAAGAGTCGTAAAAACACAGTTTTGTGTAGTACGGTATTATAATTTTACCAAAATAAACTATTTGAAATATCTAGGATATTTTTTGTACAGATATTAACAATTTAAAAAAATAGCTTGAGAAAAAATGTTTTAATGATTCGTTAAAATAATTCATCACCCGTTGTTATTTATTACTCAATGCCAAATATTTTAAGTCGTTGCTGGGCGATAATCGAGTATTTGACGATGATAGAGATGGTTGGTTCTCTATATTATTTTCAAGTAATTTCCAAACTTTTTCAACGACGAAATGAAACATATGCATTAATGTGCTATTGACTATTATTATTTCTATTTTACAAAAATATAATCCAAATTATTAATGCGATTTTGTGAGGTAGTAACATTTATTGAACTTTAAACGGTTATCTCCATGTTATAGGCCTTAATTTTCTATATATTTTTAATATGGATATATGTTTACTTAGGACCAAACTAGTTATACAATTTAGATAATATCAATAAATATTGTGTTTGCTGATTTCATTGAAAGAGTTTGGACAGCATTCCATAGAGACAAACACAAACTTTATAAAACTTCTTTTTTTACCTTAGATACCTACAAAAAATAATTTTCCCATTGACAAAATCGAAACATCCGATCGAAACATTTTTTTATAAATTACCTAATTCTATATCTTGAATTTTTAAATTTATTTGACCCTCTTTTATACATCATTTTAACAGCAAAAAAAAAAAAAAAAATGATAATCTTATACGCTTAATAATAAAATAAACAACTATTCACATTACAAAAATGTAATACATAAAAATAAAATTTATAATAACATAATAACCAATAATAATAATAACAATGGCATAATACTTCCCGCTGTATTATAAGAAGATAGCAAAGGGTCACTTCATCCCGAGGTTAAAACCTGTTTGGGATTAAATACTCTATACATTTCCAACAATATAGCTCGATGGGAGAGAAAACAATGTGACCGGCAAGTCCAACTTACATATACACACACAAATTACATTTAGAAAACTATGATTTGGCTTCTATGACAAACCAATTCAAATCAACATAAAACACTAAAAAAATAGAGATACAATAATAAAACTATAAACACACACACACACATATATATATATATGTGTGTAATATATATATATGTATAATATATATATATTACACACACACACACACACACACACACACACACACACACACACACACACACACACACACACACTTCTACCATTCATATTGCCGGTGAAGAAGAGAGCTTTCAAGAATAAAATACAATCACTTGATATAAAATATGTTTAAGAGAACAACTTGTATTGTTTTTTAGAATTGTATTACACAAGTAACATTTTTATATTTTATATGTTTTGAAATCCCAATCTAGCTTTGTAAATGAAATTTTAATAACCCGTGTAGAACCTAAATTATTTAAGAATTTAATATTGTGAAGTGAAAAGTAAAGAGGTGGTTGTGTCATGTTTTTGTGTTTGTATAGAGGGGAGGTTAAGTTATTAGGACATTCGTATTCCGGGCAGGACTCGCAAATAATAGGGTGAGCTCTACAAACCGCCTTCATAATTTGTTACAAATTAAATTTAACACTGAAACGATGAGTCCCTTGTCGGTTGGGGTGGAGAGCTGTGAAGTGCTTAATGGAGTTTAGGGAGTGAATATATCTTTTATATATATTCGTATTATAAAGTGAAACGACTTTTATAAAATGAATTAAAGTTTGCCATTTTGCATTCGTGCTAGTTTTTACTTGTGGTTAGCATCTTAAAAATATATTAAAATAAAAACAGAAACGTTTATGTTCATAATTCTGTCAAAAAATAATTGACAACCGTCTTTCTGTCAGTGATTTATCTACATATCTGCATGTACTATTTATCTGCATTCACTACCTAGGAGAAGAGCAATGAATAGACGAAAATGGCATCTTTATACCAATAGTTATCTAATCTGCCCAAAAAACCCAGGGTCGCTGAATGTTTGTATAGGCTTTCTGTTCAATATTGTAGAGAATTTATAAAGAAATTTTGAGATTATGAAATTTTCATAATTATAGCCAAAAAACATTGTTTAAAATGTATCTCTTTAAATAGTAAACATAAGAAGAACAGCCTTGGGAGTATAGTTATGACATTTCTATTAAGCTGGGAACAAGAGTTTTTTTTAACATGGAGTTAAGGTATAATTTAGCTACAAAACCAAAATTTAATTATACTTTCACTTGGTGTATATAAGTAATGTTCATAAACCTTTATATGTTATTTTAAAAACAAAGAATATAATAAATTGAATTTATGATATAATGTGAACCACCACATCAACTAGTTTTAACATCTAAATTACCTAAATTAAAAACTATAGATAACTCTTTTTTCTTTAACTTCTTTGAAAAAACAATTAATTATATAATATCAGCTGATTTCATTACTTTACAGTTCATTTATTTTTTTTTTTTTACATTATTTATTTTTTATTTTTTATCTTTTATTGTGCTAAAAATAAGTGTTAATATTAATATTATCAAACAAATATTAAATTTTATATACTCTTTTGTTCATTTTTCCTACAATTTATAGATACAAGAATAAATATTATATTTATAAATTATTGGTATTTCCTCAGAAGAATGTTATATATATATATATATATATATATATATATATATATATATATATATATTCTCGTATTGTAAACTTAGTGTGTAATATTCTAACAAATGTGTTTATGAAAGTGTGAATGAATTCATCATATCTAAATAGACCAAAACATATCTTTATTCTTGACTGCAAAACAATGATATCACGAATAAAGGAAGAAATACTTTTTTTTTCTCTGAAAACACATAAATATAAATTAGAGACAAAGACTATTAATAAGCATAACTATTTCATAGTAAGTAAATGAGGTGATCTTCCGAGAAAACTTTATTAATCTTTTCTTTCTAAAGTATTTACTTTATTTCGCAATATTCGCTATATATATATTTAGACCCGCATATTAAACATCTTTATTGAACTCAAAAGTACTGTAAAAGATTATTCATATGAAAAACTCAAACTTAATTTGTTACCCTACAAAACATCCTCTATCCTGCATACATATAAAAACGTAAAAGGAACGTAATGTGAAAAATAAAAACTTGGAAGTGATCTAACTCAAGACTACATGAATAAAGGTGTGGATCCAATTAGGTTCCCTCAGGTATGTTTTGATTTAACAATTATTAATGTAACACATTTATATAATTAGTTTTAAATCCTTTGACGCCACTCTAGGGCTTCAATGGAGGTTCAATCAATCGGGATTTAATCATCCACTTTACCCGTCATAAACTAAAAGTCACAGTGTCCTAGAGGGGTTTAGGGATAATCTCCCCCGCACTCTAAACACAACTAGCCTCTCTTTTCGTAATTGGAGCGGAGCGAACGTAATGAGTTCAGGTACCTTGGAATGAGTTGAAATTGAATAATAACTAACGACGTATCTCAAAAACTAATCGACCAATCATCACGATTTTTGCACATAATTATAACTCGACAAAGTATCGGGCGTTTCAAAAGCACTGGTTTTAAATTTTTGACCTAGGTCAAACGTTTCATTAATTAACTAAATTCTTTATATACACTAAACTTATAAATTCCTCTTTTAAATTAGATATTTGCAGATAAAATCTCTACTCATGGTATCAGTTTTAAGGATCAGGTTAGCATCTAGTTAAAAGAGAGTCTCCCAAATTTTTAGAAATCGACCCGAAAGTCGCAGCACAACATTAAGATTTTGAGCAAACAATCAAACCTTTTTTATACATATATTGTAACTCGTATTAAGTGTTTTTGTGTGAACAAGTTTGTCGTTATGTTTCGATGCATTCGAGGCCGTAATCTCATTTTTGAGTCTCCCTCATTAGAGGTCGTTATTTACACATTAAAGACACATTAAAAGTCACAAAACACTTACACACTTAATTTATGGATACACATGAAATGGGTATTGTAGCAACATACGCTATTGTACATATAAATAACAAGTCATCATCCGAGAGCAGAGCTAAATTTGTTGCTGAATTAACTGGAATAAAAAAAAAATATATATATATATATATATATATAATTCCTAGACTATAAGAAGATACAATTAATATTGAATTGTACTCTTTACATGTAAAGCTATTGAATACAATACGTCCAGTAAGTATTGAAACCGTCTTTAAATACGTAAAGGGTCAGATTAAAGCAGAGAGTCAGTAAACATACATTAAAACAAACTTCAGAACTATATTATGAAAGTGACTTGGACACCAAAAAAACATCTATTCTAAAGGCAATCCTGATTGATGCTCATTTGATAGCTTCAGCTTCCAAATTTTTTCATGAGGTAGCTGGAATAACTACGTTTCCAAAACCAAATCGTAAATACTTTCTAATTTTAAACAACAAATAACATAACATATGCTTGTATTGATTATTTATTTATATAACTTATAATTACAATTATTTCTGTTTTGAATAACTTTAATTCTTTTCTCTCAACTTGCAAGACAGAACATATCACACAGTCCCTGATATTCCACATGAAAGCGCAAAGCTGTTTACATTACTGGCTTAATACAGGTTGTATTCTATTCCCTATATAATTAGAGGAAATAGTTCAGTGGCCGATATGCGAATAGGGGTGAACAAGAGACGATGAATTTTCGATTTAATACTCAATTAGTCAATTAATTAAAGGTACTAAGTAAGCTTGCAACTCCTATAGAAAGCGTAAAATTGTATATTTATTATGTTTTTGTTTTAAATTCTTATACCCACAACATAACTTCAAACAATAAAACAAAGAAAGGTGTACTTTATTACATTTATCCAGTTTCAACAAAGAAAGAAAAGGACTATAAATTAATAAAATTAAATAGTAAACATTAAGGTTACTTAATAAATCCTATAGATGAAGCCATAAAACGACTTAAGACTAAAATTACACTGGCGGATGAGTTTACTGATTTTACTGAATGTAGTATTTAGATGGCTTCCTCAACACAATACAGTATCAATAAAAAGCAACGTGAACATAGGAAACTTTTTTGTAAAACTTCGGTCTGTCTGTTATTGGTTTAACCTTTGGATATTACCGAAGCGTATATGTAACCAATTTTCTAAATTCTATGCAATTTTTTCCGTTTTATCCGAAGCATAAGGATAAACGACTTATTAATTGGTGTCCTTTTCGACTATAATGTACGACAGTTTTAGTGTTCTATAAACATATTTTTAAGTTAAATATTTATTTTAAAATGAGAATTTAATGTTGGGCTGTAAAAGCAGTTTTTTATTTTTTATTTTTCCAAAACTTATTCTTAATTTGTTTATTTGCACTTAGTAGTACATATTCAAAATCAGTATTTTAGTGATTATGAAAACCCTAAAGATTTTGATCCTGTTAACTTCGAAACATCAATTCATCCGTTTTTAAGAAGAAAAATTGTTTTAATGTAAATTATACAATGATTTACTTAACATTAATTAAAATGAACATATTTGTAATACTTGAACACAATTTCATAAGCACAGCAATTTTTATTAAAGAATTTATTCTACTGTACTATGCAGAGGCAATAAACTTAAACGTTTTGAGGTAAGGTTAATAACCCTACCCCAAATGACATTTATGCTGGCACAAAACGATGTACCAACATTACACAATCTTTCTCATGTATATTTTCTCGTGAAAATAAACCTATAATAATAAAGGCTATTAAAAATAGTCCAGTGATTCTTTCAAAGGTTTTATTTGTAGCATTGGTTCACTTTATACAAATGCTAGAGCCAAGTTCATTAAAACGAGAGAAGCAAATGAACATTTATTTTCAGATAAACAATCTCAGATACACATGAGAACTAATAGGGCCGAGTTATCGACATGTGAAGAGCAAATGTAAGCTTACTTTAAATTTCCTTTGTAAATCTAGTTACTGAAACCTCTTGTGGTAAAGCTGAAATTGGAAGACTTGGTTAGTTAAAAACCGACATGGCACAAAAAACACGTTTTGAATGTTCGTTCAACTTCATTTACCCGTAGTTTGTCCTAGAAAATAGTTAAAAATATATATAGATGGTAATTTCTCCGCTTAAAATAATTCAATTTAGCCCAATTTATCAACAAAATGTACCCTGGCAGAGCTATACTACCCTACCCCTAAATTGAAATTTTTTAATTTAAAAAAATTTATTTCGAATGAAATTTTTATTACTACTACCTTCATTTTTGTCTATCTTCCACTTCCCCTCATAGTACATATTGTACAAAATACTTTTAAAGGATAGCAATATTCACACCCTCTCAAGAACAGTTTGATATCAGACCCAGCAACTCTTACCAATACCACTTTTATAAAACACGTCAGTTTCCCTTTACGAATAATTAATTTTGCATTTAGCCACTGTCGTGTCAGCGACTAGCTATGCAAGGTTTAAAAATTGTTCTTCCCTAGTGTCAGTGTGGGCCTTGACAAAAGTAGTACTCTTTACTCTCGTTTCAAAACCTCTGTTAGTGAGCCTATTAGGAACTACGTAAGTTTTAACTTTATTGATGAAGTCAGAGTCCTTAACCATAAACTTCAAAAAAACTTATTATAAATAAATAGTTATTAGAGTTGGTAACATAGACTAAATCTTTTTATAACATGTAACGTGAGAACATAACGGGTTTGAAATGGAAACCAATCATGTCTGGACAATCTCACACTGGATCCAAGCCAGCTTTGATGACATTATTACTATTTAACTATTATTTAATTACTACTATGTATCAATAAATGACCACGCAGTTGCACACCAAATCATAAATAGAATCTCAACCAACTCGGTCTCGCCAGGTATGTGACATTAATCCTGGGAATTTACATTTCGGCTAGAAATTAACCACCAAACACCAAAAAACTGTAACGACATGAGATGGAGATATGTATTACATCTTGATGCTTCATTAATATGTGTTTAAATTTCTAATTTTTAAAATGTTTTTCAAGCTACACAAGAGTTTCCAACACAAAATTTCAAATCTGTAGCTGAACTTGTTTAACCGATATCTACCTTACGTATAGAGAACAACTGTAACTCCAGAAATGAGAATTATAACGACGATATTGACAACGACAACCTAGAATGTCACGTAAAAATTATTTATTCCTATTAATATTCTAAAAATATGATTTTCTAAATTATTGTTTTTATCTATATTACCTAAAATAATTTAATGTAATACAATATAGTTTTCTTCACATATCAAAAAATTAGAGAAAAGAAGGGGAACCAAATAATTGAAAAATGTAATAAATGTTTAAACAGCTCCTTTTCTTAAAAATTAATATTACAATAAATAAGAAACATTAAATATCTTTTTAATTTCTCAATAAATAGTAAAAAAATATTTCACAAATATTTTCTCCGCACACATTTCAAATTTTTAAAAACTGTTCAATCAAAAATATTGATCACACTCTCTCCAAGAACGATTTATTAAATACAAAATTTCCAAGGCGCGAAGTCTCCTGTTCATAAAGTACCAATGTTACTGTATTTTTTGTATAATTTATTATTTAAGTTTGGTAAATAAAGGACTTTTTAAATCGCAATTGAATTTCTATATGACTACAAAAGATAGCATTGAATAACATCCTCAAAAATACAAAATACAGCTAGCAAAATGACATAGTACTTCAGTTTGGATCCCATAATAAAATTAATCAAATTTTTAAAAACAATGGCTAGCTTTTAAAACTTAATTTGGTTTAATTTATTACGTTCAAATTACTATTCTTACGTTTTACAGAACCATATTTAATTGTCATACGTTACTTGCAAACTGGTAACGTCGAACAGCAAAGATGTGGAACAGACTTGACAATCCCACACCTAGCTCATTAATTTCTAAACTCCTCCCTCAACTACAAATACTAGTAGTTTCTGTCATAGATTTTGCAATTGTCACACAGCCAATAGGACTAAGGGGCACAATTGTTGTCTTCATTGCAAACCATAACCTTGAACAGGTGCTGGAAGGTGGTTAAGGATGCTTCAATCGAACTATCACTCTTGGAACACCTACTGAAGTTCAGACGTTATTTATATTATTGGAATTATTGTTTTACAAAGTTACAATGAAACTGATGATTTATCGAAGAGCTGTAAATATAATATAGAATATGTACTACAGTATTAATGGAATAAGAATAAACATACCTAATAAATTTCAGAATTTTATACTGTAAAAGTGAATTTATCGTAGGCAAGGGAATTTTTTGTTCTTAAGTTGTTGGCATAAACTGAATTTCTGTTACAGCAATAACGATGCAGTATTAATTATTATTATTTCCTTTATAACAACGATAAAGAAACAAAATAGTGTGGTAATAACAAACAAAAAATGAACAATGAGTTCAAATTAAAATGATGAAAGCTACTTTTGGATAATTTGTAATTAGCAATAACAATATAAATGACTAATGGGTTTTTACTTTCTCATATAGGCCTATGTAAAGATATTGTGATCGGTCAAAAATTATTTAATATTAACCTATACCACATCAAGAAAATTCTATGTTTGTAAATTCACGTTATTGTACTGTTTGGAATTTTACCAGAACGAACATTTAGTCAATTTTAACTAAAGAGTTAAGGTTAATAATTATTCACAACCTACTTGATTCTCTTGAATAATTTTGGTAATTTATTTCATAGCGATTCCGTCATGATTTTCAATTTCATTTACTAGTGACAATTAATAACAAATATGACTATAGTATTTCTATTGCCTACTTTACTTTTTTTCAGTTAAAACTTCTTACCTTAGTCTATATATTTCCCGAAATTAAACTTTTTCTTTTAATATCGGCCATGTTTGTTCTTTAATGTTTCTGCATTCGAAGATCAAACGCAGCTGTACAACAACTTGGTAATCCAGCAGGTCACATCTTCGTTTCTTTAGGGTCACTTAGGCTTCAAGCTCCTTCCACACCACTGTTAATTTCCAATGTAGTGGTATGATTATCATTAAGTGCAGAATGTCAATATTCATAAAATGAGAAATAATATCAAGACATTGGAAGTTCTATGAGTAAAATATTTGTTTGAAAACAATATTGAAGAAATGATAGCCATATTTAAAATGTTGAAATATTTTCATTTTAAAAATCAAATTCATTTGTACCATTCACCATAGAATACACAAATATAGGGTAGTGAACATACCTGAAGTACCGCTTTCAAGTAAACAACAATTAAATATGAACAATTTCTCACCCAACTTCAGTATCTATCTGTTTGTTTTTTCCATAAAAATCTCACTCTATAATGAAAACTGATGAAGAAACTTGGACAAAATATGTGTTGCCATGTAGAATACCTAGATAATTAACTCAATAGTATGTAGATTAAGTTAAATATTTGATAGACAGAGAGATCGATAAGTAAGTGAGATAGGACATTTTCTTTTTTTAATTTAATTTTTACTTTTTTTATGTTAAACCACTCGGGGCACTATGTAGGCCTATATACTAAGTTTCACTGAAATTATTTTAGTAATATTCTACAAAAATCTATCACAGGCAGACGTCCAAAGTCTTTTAACTTGAACATGTGATTTTCTCAAAAATCTATTTTTTTTTTTTTTCAAAAATCGGAAAATATATAATTTTTTTCAAAGAATCAGCGGTTCAGTAATTAAATTTTTTCTATAATATGGTTGTCTATAATCATCTGTTTGGAATTCATGTATGTAAATTACACAAAATGTGTACAATAATTGAGAAAGATTTTTAAACAATCAATCAATTTAATAAAGTTTACAATGAAGCAACAATTGTAATTTAGGCTACAAAAATAATTTGCTAAGCTAAATTCAAAATCACCTTTTTTTATTTCCTTAGAGGAATTTATTTTTTATAATAGAATAAAACCTCTATTTTCGTCCTTTTTTAAAATAACAACACTATCTCAATAGTTTTATCTGATTGTTATTTTCAAATATTAGGCTTTTTTTCTATATATTTATATAATACAATTTAATAGAAAAAAATAAATGATGATTTCTTTAAACTCTGAAGAGCTTCCCACCACATAAGCATTTTGTTTTGTACTTTAATAAATTTTGCTATAGTCAAAAGTGTTTATAATGAGGCGAATATACTTTGTCTAACTTAAGGGGAGCATTGTAGTTAAATACTCTCTCGCCAGAGTTCAGACTACTCCTATAGCTTGAAATTATTTCAGTGTTATCTATTGAATGGTTAAAAAACAATATTCCAAAACAAGGTTTTGAGAATAATCACTAAAGCACCAATGTGCACCAGAGTTAGGACCTTACATAAAGACTTAAATGTGCCGTTCATCAAACAACACATTCAACAATTATCAGCTAATCTCTACAAGGGGGCACATGCACACCCAACATCAACACTAATCTCTTCACTAGGTACATACGACACAACATTTGACAAACACAGACGGCCGCTGTCCTTATTCGCACGACCGACCTTGATCTCTCGTTTGGGCCTATAAAGCCATGCATAGCCTACTTCATACCTAAATTTCACCTCTTTGCTTTCTAGCTCTGTTTCAGATCAAAGGGTGCACCGCAGCGGCATGAGCCAAGCTGTCGCCACCAGGATGCAGTTGCATGCACTCTAATCTTGCACGCTTATTTCAGTAATCGAGTAGGCAGCAGAAGAAGATGTAGCTTGTATGTATCTCCTCCAATAAATTCACTAACAAGGTATTTGTAAGGTACTCCCATCCTTCACCTTGCACGCCACATCTACCAAACCTGGGCTCCTGCATGATCTGTAGCGAGGTTTTACCTGACTGGACTCTGTCAAGTCAGGTCTTTACCTCGCCCTTCGCGCGGACATATAAAGTTCTGCTTTCTTCCACATTTACAATCTCGATACGCCCATGGAAAGAGCTTCTCAGCTTGGTACATGGAAAACCTTTCCTGTTTCCTTGTCCCACGCGATAGGGGTACTAACAGGAAGGAAGGTGGTTTTTAGTGAGTAAGAATCTCACACTATTGGGAAGAGCGGATTTCTCCCTTTGTCTTTTGAAGATTTTCCACCTATCCTGCGAAATTAAAAAAAAAAAAAAAAAAAAAAAAAAAAAAAAAAAAAAAAAGGTTAAAAAACACAAACCCAACAAAAAATATTTCTATAATTTCTATAATTTATATATATTTTGATTTTTATTTCTGCCAGTCTATGAATTCATTATCTTTAATATGTTATCAGTATACTTTTATATATTTTACTTTCTCACCTGGATATAGTAATATAGAAAAATATGGATAAACAAATTGATGTTGATTTTTGTGGGAATTTATCCATTTTGACGTCCTCTGAACCCAAAAATGTAGATTTTAGAGCAATATCTGTCTGAAGTCTGTTAGTGTTGTTTAGTTTAAACGAGTGGACTGATTTTTATCAAATTTGCTATATGGTGCCCTATCTTGAGAAAAATTTTCTATTTTTTAGATAACCCAAATTTGTAGGTAGGCCTACCTACCATAAATCTAAAACATATTAAATTCCGATGATACGAAATAAGCTTCAGCAATTTTGTTCAAATGTAAATAAGTTGAGGACTGGAGAAGAGATTCACTAGATAAAGAACTCTCACTATTTTCTCCTATTTTCTCGGGATGTTTTGGTGCTAGCAGAAAATTTGGTATACCTACTTGTGTTGCTTGATTTTGTGTACGATCTGACAAGAGTCAATGAAGTTTGTAGAGTGTGTTAAGTGTGAAAATCTTTAAAACGTATAAATGTAAAATTGTTATAAACAAATTATTTTAATAACTGTGTATAATAGTGTTATTGACATGGGCTAATAATGTATTGACAGTATTGTATAATGTAATTACTGTTTGCTAATCCTAAATAAATATTGACCATATAGGTATGAGTAATCAAATGGTAAACAGATAAGGGAAACTATTGGGTAAATTAAGTAATATCATTAGTTAAAAATAAAATTTTATATCTAGTAAAAAATGGCTAGGAGAGGAAAAAAGACTGAAACAGTGACAGCCATAGTAAACAGAATACTCCAATCAGATTTCCTTTCTGAAAACAGTCCTATTGAGCATAATTCTATTATGTGTCTCAAGGCAAGGACTTTAAAAATTATTCTACAAAATGAAGAACTAGGTTCCTTTCTTATTTCTTTCGAATATATTTTAAATACGGTACTGTAAATGTATGTAGAGAAATGTATAGTAGCAAATGAGTTATTAAAAGGTGCGGACATAATAGATTTGGAAACACAACTACATGCTCAAAAAAATTATGAATCATTTGAGTTGTGTAGTAAGCAGAACATAGAATTAAGATGAGATATTTTAATATTTAAAAAAGAAAATAAGGAGCTGCAGCAAAATAATTATAGAACTGACGGTGGATATTTCTAGAAGTGAAGAATTAATAAAAACTCTTGAGTAGGATGCCAATTACCTAAGTAGTGTTTCCGTAAGAAATGTTCGAATCCAAATGGAAAGTATAGGCCTAGTAAACAATCAAGAGTTGACAGCATCGCATAAAAAAAAACAATGTCTGCCAGCAAACAAACTGATAGCAATTCCCATTCATTATTGAATTACACAAGCAATGACTTACCATCAAAAAATAGTTTTAGAAATGTAAACAATTATTTCGCATATGCTCAACACATATGCACACTCAAGATGAAAATAGTTCTTGTTTCGGACAACCATGGGCGAGGATGGAGTGAACTCCTTGCTAGAAAATGGAGCAAAATTTTTATGTTAATACATTTGTAAAGCCAAATGCTACACTAGAATAAATTGGGGGCAATTTAAAAACACCACCAAGAATTTTACAGTTAATGATTTTGTAATTGTTGTCGGTGGTTCAAATGACATAGAGACTAGAAGCCAGCATGTGTTAATGAATGTGCTCAATAAAGTAATTAATAGTGTAATAAATGCTAAAGTAGTTGTAACTACGATACCATACAGACATAATGAATCTTACTTGAATAATGTAATATATAATAAACAAAGCTATCTTAAAAAATGTTAAAGATAATAATGCTGTATTGCTTGATGTAAATAATCGTATTTTAAGAAGGGATTATACCCATCATGGGTTATATTTGACTAAATTAGGTAAAATTAAGGTAACATCGAGATTGACAGAACTCTTAAAGTTTAGTAGCATGTTAAACAAGCCACTGCCAGTTTTGAAGCAGATTCTCTGCTCTGGCTCTGCCCTGGTGGAGATTGAAGAATTAAATAGTTATTGAGTTCTCTGAATACAATGTTAGTCTTTCAAGAAATGTTTCAAATTTTTTAGCCGGGGAGGGTGTGGCAGGGTGGAGTCTGGGAGAGGTGGAGGCACACCTTATGTCGGAAATAGCCGGAGAACACACCGAAATGTTACTAGCTTACAATATTAGAAGTAGAAATGGTAAAATTAATTCATTTTTAATTTAATCTTTCTTGGCCAACTCTCAGTGAAACCCATGGCTGTTTGTCTTTTTGAAACATGGACTACAAAATTTAATGAAGATGTGCTCAATACTTTTGAAGGTTACAGATTGAACTCCTGTTTCTCACCGTTTAATACTAGGGGAGGAGGAGTTGCAGTTCTCATCTGAGATGATATTAAATCTCTAGAAGTCAATACGTTAAATAACCCAAGCATAGAAAGCATTTTTGAATATACTATCACTGAATTAAAACTGCCTAATGGTCTGTCATGTATGGTCATATCCATGTACAGAGCTCCAAACTCTGTTGTCTGCATTTTTATGAAAAAAATAGATCAATTATTGTATGAAATATTTAAGTGATCAAAAATAAAATGTTAGTTTTAACTGGGGATTTTAACATAAACTTTTCTCAAAATACAAAAGAAAAATTGGAACTTGTAGAACTCATAAAATCTTATAATCTGTTAATTAATTTTGACCAACCAATGAGCATAACTCTTGCTTCACAAGCATGCTTTGATAACATATTCACAAATTTTAAACCAACAAGAATTAGTTTATGTAAACACGGATTATCGGATCACAAGAGCCTGTCTGTGTTCAAGAGAGCTTCAAGCAATCCTGTGGTTTGAAACCAAAGTATAAAAGAATTTACTTTAATAGCAACATGAATTGTTTCATCTCACATTCGTGATGTGAAAATTTTTCTGAAAATTTCATTGATTTCAAATGGTTTAAATAAGGACTATAAAACTTTTTTAAACAATTTAACTTGTATTTCAAAGAGGCTTTCTCCCTTATAAGTTATAAATCTCAAAGAAAGGGACAAACAGGTCTATGGATAACAAAAGGTATTAGAATCTCTTGTCAACATAAGCGTGAATTGCACAACTCATTGAGATCCTGCAGCTGTCCTGTTATGTTACTAAAATATAAAGCCTATTGTAAGATATTGAGAGGAGTCAATTGGGGATGCAAAATACAGGGCTAATGACATATACATTTCGGGTGCTGAAAATAAGGTAAGGAGAATGTGGCAAGTTCTTCATAAAGAGACAGGGAGAGCAAAGCAGCATCAAAATTATGACATTATTTTAAAGCAGGATAAACAGCTAATTAAGAAACCAAGTGATATAGCAAGTACAGTAAATTCAATAACATTTTATAAATGTTATAGTTGACCTGACGCTTAAAGCAGATTTCAATAAAGCAAGTACTTTCTTAAAAGAAAGGATAATGGAATTCCAAACTCCTTGTTCATTTAACCCACCACTACATTTGAAATTTACAAATTATTATAAATTTAAAAAACAAGAAGATGGTAGGCTGGGATGCAATCCCAACATCCATCTTAAAGACTAGTACACATTTAATTTCCAAACCGCTTTCCCATCTTGTAATCAATGCATATGAATCAGGTATATTCCCTGATAGTTTGGAACTTACTATTGTAAGACGACTTTTTAAAAGGGGTGATAATAAAGATGTTACAAACTATCATCCTATAGCACTGTTATCAGTTTTTCAAATATTTTTGAAAAATCAATGATGACTAGAAAAATAAGAATCAGTTTGGATTCTGTATGGGGGTTCTCTACCTCTTCTGCTATTTTTTCTCTTCTAGACATGATTATAAATTGAATTGATAGAAAAGGTCAGGTTGCATCAGTCTTTTATGATTTTTCAAAGGCTTTTGACTGTGTTGACCATAACATTTAAATAGGAAAACTTGATTTTTATGGTAAAAAGGGTAAACCAAATAATTGTATAAAGATATATTTATTTAACAGAAAGCAGAAGGTAGTTTATACTGACAGCTCTCTCAACTCCTATGAGTCATGGGAGCCTGTACTTCGTGGTGTACCTCAAGGTTCAATCTTGAGGTCTTTATTCTTTTTAATTTATCTGAACGATTAACCTAAAACGTTGGTCCTGCAAAATCAGTATTATTTGATGGTGACACTATTTTGATGGTCTTTGGCCAAAGTATTGTAGACCTAGTTTTATCAGCAACTTTGGCAATGTCAAAGGCCAACGATTGGTTTATAGCAAATAATTTGTAAGCTAAAACTAAATTAATACATTTTAAAACAAAATCAACTCCAAATATAATTATTATTAGAGGTGAGGAAAGAATACAAAACACAGTTAATGTAAATTTTGTTGGTGTTATTGTGGATGAAAATTTAAATTGGAGACATTAGATTTCAAAGATTAAGCATTTTCATGCTTTGCTCTCCGAATGGTTTCAAAGATTACCAGCGTAAAAACCATAAAATCAGTTTACTCTGCACATGTATGTTCTCGTCTGAGATATGGGGTAGTCTTTAGGGGGAACTCTGTCGATGGTTTTGAAACTTTCCGTATTCATAAGCGAATAATTAGAGTAATGTTTAATTTGAAGTTTAATCAATCATATAAATCTTTTTTGAAAAATATAGTATTTTGACTTTTCCATCTATATATATGAAAGTTTAATGTTTTTTAATGCAAACCAGAGTATATTCAAAGGAAAACAACATAACCATAAATATCACATGAGAAAAATAGTGTTGCAATATCCTGTGCACAGATTTTTAGAATGTGGGGTTTATTACTCTAGTTAGAAATTCTATAATAAACTTCAGAAAATGTAAAAAACAAAGTTTTTTCTAAAATTTTCATGGATCAATCAGAGGATACCTCTTGAAGCATGTTTTTTACTCAGTGGAGGCTTACCTCAGCTCATAACCTCTGGGTGCATGGGATGTTTTTTGTATTCAGGATTACGACTCAGATAATTGATTATATGAGATAACATGTATACATGATTCACTGTGTCTTAACTTGTTTCAATTTTATAAAATTTCTATCTTTTGTATTTGTTGTATTGTATTTTGTGTATTTGTATTGTGTTTTGTGAGTGATGGTTGTGTTAGAAAGTAAGTTAGAGTTATTCTACTAACACCGGAAACATCCAATAACTTTCAGCTACTTGAACAGACAGGTAAATTTAGCATGAACTGCCGGTAGTATGGCGGGGGGAACAGACTGAAAATTGGCTACTCCTAATCCTCGGCCTGATAAGTGGTCTACTGCACACCTCAAGGCCGGAGATCATGTTGCTAAATCATCCCACCTACTCCTCCCAACTTAGATGCTAGGAAATCAGGTACTAGTATTGCTATCAAGTTGACAGATATGTTAAATGGTGTGTTTGTGATTGACTGACTGATGGTGACTCATTATCGTATAATATTTAGTCAGTATAAAAAATATTTTGATTATTATTGTTACTATTAAGTGCATAATAGTAAGCAATAGACTTATTAACCCTTTGGCGAGTAAGCACGGATATTTCCGTGCTATGACACAGGCATACAGGAGTATGGCAATTACGCTAAAATATACCATAAAGAGTGGGAAATTTTTTTTTTTTACTTTTGAACAAAAGACATTATATTTGATTAAAACTACAAGAAAACATATACAAAAAATTGAAATTATGATTATTTATAGTTATTTACAGTTTAAAAAATGTGTAGTGTATGATATTGTTCAAAACAAGGATGTATACAAAGGGACACCTCACACTTTGAGCACTCATAGGATGTTTCCTTCCGCTTTAGTAATGATCGCTTAGTATGTTTACACACAAAGCATTGTCGAGAAAGCTTCTTCTTCAGTGACTCATTGGAGGGAAGAGATCTCATGAAGTGGCGACCTTGAAGACGTAGCGGATCACTTTCAATAGATCGGGACACATTACCGAAAAAATAAAAAACAAATAAAAACTACGTCAACAAAACAATGACAACAGAACCATTTTTTTACAACTACAAAGACAGCGACAGACTGACCGTGTGAAGCTAAAAGAGCGTGTAAAAAAGTGTGCATTACCCATTTCCCGCTAGGCCTCACCATCCCTACTACCTCAAGTATGTCTACTATAAGCTAATATATTAGAAAATAGAGTATTTCTATATTATTGCATTTATTACTAATAGTTTAGGCAAAATTTTAAATTAAGTGTTTACAATTCAGTTAAATAATTTTACTATACTGATAGAGAGAAAAAAAAGTTTTATTATAAAGAAAAATCTTTTGCAGAATGTTAAAATAAAGAAGTAAAATGTCAAAATCAAATAAGTTAGTGAAAATCCAAAAGAAAATTAAATAAATATAAAGTTACCCCCAGGGGCCCACATCTTGTGGGTACGGGATTGGCAATCCCGGGGTACCCGAGCTGGTCTTCACCATTCTTCATCTTGTCTTTGGTGAATTCCCTACTCTTTTCTTCTTTTCTATTGGGCACTAAGCCTTTTTTCCGACCCCGACGCTGTTAGGTTTCCGAAGGCTAGGGGTCTCTAATTTATTCTTCCTTCTAATTCTTCTAACTCGTCGAATAGCAACCATGATGTGTGATCTAAATACTGAAATACCCCAGGTGGGTAAGCCTGCAAAGGTGAATCCCACCACTGGTTCCGATCGGGTGAGAGCCCCGGTGGCCGGTGTAGGTCGCGAGGATTCTGGGGGCGACCAGACACACGATGGAATGTCGGAGAGGGTGGCTCACTTGACCCAGAGTACTACAAGTGAAAATACCAAAAATAAAGAAAATCCATTTCAGAGAAGTAGCGTTACTCAAAGATCTCCAAAGGGTATGGCCAAGTTGGGGTCAGGCCTTCCTGTCATGGACATCGAGGAGAGTGGATCCTCGTCTCCTTCTGAAAGCAGTGACTTATCCACTCTGGTTAAGGAAAATAGAGAACTTCGTAAGAAGCTGAATGAAATTGAGTTGCTGTGTAGTGCACTAAGAAGTGAAATCACTGAACTTAAATCAAGTGCAGTTATACAAAAACCAACGACTAGTCAAGACAATGAACAGGCAGAATACTTCACTGATGAAGAAGAACTGACACGGGAAACCGATTGGGTGCTCAAGAAGTATAAACGATCTGCAAAGAAACGGAAGGCAGAGTATTCACCTGAATTTGGACAAACAAAATCTAAGAATACACCAATTAACCAATGTAGAACTAAAGAAAAGGAACACCAACCGCTGCCAATAAGTGACAGCAACAGAGAAAAGGTAAATGAAAAACCATCTAAAAAGTGTCATACACCTCCACCTATAATTGCTTCTAGAATAGAAACCTTTAGCACTTTGAAGGATCTTATCAATAAAGTAACAAATAATGAATACAAATACGTCTCTTATAATAATAATGTCTGGAAAATAAATGTTCCAGACAGTGACACATATAGATCAGTTACTGCAGAACTAACAAATCAAAAGATACAGTGGCATTCATATGAGGATAAAACCGCGAGACCTATAAAGGTAATGGCTAGAGGACTTCACCCATCGTGTGAGGAAAATGACATTATTCAGGATCTATCCGGTAAGGGCTTTAAGATATTGGAAGCTAAGAATATCATCAAAAAAGAAACAATAGAAGATAGAAATGGTGAATACATTGCACATAGAAGAGGTTTGCAATTGTTCATGCTTACATTTCATAACGGGGAAGATATTAACCAAGTTTATGCTATTAAATCAATATTGGGAATAGGGGTAAAAATAGAGGCACTGAGGAGAAACGTAAATCTTATTCCACAGTGCAAGCGATGTCAAGCATTTGGGCATACACAACGTTATTGCCAAAGAGATTATGCCTGTGTGAAGTGTGCTGGTAAGCATCCTACAAAGGTATGTACTTTGAAGATAGATCAAAAGCCTAAATGTATTAACTGTAAAGGTGAGCACCCTGCAAACTACAGGGGTTGTCTGATAGCGAAGGAAAATCAGGAAAGACGAAATAGACAGATTGGTCATCGACAAAAAGATTATGCTAGAGCTATTTCCGATAAAAAACACAGTGGTGTCTCGGGTAGCAAACAAGCGAAAGTAGATGAAAACAACAAAGAGCAAAATACAAAAACATATTCCGAAATTATTAAAAATAGAAGAAAAGATGAAGAGAATTCAATGAAAGACATGTGGACATCTATTATACAACGGTTAGACAGTCAAGATAAATCGATTAAATTTCTAACTGAAACAATAAGTATGCTAAACACAAATTCTAAAAAATCAACCGCTTCAAAGAAGAAATGAATTTTACTCTCCGTATTGGAAATTGGAATGCTAATGGTTTACTGAAACATTTATCTGAATTGGAATTGTTCTTGAAACATCAGAAAATAGACGTCTGCCTTATCTCTGAAACTCATTTTACAAAGCATTCATTTGTTAAAATTCGTGGCTTTGTTTGCTATCACAGTCCACACCCAGCCAACAAAGCTAGAGGAGGATCAGCTGTACTGATAAAAGATAATATACTACATTTGGAGGAACCTGCAGTTGAAGAAGAAATGATGCAAGTAACAACAGTCAGCATACAGTCTAAGAAGAAATTGCTTAAAATTTCTGCAATTTACTGTCTGCCAAGACACTCGCCCTCCAAAGATGACTTCAAAAGTCTCTTTAAAACCTTGGGTTCATGTTTTGTTATTGGAGGAGATTATAATGCAAAACATACACACTGGGGCTCTAGACTGATCACTACAAAAGGTAAAGAGCTATATCATGCAGGACTAGAATATAAATGCACATTTCTTTCCTCTGGATCACCAACTTACTGGCCCACCGATCCCCAAAAATTGCCTGATTTGATTGATTTCTTTGTCGCCAAGGGCATAAACTGTAATTATATTTCTGTTGAAAGTAACCACGATTTGTCATCTGACCACACGCCAGTGATTTTAACAGTCAGTAAATCAATAATACAGAAACCAAATCTCCCAAGACTATGTACAAAGAAAACAAACTGGGACGAGTTTAGAGCAAAGTTGCAGATGTACTTGGACCTTGAAGTTCCACTTGAAACCAAGGAAGAGATTGATAGAGGGGTCGAACAATTCATTGCTGACATACAGCAGGCAGCAGAAGAAAGTACACCACCTCAAAGTCGAAACATTGGATTGGATACGAGTTACCCAATGGAGGTCAGAGAGCTGGTTCTAGAAAAAAGACGCGCTCGAAGAAAGTGGCAGCAATCCAGATATCCAGACGATAAAGTTAGATTTAATCGACTCAGTAACCAACTAAAAAAACGTATCAAGGAAATTAAAAATGAAGCGTTGTGTAGATTTCTCAGCAATTTAACTGCTGATGAAAATACAGAATATTCACTTTGGAAGGCTGCTAAAAAAATAAAGAGGCCTAAAATTCAAAATCCACCATTAAAGATGGAGAATGGTTTGTGGGCCACAAACTCTATGCAGAAAGCGAATCTGTTTGCTAAATATCTAGCCGGTGTTTTTAGTCCCTTTCCAAAAAGTACAGATCAGGAAAATATCAGTTCTTTAGATAGAAATGACAAAAAAGACATCCAATTCGTGACCCTAAAAGAGCTTAAGAATATGATAAGGTGCAACATATCAGCAAAGAAATCACCAGGATATGATCTTATAACTGGCCAGATAATGAAAGAGCTCCCAGACATGGCTATCATAAGGCTTCAACATATGATAAATGCCTGCTTTAAGGTGAAATATGTACCTCACCATTGGAAAATTGCGGAGGTAATACTAATATTAAAACCAGGAAAACCCTCTTCCGCTGTAACATCATACCGTCCGATATCATTACTACCAGTCATGTCTAAGATCTTCGAAAAGCTGCTTCTAAGAAGGCTTGAGCCGATCATTCGAGACAGACAGCTGATTCCTACACATCAGTTTGGGTTTAAACGTAGGCATTCTACTATAGATCAGATTCACCGTATTATCAATGTAATCGAAAAAGCTCTTGAAGAGAAAAAAATATGTTCAGCTGTTTTTCTTGATGTTGCCCAGGCCTTTGATAAGGTTTGGCACGAGGGCCTTGAATATAAACTACACAGGGACCTACCTACTCAGTACTTTGAGTTATTACAATCGTATATTAAAGGAAGGTACTTCCGAGTTCGTCATGGCTGTGACTACTCAGAATTAAAGAGGATAACAGCAGGTGTACCGCAAGGTAGTGTCCTTGGACCTGTGCTCTATTTGTTGTATACGCGTGATATTCCAGATGTTGTTGATTCAATTGTTGCCACATTTGCTGATGACACTGCTATCCTTGCTGTTGATGCTTGTATTGAGAAGGCCACGAGTAGACTACAGGGTGCAATGGATAAGATAAGTACCTGGACAAAGTGCTGGCGAATTAAACTAAATGAGGCAAAATCAACGCACATAAACTTTACGAATAGGAAGATTATCACCCATCCATTGTTTATCAATGCTCAAGCTGTTCCTTACTCCAACAAAGCCAAATACTTGGGGATGACCTTAGATACTAAGCTCAAATGGAAAGTCCATGTAAAGAAAAAAGTTGAAGAGCTTAGAATAAAATATAGAAAACTTTACTGGCTGCTTGGACGTAACTCTGGGCTTACAGTGCAGAATAAAATCTTAATATACAATCAAATATTGAAACCAGTATGGACATATGGCATACAACTATGGGGCTGTACAAAGCAGTCTAATATCCAAATAATTCAAAAATTCCAGAACAAGGTATTACGGGGAATAGTCAATGCCCCATGGTATATTAGAAATGGTGATTTACATCGCGACTTGAACATCAGACTTGTTGAGGAGGAAATCAAGAAATGTGCAATAAGTCACAATTTGCGTCTTCTCACTCATGAGAATTTAGAAATGAGAGCAGTGCTTGAAGTGGCCGATAATGTTCGCCGCCTCAAGAGGATTAAGCCTCACGAACTGCTTCAGTAATAATAAGGAAGTTATTATTATAATGATTATCCTCTAATGTGATTTAGTATTTAAGAATGAATCATTGGTCGATTTTGTTTATAAATTGGTTATGAATAAATAAAATTAAAAAAAAAATAATAAAAAAAAAATAATAATAAATAAATAAAGTTTTTACCCTAGATAATGATTTTTTGAAGAGTTTTTAAGCAATTATAGAGTCCATGCTCAAAAACGGAAATTTCCGTGCTTACTCATTTGGGCACACACGGAAATTTCCGTGATCACTCATTTGGGATCAAAATGATCACTCGCCAAAGGGTTAATAATGTTTAGTGTCCAAAACTTTACTATAGTAAAAAATACATAAACCATGTCTGGACAGCGAGCCACCAACAGCTGATCATATTCAGGTCCCAAGTTCTTCAACCACTGCTGCGCTTGTGCCCCTGACATTTGCACCTACTAGCCATGTCTATTGCATCAGTGCTATTATGAGACATCTAACATGAGTGGTGAGTTTAAAAGTTTAAAGGGCTATCAAAATTGTTTACTGAGTTGCAGTCTTTAGCAACTTACATTCACTGCACTGCTCATTCTTTAAACTTGGGTATAGGTCTGTAAATCCTTTCCACCATGAAACATTCAAAAAAAATTATCAATACAGTCAGAGGCATCACCGAAAAGACTGCAAACTGTAAATGCAGATGAAAAAACTCCATCAACCAACTTGCGTCCACTTTGCCCTACGTAATGGACAAAGCATTTTCCAAATAATAAAACACTATGTAAGCCTTCTATTATTTTTTGAAAAAATTGAAACTGATGCAGCTTCAAAATATGCAGGGTTTCTTGATAATATGCAACATTTCAAACATAATATGAAATTTAGCTGGATCTACACCTTCTATGCAATCTTAAATTGGTAACTGTTCCTCAGTGGATCACTTGGATCAGTGGGTATGGACTTGGCTGGGGAAACTTAGCTGAATCTACATCTCCTTTCACATAGTTTTGGGTTAGATTTCTCTTTTATCTTTCCTATCAGCTCTCTCTTTACTAATTCTTGTTCTTTTCCATCCTTGAGGCTATTAAAATATTTGAAGGCTAGGGGCCTTTATTCAATAGCAAGCTTTCTGATCATCGCTAGGTATGGTGATAACTGCACCAAAAAATGAAAAGATTACCTTTTAATCATATAAGAGAAGATCTAAAACAAGCAAAGAGAGAATATGTATATTTCACCAGAAATCAATCAAGAGTCCGTGTGAAACGATTATAAATCCATGAAGAATTTGGTAAATATACCGCATTTATATGAATTGGTACCATAACATCCCAACTCCATCCCCATCCCCACCAATACATTGTACTTTCTCTCTCACTCAAACTTCAATCATATTAAGACAACCTAATCATCTTAACATTTCAGCTTCATCTCAGCTGCTTTCGGCTGGTCTCATCAGTCATACAACATGACACTAATAATTCCTAGTCTTACTATCATCAAGAAATAACTCTAAGAGTTGCTAAGAGAAAATGAAGACTTTTTATAGTAGAGTCATTCAAATATTTTCCACCAAAACAAGGGGCTCGAGTTCATGTACAAGTAGTAAGCATAAGGTAAGATCATTGTTTTTTGTGTTTTTGTAGACCTTGGTTATAATTTGTTCCACAAGTACATAGAGCAAACATATAACAATATCATTTGAGATCATGATAAATATGTCTTTTTGTGCTGAAAGCTTAATGTTACAGTGCCAATAAATTTCAAAATCAGCATTGACATTGCTGTTTAACTCGATAGTTTATAGTGTGCCCTATTTCACGCCCGCACTCTTTAAAAGGCTTGTTCTGACATTCTGAAAGACTACGCAAAAAGTCACGCCTTGCCACTGCCTTTATATTATGCTTTTTTGTTCCTTTTTTATAAGATGAAGATAATCAAGAAGTTTTTTTTTCCTTTTAAATGACAAGAAAAATTAAATGACAAGAAAAATTCATTCTTGATTACAATGAATAAGTGTGCCTTCAGTCCATGAACTGTTGATTTGATTGTGTGGGACACTTATTTTCACATGCAGCAGGTGATATTATAATCACTCTCCATAATGTAAATGTGCTATTTGAATATCTGAAATTTAATCAGTTCTAATTCGACTAATCAACTAATTTGACACACATATACAACTTTGTGACTCCAGTCCAGTAATCATAATAACAAAATCAGGCTCCCCCACATCATCCCTTGTGCCTCGTTACTAAAAGTCACGATGGGCCCTCTTCTTACTACCAAAAAAAGAAATTAATTACTATGAGTATATTAATGGCTAGGCTAATGCTTATTGAATATGTATTGATGCATTTGTATTATTATTATATCTGTGTTCTGATACGTTGAGAACACATGCTAATTTTATCATTAAGATGTTGAGAAGCAGAAGATACAACCTTTAGGTGAAAATGAAGTAAGCAAAGCAAATATATGTTTATAAAGAAAAAATTTATTGAAGGAAAATCTAATAAGTATTTGACAAAAATTGGTCATACTTATAGCTTACTAAAATCAACTTAAATTCAAAGCTAAAAACCAAGTACACATAAATGAAAGTTATATGTTGCATTGTAGTGTTTCTGAGTTCTGATAATTTATTGAAAGAATGAAAGCTACATTTTTCTGTCTTTGATCATTGAGAATTTTACAATTACATCACTGAAGTCAAGGCTTGATGAAAAATGGTGTTGGTTTGCTGACACTCAAAGTGAGTTAAGATGTTCTTGAGTCATTGATGAACGTTGCTATGTTTTCAATACGTTGCCCAGGTGACTAAATGCTCTTTCTGCAGATGCAACAGAAACTGGTATCGTACAAAATATTCTTAATGCAATACACACATTTATGAATATTGGTTCTAACTGTTTGGCATGGATTGCATTCAACAACTTTAACGGGTTACTTGAATTTTTTTTTTTTTTTGTCAACTTGAAACACAGAGCTGAATATATAGTTCAGATGTATAATTTCATCTGAAAAGTTTACTGATAGATCATTCTTATAAGTTTTAACTAAGTTTTCAGCCTTATCCCTTAAATCATTGTCTTCCATAGAGCTGAATTGAAGAACTGGGCTGAAGAGTTCAGTCAGTGCATTAGTTGCTTCAAATCTTGTCTTGAGATGAGACAAAATAAGATCAAAAGCTCTATTATACACAATACCAGTTTTAAAAAGGTTTTCTTCTTCTTCAATAGTTGTTTCCAATTGAGGGCGACCTCTTGATTTTGGAAACGTAGATGGTACGTTGATGGATTTTGCCACTAAACGTCACTCACTGATGATGTCTTCCCACGAATTTCTCAGTCGTTGCATGTCTTCCTTCAGATCATTCATCAGTTTCACTTCAATGTCCACAGAAATACTCTGCGACTGAATTATTACACTCTTTTCATTGATGCAGCCTAACACTTTGTACCAAAATACTGTCATACAAAGGCCTTGAAAAGAAGAAAAGTATTTTTAAGACCCATAGCTTTATTGTATGCTTTTGGTTCTAGGCATTATAGACTTGACTTCAACTCAGTTAATACTCGTTCTACGGCTGTTAATAGTTCTGGGTAGTGCTTTGCAACAGGACATAGGCTTCGAATCTTTCGTACCACCTTGTTTGTGATTGTTTTTTTAGTGAAAGCAGCACTTCAGAAGTCAAAATATCCCATCTTCTAGGACTATGGGCGAAAAAAGAATACATTGTTTTCACGTTTCAAAATAAGGTCATAATTTCGGGGCATATTTTTAATGTATTAACTCCTATTCTGTTTAAGGAGTGGTTTTGTTACTCACAGCTGTTGTAGATTCAGACACGATTTGTATGCTACGCACTCCATATCCAATTAAACCAATTTATATTGACAGTTTAAAATGACAGTTTTAAAAAACAGTTTAAAATGACAGTTGTAGTAAAGCATTGACTTAGAGTAACTTTTTGAATTTGGCTTTAAATATAATAACTTCAGAATATACTCTTTGGGGAGTTTGTTTCAGCTTCAGAAAGAACTTTTTACTTAAAGCTAATCTGTCCATTTGTCCTCAGAAATCATATTCATTTCAGGTGTTATGTGTATTCACATCAATATTATGAACGGTTGTTATTAAATTTGTAATGTATTATTATTTCTAAATGTACATAAATGAAAATGTTAAGATGCTCAAGTTTTTTAATGCATTTCTGTATGAATTGTATGGCCCAAATTAGCAATAATTATAATTCCTTGATGCTACAAATAATGAAAAATTCTCTGAGTCATCAGCTTTTTGGAGTTTCTCATAAATCATTCTTTTTAGTTGAGATGAAAACAGACAAAAGTGTGATCATTTTGAAACTGATTCTTGACAATATCGTAATAATGTCCTTAACAAGAAAACCACTAAAATGAGTTTTTTGTACAGCTCATTAGTATGATTTGCCCATGTTAATTTACTATCAATGATGATCCCAAGAAATTTCACCAATTAATATTTCTCAAGTGTTTATCATTAATCAACATACAGGACATTAATTTAGGTTTTTAATTAAAAAGAATACATTTTATCTTGCTAGCTTTTACACTAAGATTATGTTAATTAAATTTAGGCAAACACAATTGGTTAGAATATATACATTAAATACCTTATGTAGTTGGTGGCCTATAAAGCTGAAAGTTGTGTTATCTGAAAACTGAATTAGATTTTCGACTCTTAAATAATCATATAATAAAAATAAATAAATAAAAAATAAAAAAATTTAAAAAAAAAACACTGTGTGACTCCATTTAATTTTACAGAGATTCATCAAAACTAAAATAACTCCTTATAATACATTTGACTGCATTGTGCCCTTTGTAATAAAATAAGCCTCAAATAAGACTAGATAGTGATGTGATTCATAATATAATTTTTTTAATTATTTAGCAAGTGAAGAAAGATTTGGATATCTATTACAAGTTATTCCATTTTCCCCCTCACATATAGAATAAATAGAATAACCTTTATTTTTTTAGGCAAAGCTAGGACCACAGAATATAACCTTAACCTTAACAATAACAAATGCATTAACACTTAAAACATTATTATAAAATCAAGGATATAATGATTACAGAATATAAAATATAAAAATTGTCTACTTATTTATTAATATAATTACAAAAATCAAATAAAACATATAATAATAACAAAATATAAATTTATTTAAAAATTTTCATTTATTTATAAATCAAATCAAACATATAATAATTACTAAATTATAAAAACTGAGAACATAATAACCACACACACGTTGTAATCCTTAAAAATTTAACTTTAACTTGGATACTAAAGAAATGGTTGTTTTAAGATTTGAAATATTAAAATAAACTGGGAGATTTATAATTGTTCTATATAGAAGACCACGTGAGTCAAATGAATGACTGAAAATAAATATTACAACAAGGGTAATAAAAAATTCAATATAGATTTCCAAAATATTATTTGAGGTATAAAATGTTAGTTATAAGTTGTAATAAATGTTTAAGTGGTATATTGTGTTGTGAAAATGGATAGGACATGTTATTATATGGATGGTTTAAATAGTGTCTGTGGTGCAAAGTATGTGAACAGTTTTTTAGCTGACTTTGTACATCTGAAAGGATGTTTAATTGTGTGATCTGAAAAAGCAAGCATGCGGGGAGGCAGTCTTAAGGGAACGTTCAAAGTATTAAGATGTGTGTTAGACAGTCTGAGGAAAACGTTTGAGTTGATAGGATGTGTTTTTAGGAGTTTAGAAATTTGGTCAGACTTAATTTTGTATGGAAAATATTTAAATAACATAATTAATATTTCAGAAACAGTCTTAGGAAAACGTGTGAGTTGATAGGGAGTGTTTTAAAAAACAGTCTTAAGGCGGTGTCTGACTTGATCAGACGCAATTTCGTGTAGAAAACATTTTTAATATTTTAGTAAAAGTTAGTTAGGGACATCTGAGTTGGTGACATGTGTTTTAAAAGAGTCTTAGGGAAATGTTTGAGTTGGTAATAAAGTAAATAGAAGGGACAGTTTGAAATTGATTGACTATGGAGTGTGTAAGAACGTCATGAACATTTTGAATAGTACTGTGAATTTTGAAAAGACAATTTGAGATCGTCAGTGGGCTAATTAATTATGTCTGCAATGAACCTCCACTTCAGGAACAAGGGCCGCTCACCACAAACGACACTCACCAAGGAAATGGCTACATGTGGTAACAAAAATTGGATTGGAGAATATGTCAGTCTACCTATCTGTCTAAAATCTCTCAACCTTCTTTAGTGTCTTTGCAGTGCTCTACAGCCCAAACATGTTACCAATATTAATCAAATTTGGTGTATGTGTATATTTTGGTCTTGAGACATTCACTTCATTTTTTCAAAAACCAAAATTTGGAGGTACCGTAACTGTCTTAAGAAAAATACAGAAAGTTATGACTTTCATAAATTTTGAGCAACCATACTCTTTAAGGACCCAAATAAATTGGTTCCCCATCTCTAAAAAAAAAAAATGCCATCATTTCATTTTCATGTGTATTGGTAAAAAAATTGTACTATGGAGCTGTTATAAAAAATATAAGTTTTCAAAATTTGCTTTACGATTTTTGTTTAAATTGTAGTAAGACTTGAAGATTAATGACCTAAACATGTGCACATAATCGCAAGTAAAAAAAAAAAAAAAAAAAAAAAAAAAAAATAGGGTTCAGTAATAATTAGAAATAACCAAAATGAATGATAAACTTCAAAAGATGTCATTAAAACCTCAATTTTAACACTCAGGACCTTTTTGGCACAAGAGTAGCAAATTTAGGGCCTATTTAAATATATAAATATTTTTCAAAGACAGAGTTCATAGTTTATTTTCACTTTTTTACTGACAACTACCAAACTGACATTTTAGGTGATGAATGCCCTTGTTTGGTTTTTATTCAGTTTTGGAGTTTGGTGAGTAAGAAAGTTTATGCAATAATTTGTATCATTTACATTATAATATTTATTTCATACAAGGAACACTATATAATTTGACTCTTAAACACTTTCCCCAGTATACTAGAATGTTAAAATTTAAATATAATTAATAAATCAAAATTGTAGAATGACAGGGTTACAGTATCCTATTCAACTGAACCTCGAGGTTTTTCTCTATCTTGGACTGTACTTCCAGAATATTTAAAAACGTTAGGTTTAGAAAGTGGCATCTTGGTTATCAAACAAAGGAGTATACACCTTTACAAAGAAGTTTTTATAGCCATCTTATGTACTGGAATAGCCATTTAAGTAATTATAATTTCAATGAGTTAGTATACGAGTAAATAAAAGTCAAGGTTTGAATATCTTTATAGTTATTAAACCTTTAAACTCTATGTAATTTATTTTTTTTAAACTCTTTCCAAATGTACATACAAAACAAAATCAAGGTTGGTCTAAAGTTGTACATTATAATAAGAATATATATGGAAAGAATGACCATTGAAATTAAGTTAGAAAGTCCATTTCTACTGTTATAAAAGTATTGTAACAACTACAACTTGAACTCTGACCTCAATGAAAAATTAAATTTGGGAAAATGTTTGGACAAATATTATATCTTCTACAGCTAATCCTATTTTCTAAAAACCCTCAAAAAATGTAAATAATCGATCGTAGAATATGCCTAAGTATACATATTTACCTCTATATTCACAAAATTTATAAGTTATTATAAATGTTTTAACAATTACTCTTAACAAGTGTCAAAGTTTATAGCCATAATATAGTTTATTATATACAAAATATCAGCAGTAAACACAAAAACTTGGAAATGTACAAATGTAAAAATTCACAATTACTGTGATGAAAATATAGATTAAGAATTAAAATTGTGAAAATGTTTGAACAAAAGTAAATTTTCTTGTACAAATGCCATATGTTTGAACAAGAATCAAAATTTGTATCCATTTTATGGTTTATATCTGCTTGAACAATAGTCATAATAGCTAGTTTTGTTGTCTCTAAGATTTTAATTTAACAACATCCGCATCTTAAAACTGTTTTAAAGAATGTTTGGAAGAAGTGTCAAATTTAGTACTGCCAGAGAAGAAAAGTATTATATCGAAATTTAACCTTAATTACATGACAGTTTCAAGACAGGCAGAAGAATGGCAGTAGAATGCTACAAGAAAAATATTAAAGTTCAAGTAGGTACTATTCATTGGCACAGTAATGGCTATTGAAGAAAGCACAGATGTTACTGACACTGCCCAGCTTTCTATTTTTGTGCATGATGTTGGTAGGAACTTTCAAATCACAGAAGAGTTACTGGCGTTGGTTCCTATGAAAGACACAATTAAAGGATCAGATATTTATAGTGGAGTGAAAAAGAATTTAGATGACAATTACATGGCATTTCAACTGATGGTGCTCCTGCCATATTAGGAAGCAAACAAGGGGCTGTCAGTTATTTTACCATAGAATGTAGTGATCTTATAACTATTCATTATATTATTTTACATCAAGAGAATCTGTGTACAAAAATCATAAAAATGAAGCATGTTATGAAGGTTGTGATTAAAGTGGTAAATTTTCTTTGTGCTGAAGCTCTCAATCACTGTAAGTTCCAAGAATTCTTATTGGACTTAGACTCTAAGTATGGTGATGTTATTTATTTTACACAAGTTCATTGGGTTAGTGCCAGGAAAATGCTGAAACAAGTCTATGACTTGCATCAAGAAATCATTATGTTTTTACACTGTCGCAATGAGTCTCAACTAGCAGCACATTTTGAGACCATTGCATGGGTGATTGATTTATGTGTTCTGGTTGATATGACCCAAGCAACACCTTAATGAACTAAACATCATACTTTCATCTACAACAAGTTCTAATATTTCATTACTCAAAAATTGTTCGTACACTGTGAGTGGGTTTGACAGACCAAAATCAAATCATATAGAATCTCATCATTATCGGTATATGGAAATTGTCTTACTGTGTAGGTACAGTCAAGCCACTCATCATCATTGTCATTAGGTTTAGCCCTACTGTGTTAGGTTAAGTTTGAGTGTGTTGGGGTTTGGCCCTATTCTTACTTCGGTGAGCAGTTGTTTTATTTCAAGGCCGCTGTCTACTAAGAAAAGTATCAAAAGTCAGCTGTCAACTATAAAGTGTACATAGTCTGTTGTAAACTATAAAGAACGTGAATTGAGCGACTGACCAGGAAAGAAACAATCGTATCACAGCTTATAACTGGTGTACCATCGGTGGTAAACAATGTGATAAGGTAAAAAAACTGGTAACTAAGTACGTCATGTCTACCGGTAAAAATGTATATGTAAAAATTACACAGGATTCATTTATTAAACAAATTATCAATGTTTTACTGCTTTTACAGGTAAACTGAAACCATTTCCATAAAAATTTTGTTAGGTTTAGTTAAAAATACCCTACATATTTGAATAGCCTTGTAAACATCATCATAATGAACATGTTAGTCGGTTAAAGTGTGTAAATCGAATGTTGACCTAGAACTTTTTTATCTTAATTTTATTATCTTTACTACAAAAACTAACGATTCAAAATTATATGTTCGTTGCCATTCATTCAGTAATTCAACAATTTTCATAAACAAATTTATAAATTGTAAATATTTTTATTTCATTAACATTTTTCTACATGATAAAAAATAATAATAATATTAAATAAAAAAAATTTAATAAAATTATTTCAACACAATAATATTTATTATAATCTATTCATGAGCAATTAATGAAATTAATTCATTTTTAATAAAATTTGTTTCTGTGAACAATAAATTAAACTACAAAGTGAGAATTAAAACAAAATTATCAATCTGGTTTAAGTTTCTGGATGAAATCCATGTTGTGTTTTAGTCAAATTGGTGGTGAATTAGAAGTACTTTTTGTATTTAAAAAAGTTTGATACAAATGCAAACCATGTGAGTAGATAATATTTTTTATGACATAATATTGAGTGATATATATTTGTATAAGCAGCTTTGGATTTAGGGAAGACATGGAAATAAAATTCATTAGAAAAAAGAAAACTTATTGAAATTCAAAAATAGTTTTTTGTATATAACGCAAGGATGTGTTGAAAAAGTTATAGGGGAATAATGTTTATATTGAATAAGAATATAATTCTTCTTCTGCTTCTTCTACAAAAAAAATTTTTTTAAGTAATTTTTTCTACTATAGTTATGTTAAATGTATATAAGCAATTAAGAAATATGTAAAAACTTCAAAAGAAGCTTTAAATCATGATAATCCTAGTAATGTGCTAGAAATAAGTTTATCTCAACTTTTGTTATCTCAACACAAGTATGTTAAGGTTAAGTACTAATAAAATATCACCTCATCAGCTCCTCAAATTTTATATTTCTTGTATTTTATGTTTTAAATTAATGTTATTTTTTAGAAAATGCAGTATTAAGCGCTAGTGGCATAATAACATCCAGGTGATAATAACATCCGTAGATGGTATCATCAGTTTGAAGATACCGGTTGCCTTTGTAAGGGGAAGAATATGGGACGACCAAGAGTTAGTGAAGAGAGTGTTGAGCTAGTGCGAGAGTCGTTCACGCGTAGCCCACAGAAATCCGTTCGGAAGGCTAGTCGTGAATTAGCAATTCCTGTAACGACTGGTTGGAGTGTTTTACGTAGACGCTTACAACTACGTCCTTATCGTTTGCAGTTGTTACAGGCTCTAAAACCTGCAGACCATGGTTTATGTGCCAACTTCACTAACGAAATGTTGTTACATGACGATGATGATTTTCTGGATAGTGTCGTCTTCAGTGATGAAGCGACCTTTCACCTTAGTGGACATGTGAACACTCATAATGTGCGGATTTGGGGCTCAGAAAAACCTCACGCGATTGTACAAGTGCAATGCGACTTCCCTAAATTTAATGTTTTTTGTGCTATATCCCAGCAGAAAGTTTATGGGCCTTTCTTTTTTGGCGAAGCAACTGTAACTGGTACTTCTTATTTTGATACTCTACAGTTTATGGCTCTTCTAGTATTTTCTCTAGTAACACATTTTAATAAATTAAGTTAAGTTTTAAATTCTTTCCAAATTAATTTTTACGTACAAATATAAAAAGATAAAACCATCAATAATTGAGTAGTTTAAAGTAATAAATTAATAGTTAAAAATTAAATTATCTTTTGAAATATTATTTTAATATTTTGGATCTGGCAAAAGCTACATCTTGTCTAATGTGACTTCAGTTGAAGAAATTATTACCAGCAACACTTCTGTCTATAATGGTATTATTATATTTTTTACATTCTTTCCACAAAGGAATTGTATTGAAAGTTACACAGGTATAAGGGTCGCCACAGATCTTGACCTATGAATCAGCGCTACTAGCCATTCTGAAACAGCGTACCAGCGCCAGCGGTCCGCGCATCAGGCTATAATACTGCAAAACGGAATAATCCAGAGCGGTGAGCGTGTTGTCGTTTACACGTTCCTAGACATCTTGAGAATAATAAAACTACAATGAAACTTATATATGCCTTTTGTGCATGAATTTCCGCATACAACGATATAAATATATTTTAGTTTTAAAATTATGTGTAATTTTTAATAATAAAAAATATTAGAAAGTTGAAACAAAATGACATGAAAAAGTCAGTAAGCGAGAACTTTTTTTATTTTTGAGTAGAAACAAACTTCCAGCTAGAAAGTTGTAGCAAATTAGTTGATCTTAAAAATGTATCAAAAATATTTTTGATAGAACTTCTAGTTTGTTCAATACTTCGATGTAAATAACCGCTATGTTCAGTTCTACGCGCGCATCGTCGCGGACCAGTCCCATGCTGTTCAACCACATCAGCATAAATGCTTCTCATTACAAATTGTTTTTATCAATTAAAAAATAAAATACTTTAGTAAAAAAATATATCTTAGCCTTTTATTTAAACCCTACTTCCTTTTAAACTATATATTACTTAAACATTTTTACCTCGTTGTTCTAAAAACAAGACTGTTTCGTCGTCGCGCTGACTATACTTTTACAAATATAAGCTAATCACAGATCACTATTATCTTTTTTTCTTTAGATACCATGTTTTTCGTTCACACAATCAATTGATATTCAATACGTTGCTTTGAACGTGACTTTTAAGCGCAAGATAACAAAGTTAACAAAAGTTTACAAAATTGACAAGAAAATTCCAAATAATAGTGATAAAATTATGAAACCTGATAAAAATGTTTGTAAATTACCCTCATATACGCCATTGAAATTTGAAGCTGATACGTTTAATAGGTATTTAGTAATAATCGTCTGAAGTTGAGAATAACTCAAAAATTGTGAAAAATCACTGTTTTTTCCCACTTTTTTCAAGATATAAATTATAACAAGTTATGTAAAAAGTTGAACCTCCGTAATATAACATTTAACAATATTTCCTTTAATTTGATAGGTCACTCGTCAAAATTGAACTGGCCGTTTTGGAGGTGTGATATCGCAAACTCGGGTATACATAATTTGTTCATGGACATTAGTTGCAACATTGGAAAACCAATGTTTTTAGGAAAGTACCCGCACTTCTCCCCTCGCCTAACCCAGAGCTTTCCAAACCATCAGTCAAGATCCGTAGCGACCCTTATAATCGTCTGTTATATGTTCATAAATATTCATATCTTTTTCGAGAATACTACAATTGTTCAAATAAAAATAATTGTAAAAAAAATATATTTCTGAGCTTACGTTTCTGTGCATTATGTCTGCAGACTACAAACTTTTAGTTATTCTTTTCAAGTTTAATCAGATTGTTTGCAGTAAGTACTGCTCAAACCTATTATTGGATTAGATTAAAAACATTTTCGTTTTTAAAAAGAGGATGGAGTTTACCTATAAAATAAAAGTTAATTTGCATCCAATTTTTCAGTGATATGCACCATCATTATAACAAAAAGTAGAGGTTGTATAAAAGTGTGATTACCAAAACCGCCTATATTTTTTGAAAATGAAATTTGTTAAAAAAAAAAAAAAAACAGTTATGCACAATATGTTTGGTCAGCGCCTAATCTCAAGGTCAAGTACTCAATAAATTCTATAAAACTGATAGTGAAAAATCAGCCAAAATAATATTTGTCCTATATTAAAAGACAAATAACTCTAAAAAGTGTGTGTTATAACACCACTCATTAAACTTAGGTAAATAACTAAGGTAGGACTACTATAAGAGTGGATAAAGCTTTTACTTGGGAAATTTTTTAAGTTATTGAAGAATAACATTTATGTAGAGTGTGGAAATTTGGACTGCTAAAGTACTTCAAAACAGTAATTATTATTTTTAACTATTATTATTATTGCTTTTAATATGTAATTATTGTTTTTGTACTGCTATTTTTTTTTTTTTTTTTTTTGTTGTTGTCAGCTATTCTGTTTAGAAAAATAATAATAGTATTGTACTACTGTGGGCAGTTTGCTGTTATCTGTTGTTGTTTTGAATGTGAAAGAAATATTTTGTGTTTAAGGTTTACAATGTAATTTCTTTGATAATGTTTAGTTTCTAAAATATATGTGGTGTGGAGCAACAGGCCACAGCCCTGAAATAAACAACTCCATCAATTGCCCTAAACAGTTTGAGATCCAAGGAAATATTAATAAAAACTTTTTTATTTACACAGCAAAGCTGAAACTGTAGAATATCAAATAAAAGATGTGAGTTGCTTTAAAAATATTCTGAAAGAAGTGTAGCTATTTGTAAAATATGTCATGGTTCTCTTATATTGAGTGAGAACAACTTTAGTATCACTTGTGATAGCCTACTTGTTCCCATTAAGGTACATTTTTACCTTTACTGTAGTAAGATATGTAGGCTTAGGCCTAATGAGAATAATTCAACAAAATAAATGTACTGTGACTTAAACTTTATACTTGTGAAATTTGTGTATGTTCTATGTGTAATTTGTAAAGGTCACACTTCCGCTCGCAACTTATGTGGTGTGGTGAATCTCCCAGCTCCGCGCACCAAATTTAAAACCCATGAATATATTTTAACTGACACTGTACAAACTTTATGTGAAGCCTCCATGAAACTGCTGTAGAGGAAGCACTTATACAAAATGACCACAACAATGCAAAGAGAATTATGCATAGGTGTTGATGACTCGTGGCAGAAAAGAAGACACATTTCGTTGAATGGAATGGTTTCTTTGACATCAGCCCATACAGCTAATATCCTTGATATTTCCACAATGTCTAAGTATTGCCAGTGCCTTAATAAATTAAATAAAGAATATAGTGACTCTTGCCAGGTCAATTATATAGGGACCAGCAGTGGTATGGAGATTTTTTGTACAATACAGCAGTTTGAATGATCTGTGTCACGCTACAATATTTGTTACCTTGAATAATTGGGCGATGGAGACACAAGTGCTTTTATGTCAATATGTGATGCAGAACCATATGGTCCAAATGTAGAAATCAATAAAATAGGGTCTGTGGTTCATGTCCAGAAGTGGATGGGAACTAGGCACAACAAACTTAGACTCATGAAAAAGAGCAAATTAGCTGATATGAAAAAACTGATGAGGAAAAAAAGCCTCACAGGACTAACCATAAAGAAACTACAAATATTCTACGGTTTAGCTATCAGAAGAAATGAAAATAATCTGCAAGCAATGAGACAGGTTGTTTGGGGAATATATTTTCATATAACATCAAACCAGGAAAGCCCCACCCATCAGCTTTGCTCAAAGGATAAAATGTCATAGCATAAGTATAAACAAGCCATTTACCTAAAAAAGGCCTATGACCATACTCAACATTTCCATATATCTGACAGTGTCGTGGCAGAACTTAGGCCTACTTTTAGAGCATTGTTAGACCCAGAGTTAGGCTACTAATATCTGACAGTGTCATGGCAGAACTTATGCCTACTTTTAGAGTATTGTTAGACCCAGAGTTACTAAAGAAGTGCCTAAAAGGAAAAACCCAGAATCATAACAAAAGTCTGAACAATGTCATTTTGTTTCAGATTCCGAAGAGAACCTTTGTTGGCCTTGATACTATCAACTTTGGTGTTTTTGATATTATGCTGTCTTACAATGATGGAAACTTATGAAAAATCAAAGTACTTGAACATTTAGGATTCACTGCTGAGTCTAAAATTAAAAAGCCATGAAACACCTCGATTTGGAACACACCCGAAAATCCAAAAAAGCATTGGAAGACCTTGAAAAGAAAATCAGACAATTTGGAGCACTAGCCTAAAGAAGATTAGAGGACCTCTACTATGAAGATGAAGATTCTAACAATCCATCTTACAGTGCTACACATTATAAATTAAGTTAGGTTAGGTATTGTTATGATGTTCACTTGTTAACTTTTTTCAAGTTTTCAAAATGTTAACTTTTTTCAAACAAGATATTTCAGAAACTGGTAAGGATATTCTCAGCAATTTTTCTTTTACAAGACCATGTTATAATATACTAGTGTCTATCACAAGTTTTTTTACTGTTTTCAATTATATTGAAACAGTTAAAATATGAGTGTGGCCCAGCCAAGGAGCCCACCAAACCAAAATCCTAATAATAATAAATTAGAATATAATGAAAAGGAATTTTTAATTAAAATATGAATTGCACTTGCGATTTTGATGAGCAGTGCAATATGACATAGAAGAAGGGGAGGGGAGAGACGAGGAGTGGAGGTCTTGAGCTAGTGAGCCGACAGTTAGTCTGGTGAGAGTCTTGTCTGAGAGCCGCTAGACGGAAGACCGCCACGGGACGAGGTCAGTCCATTTTTCGGCCACGTGAATTCGGCCACGGCTATTAAATTCATCGGTATGCTTTTCGGCCACTTTTAAGGCCTAGTCTTGCCGTTATGTCTTTTTCTTAAATTATAATCAATTTGTGTAAACTTAATTCGGCCATATAAATAAATATAATATTTAATTCACTGGCGTTGCGTGCGTTCATTAGCGTCCTAACCCGACTCCTTGGCCTATCCTGACAAGATTCGGCTAAGTGTACGCGGTCTCCAGCCAGCCGGAGCTTCCAGCTGGTCAAAAGAAGTGGAGACGGTCACATGAGGGAGAACTAATTTTGATTTGAAATGCTTATTCTATAAAGTTGGGCGCCATTTAGTAATATTTTATTACAAAAAAATTAATTATGAAATTTATCACTCTTGAAGAGAGTGTAAAATATCTCTAAGGTTATAAATTATTTTGAAAAAAGTGTACTTTGTGGAATATTGAATAAAGTACAGAAATTTTTTTTATTCTGAAATGCACATTTTATTATTATAATATAACACAATATAACACCAAAATACATATAAATCAAATAATAACTGTAAAAATGAAATTACATATATAACATCTGTAATAGAGAGATTGGTGAACACCAATATTACAACATTTATTATAAATTTATTATATATAATTAATTTTATTAAAAATATAATTAATTCGAAACACCAACTTAAATACAGAAAAAGGATGTGAGACAACACGCGCAAGGCATCTCGAATTTCACCTAACAGAAGCAGAGGCAGTGAACTTTACAAATAGCAAATTAAGCATTGAACAAGTGTTCTACGTGTGAAAGATTGCAAATTAGGAAAATCAATGAGAACGACAAAAATTCAAAATTAACCAATGAGAAAGAAAGGGATTCAAAAAAAGAAGAGGGGAGAACAAAGCGTGAAAAATGGGTAGTAAAAAAATAAATCTTCAGAGGGGGAACAAGTAAAGAAATTCAATAAGAAACTCAGTCCGTTTTAACCTGCTATAATAAAATAACAAAATAATATCAACTAAATCTACACCAGTGAAGTGTTGTGAAAATTTGAAATAAATAAAATCAAAATAAAGTGTTTAGTGAAAGTGTGAAGAAAGGGTGGAGTGTAATCTTAAACTTTTATTAATGTAAATCAGATCTCAATTGGTTAATACAATATTATCAAACGAAGTCATATACTGGGTTTTATTTCATTACTTTATAAGGTTAAAATATAAACTCATTAAAACAAATAAGGGAAGAGGAACAATTTTGTACAATTTAAGTAAATAAATAATGATAATGATAATATTGTACATTTGTTAAGGCTTTATTTAGATGTAATATTATGGTGATAGAAATTTGTTATTGGCAGTCTAGAAAATGTTCAATAAATTTGTTCAGTTAATTTGTTCAATAAATTTTAATTAATTCGAGGAATGGCCAACTCAAATCTAAAAGTTTAATGTTTTATTTCCAAGTAGATTATAGAGATTTCATGTGAAAGGGTATTCATGAACATTTTCGATTTTATTAAACTTGTTCTAAATCAAAATCTGTATTTTTTCCTATCCAGTTTCATTTTTTTAGAGTCAGCCCACAGCCAAGCAAAATTTGAATCAATAGTAGAGTCTAAGGAGAAACCCCCAGAAACTTATAAAATTCTCTTACATGGTGAAAGCACCTGATTTAATAAAGTTGACTCACACGATTAAATTCAAACAAACAAATAAATCAATCATACAAAATAACCTAACACATCCTACATATTTAATTAATCAAAAGATTATGTTCATTAGAATTTAATTTATTAATTTTATTTATGGTTGAAACCTGCTTTTTAAATTAATTTTTTTTATGTATTGAGAAGTTAATATTATTTTTACTTCATATGATTAATTTCATAAAAACTTTATTTCTTTTTTAAATTCAAAACATCAAAATCATAATTCTAAACAAAGAAAATCTTTTACTTATGAAAGATTTTGAAAATTACACTTGAAAATCATACCATCTCTACTTACAGAAAACATCAGACAATTCTACAAACAGAATATCAAAATTTCAACAAAATCTCAAGTTACAAATCAATTATATGTTTTAGTTTATATAAAGAATAGTTTAGGCATGTTATACCAGACATGCGTTATTATTTTGGATAAAACTTTTAATTAAAAGCACATCTTTTCCGGGTTGAAGTCGCATGGCGTCATTTCACTAAAATCACGTCTCCCGTTTCATATCAATTGAACATATCAATTGTTTACTTCTTTATTAGTTCAAAACATTATACTCAAATTGTTTGGTTTTTTATTTAAAACACAAATACTTAGTCTTTTTTTACGCGTTTTCCGGGTTTCATAATGCACATTGTCCATTGCACGATACTGTATTACCAAATCAATTACTTTTCACTTTTGAAAGCTTATTTTTAGTCAACAGAAATTAACTCACAATATTTTATAACAGTACATGTAAAACAAATCTTAGTTTCTCAACAAAACACTTTCTTTCTATATTTCCATTTTGTTAAGATGAACATATCTATCGAATGAGCGTGCTTCTCCTTTCAAGGTTCTGCAGAGACTGACTTGCGTTTGGTTTAGGCGGTTAACGACAATTTTCATTCTTTGTCTACAAAAAATTTATACTGCAATTCTCTTATGATTGAGTTTATAGCTGTTTTAAACATTAACATACATACAATTAATTTCTCTGATCATTTTGTTCTAATTAATTTAATTACTTATTTATTCTTTATTGATTTTATTAAAAAAACAAAATACGTTTCCTGTGTAATGCATTGATTCCAACATATACCCCATTATATATATACAGTAGAACTTCAATTATCCGACCATCGATTAACCGACTTCTCAGATTATCCGTCCATCCATCTGCACTACTATACTGCCGTACTGTTTCCTTTACTCTTTATTCTGTGCGCTTTTTAAGTTTATTTAAAATATTATACTCCTTTTAATTTTAAAGTTGCAGTGTAGTTTTATAAAATTTATTTATAAGTTGTGATTCAGAAGTTTAAGCGATTCTGAATGTCTAAAAATGGCTACAAATCAAAAAGGAAATGTGTCGTGTGGATAATCGAACAGAAACTAAATATTTTGTAATTTTGTAAAGACTTGACAAAGGTGAGTCAGTTATTAAATTAGCCTCTGAAATGGGTGTTGGAGTGACAACCATTAAGGACTGGAAAAAGAAATGAAAAGATCTTAAAGCTCTTTCATTAACTGTAGATGGTGAAAATGCTTTAAAAACTAGAAAAGTATTTTTAAAACAAAACTTTAGCTTTTGAATGACGCTTTGTGAGTTTAGTTTTCCCAGTGAAGACATAAGTGGACCCCACTTTTAGACCCTATCATAAAAGAAAAAAGCTTTTTAGTTTCAGCAATAACTTGGGGTGAAGATGACGAATTCCAAGCAAATGAAGGTTGGCTTCACCGGTGGAAAAATCATCATGGCATTAGACAAGTTGATATACCAGCTGAAAAATTTTCTGCTGAAGATGATGCAGGTAGTTTCAGAAAATAAATTGATACCTGATCAATTACACTAAAAACTAAACTATACAATGCTCCCTCCAAAAACCTTGCCTCAAAGAATGAAACGGTCACAGGCACAAAACTACCAAAGTACAGGCTGACCATTGCAACATAGCAACACAAGTGGTGACCATAAATTGCCGTTGTTTGTAATAGGCAAATCTAAGAAACCAAGAGACATTAAAATCATAACCATCTCAACACTTCCTGTTTATTACAAAGCTCAAAAAAGTGCTTGAATTAATGGTAATTTGTTTGAAGAATGTTTTTTTGATGCATTTGTTCCGGCTGTTAAATAATTATTGAAATCAAAAACTTATAAAAATGGCACTCCTCTAAGTTTGAACTTCAACAAGTTGACATGAAAACTATGTTTAAGCCCCCCCCCACATATCTTCAATATTCCAACCAATGGACCAGGGTGTTGTTATTGAGTGGTTAAAATGATGTGATAGGAGGAAATACGTCAGCGCTTTGTTAGAGAAAACAGAAGAGGGTTGTGATTTTTTTGAAGCAATAAAAACCTCAACATAAAAGATGCACTTTACACTTGATGCTCAAGCTTGGAAAGACTTATATAAATCATTGAAGGAGATTTGTCCTAGCCTAAACCAAGAACAAGAACTTCCATAAACTAATGAGTCAGACATTGCAGATTTAGTCACTGATTTGCAAACTCTTCAGAATGATATCCAGCTTGCTAATGTAGAGGAATGTCTAGCAGAAGGTAACGTTGCTGCTGTTACCAATGTAGATGATTAGATCATCGATCTTGTTTTGCAACAATCTAGTGTTAAATAAGAGGAGTCAGATGATGAAAAAAAGATCTGCCACTCTGCAGTAAAGCTTGCGTTTGAGATTGACCTTAAATATTTGTAACAACAGTTAACCGCAACAGCTATTGACATATTGTGGCCTAAGAAGTGGCGTGAAACAGCCGCAAAGTCGAGGTTTAAGAAATTGAAACAAAAAACATTTTACACTTGTTTAATAGGTTTTTAGTAACTAAAATGTTCTGTTTTCCTTTCTCTTTATTAGAAATGTAATTTTGATATATTAAATGGTTTTGAGCTCTGTAAATGACTTGTTTTATTTTCCTCTAATTATTATTCGACCTTTGTAGCGTTACGACCACCCCCTGGTCCCAAAGGTGACAGTTAATCGTGGTTGTACTGTATTTTTATACTCTTAGAAAAAAGGGTTTAAAAATCAACATTTGTAAAAAAAATGTGTTTTTATTTAAAAAATAAACTCATGTGTTATACACTAAAGATTGAGTCCATCTTTAAAATTTTTGTAATCATGAGGCATTAGCTTAAATTGAGGTTAAATGGGAGTCTGACTGTCCTTAAAAATAAAGGGTTTATATTAGAATAGTTTTATCTCACTTGCTTGAGGATGTTTGTTATATCAATAACATTATATTTATAATATATTATAGTTTATTGTTATATTATGTTCGTGTTTGAATAGTTAAGAATGTTATTTTATACTAAACAAATATTTAAAACCATGAATTACACTTATCTCAAACAAATATTTGAGATAAGTGTAATTCATGTTGTTTTAATATTTACATATTATGAATAGATAAAAACATCTGTTATTAATGTAGTATAAGTATTTGCATTGTTATAAATTAATTCTATGAAAAATATTCAGATAGTAAAATTTTAATACTCTAACTCAGAAAGAAATGTGTAAATAAGCAAGACACAAGCAGAGTAGTTTATACAATAATATATTTTCTTTTCTGATAGCATATTAATATTTAAAAAAAAAAAAAATTTAAATAAAAAAAAACAATAATGATATAAATCTATATTCATTCCAAAAATACTACATGGTTTTAGGCACAAAACATAGGCCTACATATAATTATTATTATACATATTATTATTAAGTTCATACTTAAAAATTAGCTACTTTCAAATTGATAATAATTAATCCACCATATTTTTGTTTCAATAAGTTGATTAATACAAAAAATATAAACCAATGTATATAAAACAGTTTTATCATTTGATGTAAGACACAAAGTATAAAGTAGTTTAGATAAAGATATATTATGTCAAGTCTTTTTAAATACCATCATAAAAAATGTACAATATTGCTAAATCTTAATGGAATTTACCGCTGGATATATAAGTTGCACAATCGCTTAGTGCAGACAGTTCTCTTTTTGAGATATTGAGTTTGTAAAACAGTTTATTGTTAAAAAGTGAAATTCTTAACATTACCATGGGCATAACAATACTTGTGAATCATTTCTTCAAAATATGTATGATAAACATCATTGTTTTCTGTCTTAGTGTTGCTGTGTCAAGGCCCAATATTGTTATTATTTTAGCAGATGACATGGTAAGTTATAACCTGTTTAAACTCACCTCAATTTAAGTCATCTTGAAGTCCATATTCCTCAAATATCAATCATTTCTTCCTTTATATACAAAGTATCTTAATGGCTGTGTATTTTAGCTGCTTTTTTTACTTAGAATGACGATCAATCCCTCATTTTTAAGGTGTCTGCTATCTACTAGGCATGAAAAAAATGTTTCGAAAATATGGTATCCGAAAATGTAAGAAATGTGTTTTTTATTGTAAATTTCAAATGTAAACGTAAGTTTATTATTTGATATTCTGACTCTCCAGATAAAACCAGATTAATAAAACCACTCAAACACAGTGAAGACACAGGTTGTTTACTGATAAGACAGTCCAAAGATGGCTGAGTGTGTAGGTCACTTTTGTAATAATTGATAATAAAAGGTAATAATTGAGAATCCCAAGAGGGTGAAAGTGGTTTAAATGAATTAAAAACAGTTTCCTTATTTCAGATAGTTCAATAAAACCAATATTGGTACTAATTTATTTTTTTTTAAATTATGCCGTTTTGTATTTTTAACAAAAAATGTCATATCTTTTTAATGTTAAATCAAATAAAGTTAAAATTTTACATGCAACTTAGTGTTATAAAGACTCAATTTAAGAAAAATGATCAACCGTTTTCCTGTACTCATTAAAAAATGGCTAATATTTAAACGGTTTAACATTGAATATCTCAAAAATCATTAATTCTACAAAATATTTTCCTTTTTTAATGACAAAACAAAATGGTTGTTTTATTCTCTCTCTATCTCTAGCTTAAAGAATAACTGATTTATCGAACAATAAATGGAAACATTAATTCTTGGTAATTGTTTAAAACAACTGTATCTATGTTTAAAATAATAACAGGTAATTTATGTTTAATAAATAAAGCATGGTGTAACTGTGAATACAATACTTTAATGTTTAATAGTTATAGTAAACATACCTAAAATTACAATTTATCTAACACGCTAATTATCTAAATAGATGTAAAAAAAAAATTAGAAAATTAACTACAGTAACTGTTCAAAGTGGCGGCCCTTATTCAAGAACCATGGATCCAGGCGCCTTCTCATTGACTATCACACTCCTTTAAAGATACACCTGGTATCTAACTAAATCTATCAATCCTATTCAAAATTCTCCCATGCAATTCTACCACTTATCCACAGGGATGTTGTATACAAGTGTCTTTTGATGGCCCCATAAATAAAAATCCAAATCGGGTGATCTTGCTTGCCATGGTATTGGATCTACTCGACCAATCAATCTGTTCTGGTATGTTTCATTTAGATAATCTTGGATTCGTAAGCTAAAATGAGCAGAAGCCCCATCAAGCATAAACCATATAAGGTAGCGTGTGTTCAGTAATATATCTTAAAGTAGAAGGTAACTGTCAAGAAGTGTAAATGTCTTCAACCATTAATATTTGGAAGTAAAAAGTAAACAAACAATTAGTCACCTACAATACCAACCCATACATTTAAATCGAACTGATATTGATGACAGTTCTGTGCAATTATATGGGGGTTTTCAAAGGACCAAATGTGCGTATTGTGAAAATTAACAATGGCTGTTAATGTGAATTAGGCTTCATTGGTAAATAAAATATTGCCAAATTGTTGAGTAAACCATACTCATAGATGAACACGGTGAGGATAATTATCAAATAACAAAGCTTGAACTTGCTGAATGTGATTAGGGTGAAGTTCCTGCTTATAAAATACATTTCAACTTATTGGATTACTAATATTATACTGTATAGCTTGTAATACCTAAAAAAGGTTAATTTGAATTAAATATTTACTATAGCGGGAAATCGTATTGAATAGAGTGGAATATATTGTGAGTCAAAAACATGACTAATGATTCTCAATGTTAAAATAAAATAAATTCATAATAGAATAGATTTCCAAACACAAACAAATAATAATGTATATATTTTTAGGAAATTTAGTTATAAGAAATTTAATAAATTGTGTGTGTGTTGTAAAATTAGGAGATTTGGACAATTTATGAATTGTGTGGTAGTTGAATAAAGACTAGTTGGAACTGGACAAGAAAGATATCGCTTACGCGGTGATATTGGAAGATATCCTGAAACCGGATATGAGAAAAGCACCATGTGTTTTGCCAGTATGAGTTTGGGGCCTGGTGTGGTCGGACCTATAATAGTTTGTATGAAGGTGTTTCATTTTTGAGTCTAGTTTGGAGTGTAATGAAATATAGTTGTCGAGTTGAATTTAGTTCAAAGATTTTTAGCGGAAAGAATGAACATAGTGTGTTAAAATCGCTGTTTGAACAGTAAAACTGGCTAGATGTTTTCACTTGAACAGACAATTAATATTTAGCGTGTGTTATGACAATGCGATTGAACAACGAACAATTACAAATCGTAAGATAGTCTATAGTATTAATAGATTTTCTTCTTACAGACATTCGTAAAGTGCACAGACAATCTCACCACGGACAGGACGATCACATCGCTGAGGACTACAAGGAACATTTTATGTTATAGAAAATGTGAATATGTTCTGGTAACTTGTGTTAAATAACACACATATTTATTCTGTTATGATATAAAAATTTAATATGTTTAGTTTTTTAATTCTATAATATAACTTTGACTTGTAAAAAATAGTAATTTCTTTTTATAAATATGACTGATGGCTGTCTAATGACACTTTTATCCTTATTCAAGGAAAGTAAAATTTATATGAAAAGAAAAGTAAATGCTTTCAATTGATTTAATATTCATAAAATCGTTTAATTAAAAAAATTGTTGCAACATAAAGTAAATTTTAAATTCATGAAATAATAAAACAGTTCTCCATTATGAAAATAAATTATGATTATTATTTTAGTGAATTGAATTTATCTTTTTTGTTTTTTCGGAAGGAGAACTGTTTTATTATTTCATGAATTTAAAATTTACTTTATGTTGCAACAATTTTTTTAATTAAACGATTTTATGAATATTAAATCAATTGAAAGCATTTACTTTTCTTTTCATATAAATTTTACTTTCCTTGAATAAGGATAAAAGTGTCATTAGACAGCCATCAGTCATATTTATAAAAAGAATTTACTATTTTCTACAAGTCAAAGTTATATTATAGAATTAAAAAACTAAACATATTAAATTTTTATATCATAACAGAATAAATGTGTGTGTTATTTAACACAAGTTACCAGAACATTTTCACATTTCCTATAACATAAAATGTTCCTTGTCGTCCTCAGCGATGTGGTCGTTCTGCCCGTGATGAGATTGTCTGTGCACTTTACGAATGTCTGTAAGAAGAAAGTCTATTAATACTCTATACAATCTTACGATTTGTTACTGTTCATTGTTCAATCGCATTGTCATAACACACGCTAAATATTAATAGTCTGTTCACGTGAAAACATCTAGCCAGTTTTACTGTTCAAACAGTGATTTTAACACACTATGTCCATTCTTTCCGCTGAAAGTCTTTGAACTAAATTCAACTCGACAAATATATTTCATTACACTCCAAACTAGACTCAAAAATGAAATATTTTACATTCTTGACATTTTTACTAGAAACACCTCCTTACAAACTATTATAGGTCCGACCACACCAGGCCCCAAACTCAGACTGGCAAAACACATAGTGCTTTTCTCATATCCGGTTTCAGGATATCTTCCAATATCACCGTGTAAGCGATATCTTCTCTCGTCCAGTTCCAACTAGTCTTTATTCAACTACCACACAATTCATAAATAATTGTCCAAATCTCCTAATTTTACAACACGCACACAATTTATTAAATTTCTTATAACTAAATTTCCTAAAAATATATACGTACATTATTATTTATTTGTGTTTGGAAATCTATTCTATTATGAATTTACTTTATTTTAACATTGAGAATCATTAGTCATGTTTTTGACTCACATTATATTCCCCTCTCAATACGATTTCCTGCTATAGTAAATATTTAATTCAAATTAACATTTTTAGGTATGTTCTGTACAATTAAATTGTCGTTTGCAATTTCTTAATAAAACTGTTTTATACACTCCGCTCTACAAACCACGTTCTTGAACAAACAATTCGTCATTGTTTTATTTTAACACTGTACAAGTTCACATTTTAACTTGTCTCTATTGTCCTTTTTAGAACCAACTCAAAATCTAATATGACTGAACACTTCAAACGTTCCCCAAAGACTGACTCTGCAAACCAAACCGTTCCGCTTGGCTTGGCAACAAGCGTCTCATCTATTGTCTACAATACAACTTACGTTTTCACTTCTTAATTATTAGGTTTACACTAATTCTAATGATATTTATACACAGGATACATTTCTCTTACTATTTTTTATTATTCACCTTGTTTTCAAATTTTGTCTCTTTCAAGTTATTAATGTTAATTAGGTTGTCTTAGCGTATACCCCTTACATCTTTTTCATCTGGACCAATTATGTTCAAGTTCAAAGATTCTTGCGCTTTGCGCTAAATTCAAATTTAAAATGTACAATATTACATCCTGTGCAAGACCATATTATACATTAGGTCCATTATCAGCCATTTCTGAGTTATTAAATTGGTAGTTACGATTACCTGTTATGATGTGCATAATAAACTTACTTGAAATGAAATTAAAGAACACTTAAAGCATAAGTTCAATTTGTTAATTTTTTATATTAGCATTGGTTTTCATTCACAATAACATTTTATTGGTTTTGATGTGAGGCATAAACTCCTGAATTCCTGAAAAAAATTTTTAACATTATTTAAATATCTATAAATGAATACACATATAAAATATGTATATGTTATTAGTTATACACATCAAGAAATAATATTAAGTTTAATAGGACACATAGCCTATTAGTTTAAATTTTGTATGGATAGGAGACACAGGCTTACTTTGGAAAGTGGTTATATTAGACATAATTTATAATTATGTGTATTAATAAAGTTAATTAAACCATTTGGTATTTGACACATACAACAAATTTAATATATGTATATAAAACACAAATTATTTTCAATAAATTCTAACCCAACTGGTTTAGACAACTGTCAAATCATGTGATAATCAACAAATCACAAGATGATGGTCAGCCTGAAAAAAAATATTGTAAATGGTGTTTTACTTGAATAATTCAACCTAAATTTTCCAATTCATATAATGTATATTTCAAAATAACTTACAATATCATTTCCTGCAGGGTTGGAATGATGTAGGTTTCCATGGTTCAGATGAAATGCCTACACCAAATATTGATGCTCTAGCATATCAAGGAGTAAGTTTACATAACCATTATGTTCAACCATGTTGTACACCTTCCAGAGGAGCTTTGATGTCTGGGAAGTATCCAATTCACACAGGTACAAAGAGACTATATATACATGAATCTTTACAAAATAATAGTTGTGTGAATAGTTTTAGTTTCATGGTATGGAGTTTTAAATTAAATGTTCAAGATTAATAGTTAACTTTTGCCCATATTATGTATTATCTGCTACTCAGAAATATCTAACATATTCAAACATAAAAACTAGTAGCAACTGTCCTAAAAATTGTGGGACTTGATCAGTATTAAATTGGTCTAGAAAACACCAAAAATATAATGTAGTATAACTCCCTTAATTATAAATATTAATATGTTCTATAATTTTAGAATCATATAAATAATAGTATATCAAACTTTATTTTCTCTGTACCATAACCAAAATTACAACTATTTTGACACTAATAAATGGATATTATTTAAATATAATGGTAGTACAACTTCTTTTTTAGTATACATGAAAAAAAAAGGAAAAAAAAAATGTTTATTACAAAAAGAAATTAACTCTACCTTTCATTGATATGGACAATTTTTCTGTACCTTTTGATTAAAATCGGGAATTATGGTGACAATCCTTTTTATTGAGAGAAAGGCCTGAAAAAGTATCTAGTCTAAAATACTGTTCTATGTTTGTTTAATTTAGTTATCATATATAATATTGTTATTAACATACGGGTTTATTTTTTATATACATTGTTTTAAGCAATGTTTTAATCTGAACTCTTCAAGTTGTTAAGTTGTTTGAATTATAAAAGATTTGGAAGTCTTGTAATTAAAGTTTAGTTATATTTATTACAAACAAATCGTTTTACCTTTTTACTTATAATGTGTTTAAAAGATCATTAATCAGTTACAATTGGTTATGGGCCCAGATAATGATATTTATTTTAGGATGATTATTTAGAGGTTAATTTTTTTTTCTTTTCAATCATTAAACAAAGTTATCAAAACAATGGATTTTTCAAAACACATTAAACCATTAGGAAACGAGTCAGATTGGCCTATATAGAAAAGAAAATTGGGAGATTTGTTAGATTATCATGAAGGAGCTCTAGATGTCATTGATAAGAAGCTAGTGAAACCTGAACCATTGAAAGAAGATGCTACAACAACAGAAATCAAGAAGCACAAAAAGATTTTATAATTGTACCGTAAGGTAAACAGCTATGCTAAATCAATAATTACAAGCTTAGTGACAGACGAAGTTTACAAGAAGATAATGGAGCATACACTGCCAGTGAGACATGGGACATGCTTAAAGTAAATTTTGAAGTCACAGCAAAAGATAAAGGTATCTTCCGAATTTTTTAGTTTTAGTTGGTCTCAAGGACAAGAATTTTCATCCGATGTAGCCAAACTAAAAAACTTATGGAACGAACTGAACAATGGGTTAAAGATGAAAGTTAATAGCCAGATTTATTGCTAGTTTGCAAAACTTTATACATCTTACCAAAGGAGTTCCAGAATTTTCAATCTATTTGGATGATTTTAACCAAAGATGAAAGCAAGAAATTCAATGAAATGACTAGTCAACTGTGGATATTCGAAAGAAACTTTCTCAAGAGTAAAAATAAATGACAGTTTGAACCTGTTCAAGAAGCTTACAGCTAAAGTAAATTATAGACCTAGACAATTTACTCAGAAGACTGATACCAAAAGTAAAACTAAGCATTACAAAAACAAAGGTATGAAGAATGACTTATGTAATTACTGTAAGAAGAAAGGACATTGGTTAAAAAACTGTCAGAGTTGGATTGCTGATGGAAAACCTAATAAAATTATAATGAGTCAAGCCCTGTCTAGTACAAATCTTGTTAGCAATCAAATGATAACTGTTAATGAAGAGGCCTATGTTTGTGAACAAAATCCAACAGATTGGTGGATTGATAACTTGGCAACCAAAGATGTTACTAATTTTCTGGACTTTTTCATAGAATTTGAGAAGTTTACAGATTCTCACAGTATAAAAGCTGCATGTAAAGAGACACTAAAAGCTCTAGAAAAAGGTAGCATTAAATTGTCGAATTGATACAAACTGGTAGATGTATGGTATGTACCTAAATTAAGCAAAAATTTATTTTCCACACTATCTGCACAGGACAGAAATTCAAACAGTGAGTTTGTCCACTGCAACAGAATGTTGTTTGAAGATCAACAATAAATAACATTGTTTTACGAGGAACAAGAAAAGTCAACCATTCTTTGTATAAAGCAGACATACATCCAGTTTTTCCTAAAGAACGAGGAGAAGTTAAAGTTCTAGAAGCAAGGCTACATTACAGTTGTATGATGAGAGATGAGGTCATCAAGACAACCGTTATGTAAAAGAAATGCTGAAAAAGGAGTTCAATGTAAAGCTTCCTCTAGAGACAGAAGCTTGTGAACCTTGCATTTATGGTAAAGCTCACAGATTACCATTCAGGCGTAGAATAAAGGTTCTAAACTTGGAGAACTGATGTCAGATTATGTGTGTGGATCTTTTGACGAATAATTTCAGAAGAAGAAATATTTGGTATTGTTTAAAGAGAGCTATACTAAGTTTAGATATGTATTTTGGATGAAAGAAAAATCTGCAATAAAAAATATGGTAGTAAAAATTATCCAGCATACAAAGACATTAGGCTATAAAATTCAAGAACATTTAAGTAATAACGGAGGTGAATTTGACAACAAAGAAGTAAGAGAAATCTTAAGTAAAGAAGATATTGTTCAAAGTTTGACTGCACCTTATATGCCTCAACATCATGGCATCACAGAGCGTAAATTCAGGACAGTTATGGAAATGGTGAGAACTTTGAAGTTTTCACGAAAAGATGTTGAGTTTTCTGCTGTCATATGGGCTGATTTGGTGAATACATCAATTTACATCCTAAATCGAACTGGAAAGTCATCAGTAGAAGGTATGAGAACAAATGAACTTGGATTGGTAAGAAACCCAGGATCAAGCGCTTGTGTATCATAGGTTCTATTTGTTATGTTCAAGTTCCAGATCAGAAGAGACGGAAAATGGACAAAAAAGCAATTAAAGGGTACCTAATTGGATATGACGGAGATGAGCGGTATAGAATCTGGATAAAAGGGAAAACAAAGTTGTTCTCAACAGGGATGTAGTGTTCCAAGAAGCAGTGGCGGCTTACTCATAAGGACTCTCGGACGCCGCCCCCCCAATGATAATATTATTTTAATAATGTAAATACCTATATGTATTTAATTCTTTGGAGATAAATGAATTATGAATTGCCGCTATGGATTTCACCATCATTTGTAGCGGAAGTTTTACAATATAAAATATTTGACGAATGTATTCTGGAGTTCGGACGGTGGTCAGAGCGTCCCAGTTTCATTGCATTTAGTCATATGGGGAAAGCAGCAGACAGAGCTGAGGGTGCCGTGACGTCATTTACACAGCGTGTAATGGGCTTCTAGGGCAGAGTCCGAAGCTGCGCACGCAGACATCAGTCAGTGCAGCCACCATAAATTAGATGTTCCACATTACTAAAAACCTTGTTTTCGATGGGCAAAATAAGTTGGCGCAACTGTTCTAAATAGTGTCTCGCTACTCACACAATTTGTTTGTTTATGTTTTTAAGTTTAACCCTTTGTAATTGTGAATGTTTTAGAGATTGTGAATAAGTGAATTAATTAGTATGAGACGAGTGAGTGTGAGTGTGTTATTTAATCAAGTAGTTTTGTTTTGTTAAATAATGGACGCCAATGCCGTTGCCGTTAATATGTCAACGGTAAACGTTGTGACAAATGATGTAAGTATAATCATTAGTCAAGGAATTAAAAACATAGAACATAGAATTGCCTTAAAAGATTTAGGACCCCCTAGGCCTGACATGGTAATAAGTAAAACTCAAAATAGTTCAAAGAACAAGAATAGCTTCACCCGTAAATTTTCACAAAATTTGTACAATTATGCGGATTGGTTGTGTGGTTGTAAATTAAAAAACTCATTTTTCTGTTACCCCTGCTTAGTCATGGGAGTTCCAGATCGTGCATGGACTGTAGATGGCATTTCAGACATTAAACATTTAAATGATAAGGTAAAAAAACATAAAATAAGTGAAAAACACATAAATTCATGTATAGAATATGCTGTGTTAGGAAAGGTTGACATCAGATGCCAATTGGATACAACATATAGATTAAAAGTCCAAAAACTAAACGAAGAAGTGTCGAAAAACCGATATATTTTAAGTAAAATAATAGACGCTGTTAAGTTTTGTGGGGCATTTGAATTAGCTTTAAGATGACATGACGAACGTGAGAATTCAAACAATCCTGGAATTTTTCGAGGTCTTATTAATCTCATGGCGGAATTAGATCTAACCTTAAAACAACACATTGACCAAACAAATAAAGTGTTTTTAGGGCTTTCCAAAACAATCCAGAACGAGTTACTAGACTCAATTTATTATGTGTGTTTAGAGATTATTTGTGACGAACTGACTCAAACCAATTATGTTGCGATTGAAGCTGATGAAACAACAGACTGTGCTACTTTGTCTCAACTTGTTTTTGTTGTTAGGTACGAGTTAAAGGGCATAGTAAATGAGCAATTCATTAGTTTTATTACACCCGAAGGCCATGATGCAGCGTCTGTTTGTGAAACTATTTTCAAAGAGCTAAACAAATTAAAACTTGATAAAACACCTGATAAAGTGATTGCACAGAGCTACGATGGTTCTTCAGTGATGAGTGGCCAACACACAGGTGTGCAAGCACGAGTCAAAACTCTGTACAAAAATGCAAATTTCGTACATTACTACGCACATCAATTAAATTTAATTATAGAACGCAGTGCAACCCAAAATAAACAAGTTAAAATATTTTTCAGTCATATCGAGGGATTTTAAACTTTTTTCTCACAATCAACTAAAAGAACAGCAGTACTTGACGAAATTGTTAAAAGACGCATACCTAAAAGCTCTATACTCGTTGGAATTTTAAATCAAGAATTGTCAGCACAGTATTTAAATATCGAGAAGAGTTAGAGGAATGTTTAAGTCACATATTAGACGACGATTCCAATGACTATTCCACAATAAATAAAGCTGTTGGCCTAAGACATATTCTAAAAGATGAAGCCTTTATTTTCTGGTTAGAATTTTTTAATAAAATATTACCCCATTGTGACATTTTGTACAATGAATTGCAACACAAAACAATTGATTGTATTAAGGCTTTTAAGTATGTGAATGAGTTCAAGACTGTTGTACAAGGTATAAGAAACTCGCCTGAGCTAGATCAGCCCAATACCAGCGAACCCGAACCAAGTAAAAAACGTGCACGATTTGAGGATGGAAGACGCATTGTTGCGAAGGAAGTGTGTGACGTAATCACGTCCGGTATAGATAGCCGATTCACATTCTTAGACCATTTGTCCGCCGCAAAACTTTTCCAGCCAAGTTTGTTTAATCAATTCAAAAATATTTTCCCGGAAGTAGAATTATGTACTGCTGTAGATTTATACCATCTAAATAAAACAGAACTGAAACAAGAATTAACAGTTATGTACAATAGGAATGACTTTTCAACGGCAACAGGGTCTTTACGGTTAATTAACTTTATCTATGATAATAATCTTAAAGATGTGCTTCCCGAGTCGGTAAAACTTTTACAAATTATATGCACTATCCCAATGACAACTTCGGAAAGTGAAAGATGTTTCTCTACTCTAAAACGAGTAAAAACGTTCACCAGAAGCACGATGAAAGGAGAGAGACTTAGCGCCCTCGCTATGTGTTCCATTGAAAAGTCATTGTTATCAACTCCAAATTTTAATGAACGTGTGATTAACCACTTCGCTAGTCAGAAGGAGAGGAGGGTGGACTTTACTTACAAGCAGTTAAATTGAAGGTAGGCCCTATTTTTATTTTATTAGCTATAGACTATACAAACTTTGCTTTATAATCGCTATGTAGACCCCACATGTTTTTAATATGGAATGAATAACACTTGTGTTATGCCTGCTTTCTGAACCGTAGTGTATATTTTGATAACATACCTTCCCTTACGTGTATAAAATAAAACAGAGCCCTCCCATTGCCCTTAACCACCGGCCGCTACTGCCAAGAAGTCACAGTAGAGTCTGATAGACAAGTTGAACTTATGGTCAGTGATAGAGTTTCAAACCAGGGAAAGAATCCAGACATTCAAGACAACATTCATGACAACTTTGAGAAAAGTGATGATGAAGGAGAAGGTGATAAAGAAATTCATTCTCAAATTCTCAACCACAACTTAGAGATCGTTCAAAACTTTTATGAAACCAATACGTTTTGATGATTTTGTGATGATGACTGGTGAATTAGTAAATGCTATGAGAATTCCATAAATTTATGAAGAAGCAGTAAACAATGATCAAAGTAAAGATAGGAAACAAACCATGGACAATGAGATTAAATTTTTAAAAGAAACCAAACTTGGGACTTAACAAATTTGCCAGAAGAAAATAAGGCTATTCCTAGCAAGTGGGTTTACAAAGTGAAAATGAACCCTGATGGAAATGTTGATACAGTAGAACCCCTCTTAACCGGTCTAGTCGGGACTGACACCCGGGCCGGTTGCCCGTTTGACCGGTTAATCCGAGGCTCCTGTGAAAAATCGGTTTTCGTTCAAAGAAAACTTATTTAATTAGGTAGCATTAAAAATTATGCAATTAAGATGTTATTGCAACTCATTTTATTGTACATAAATGTATCGTATATTTATGTTATTTATGTTAATAAATATGTTATGTACCGTATATTATACATCAAACATGAAAAAAATTAAACACTACAAAGCTTTTTTACAGATTCCCCTTCTGTCAAGTCTTATGACACATTTAACCGCTTCTCAAACGAAACCAACACACGCTTCCAAGAAAACTGAAAAGAAATGTTATATTTTCCATAATGTAGGCTATACTAAATTGATTCGTGGAAAAAAAAAGCGGCCCATCAAACGTTTTTGTCTGTGTATGTCTGCTATACCGACGGGTGCCAATGCCGCGGTGTTTTTACGTCGCCGACAATGGGATACCGCTATGGACAAAGTAGTTTGATATCGCCGCCACTTTGGTACCGCGGTATTTTTATGCCGCCGACAATGGGATACCGTTATCGACAAAGTCGTTTGACTCGCCGCTGCTTTGGTGCCGCGGTGTTTTTACGCTGCCAACATTGGGATACCGCTATCGACAAAGTCTTTTGATATCGCCGCCGCTTTAGAGTTTTAATTACAATTATTTTCGGAAACTCTCATCCAACCAGTACACTGCGATATAGGCCGGTTAATCCGAGGACCGGTTAATCCGAGGCCGGTTAACAGAGGTTCTACTGTAAGTACAAAGCAAGATTGGATTCAATCAATGTTATGGTATTGACTACAAAGAATCCATTAGCTCGGTAGCTAAAATGAATACAATTCGATCAATGTTAAGTATTCCAGCAAGTGAAGGTTTACAAAGTGAAAATGAACCCTAATGGAAATGTTGATAAGTACAAAGCAAGATTGGATTCAATCAACGTTATGGTATTGACTAAAAAGAATCCATTAGCTCGGTAGCTAAAATGAATACAATTCGATCAAAGTCAAGTATTCCAGCAAGTGAAGGTTTACAAAGTGAAAATGAACCCTAATGGAAATGTTGATAAGTACAAAGCAAGATTGGATTCAATCAACGTTATGGTATTGACTAAAAAGAATCCATTAGCTCGGTAGCTAAAATGAATACAATTCGATCAATGTCAAGTATTCCAGCAAGTGAAGGTTTACAAAGTGAAAATGAACCCTAATGGAAATGTTGATAAGTACAAAGCAAGATTGGATTCAATCAACGTTATGGTATTGACTACAAAGAATCCATTACCTCGGTAGCTAAAATGAATACAATTCGATCAAAGTTCTTTCATATGTGTACTATACGGTGAATTCCGGTTGGAAATGAATACACTTGGCTGAAATTTTGACATAAAATTTTATTAGACATTTCAATAATTAAGCATGTACATTAATCAAACAAGACATGTCATAAAATATAACAAATAAATAACATCCTGTTAATATTTATTATTTGTGCCTTTGAAGAAGGTCTAATTTGTAATTTTAAAATTTGATTTTTTTATTAAAAATTGAATTAATTTTAAAAAGAAACTTGCAAGTATGAACTTTAATTTATGAAATAAGAAATTTGAAATAGTTTCTTACTCATTTATCTGAGTATTAAAAAATTTATAAAAGAAAATTAATATTGTCCACTCCCTTTATGGTTAGCTGGACTGGCAAATATTTTTTATAATGGAAATTATTTAAATTTATATATATTAAAACTACAAAAAAAAAGAAAACATAGAACATATTATAAAAATTATATGGAATTGAATCATAACGTGCTGAGTCACGATCTCACCAAACTGTCGTAAGCCATGGTCCTTTGCTGATGAATCTCTGGTAGGTATTTTTCGGCATGGAACTAACGTTGACTACACCAGTAATTCTTGTATTGTTCATTTCTAGGTAATTGATAATAACGTTCATACAACACATCAAATATAATCGTTCATTGTACGTCTAAACAAAGCACCGGTACCCCGTTGCACCATTTACATTCTTTTGCTATTTTTGAGTCCTCACGTTCAAAAATATATAAATATTGTTATTGTCACTTCTAAAAAGTTTGTACACCATATTTCCTGCAACTTTAATACTTTCTAAAACATGATTTCTTGTTTAACAAAAAACTCGTGGTGGACACTAACATAGGTCCGTTAACGACGGCACCCAATCTTCTAGTGTTCTAAGTCTCGTGCAAATCGAAAACCTGTTAAAACTGGTTAAAAACTGCGCACGCACATCAATCAGCCACAGTTAGATTAAAAAAATGTCTACCTCACTTCCTAAAAGAGTGTCCAAATTGTCTTTTTATATAACACACATTTTCATTATTAAACATTATCTTAAATTTATACATTATTAATTGTTTTTATTTTGGAAATCTATTTTTATCTTTATTTTATTCCGTCCCACTTTGAAAATCCCTATTATACATTTGACTTGAGTTATACCCCCACTATTTTACCCGCGATTTTAAATATTTGAATCAAACCTTAATTTTTTACATTATCACAGCAATATTTGTAGATGTGGACTGGTCATAGCAACAAATAAGGAAGATATTGAATTTTTCTTGAAAGATATGAAGAATGAGTTCAAGATAACAACAAAACCTGCGTTCAGTACTGCGTTCAATACTGCATTCAATACTTTCTAGGTATTGAAATTGAACACATGAAAAATAGAGAAATCAAAATCAGTCAGAAAGCTTATCCAAAAAAAAAAAATCTTAAACAGTTTAATTTTCAAGATAGTAAACCTGTATCTACACCAATATTAAGAGAACCAGTGACACCTTACTCTGATGAGGAAAATTACAAGAAATGTAGCTTCCCTTACAGACAAGCAGTTGGAGCATTAATGTAATTTGATGATAGGATCAAGACCAGATTTGGCTTACAATGTTATTTTTCCTTCATGAACACTTGAGTCACCTACAGAAGAAGATGTTATAAGCTAAAGAGAGTACTGAGATATGTCAAAGGAACTATTGACATAGGCATCCTCGACCATCCAAATTCAAGAAGAGCTGTTTTGGAGTGTTATAGTGATGCTGATTTTGAAGGTTGTAACAAAACTGGTCAACCAACATCAGGAATTGTTATAAAATATGCTGGTGGAGCTATTTCTTGGATTAGTCAATGGCAGGCAGTTAACATCAACAACAAAATCTTAACTCATAGCTGCTACAGAAGCAACAAAAAAATAATTGGGTTGAAGAGGCATTTTCAAGGAATGACTAAACTTGAAGAACCAGTACTAAAAGTGGACAATCAAGCAACAGTGAAACTAGTTCACAATCCTGAGTTTCAAAATGAAACATAGACTCAAAACGACACACAAGAAAAGCAAAACTATGATATTTTTATACCATACCAGCAATTGTATAAATATATTTACTTTTTAAATTTTCATTGACTATCCTAATTCCTAATTTTATATTTTATCTTAAATTTTGAATGCCTAACCTAATCCTATCTATACCCTTGAATTTTAATTTATTCTAAAAAGGATCTAAACTGAGTAGAGTTTTTAAAAAGTTAAAGAATAATTGTATTATCTAAGTGGGTCTAATTTAAATGACCTATCTCATTACACACCTCTATTATTTGCACTATTTAACAATGAATGGATAATTCCCTAAAATACCATGAATTAAAAATAAACACAATCTTTACAAATGATGGTTATGCATTTCGTTATTTATTTAGACTATTTATCATTTTTTAATTTATAACATGCTTCTTTTTAGAATATAGTTTTATTATATAGAAACAAATGTTTATAATTATATTTAATGACTTTGTCCATTCATTTTCTGTAAAATAAACTTTAATTAGTGACAATAAAGAAAATGTATGGACTAATTGATTGAAATAACAAGCTGCTTATGTGTGTGTACTCAAACCAACCTACCAGTATATGATGGTTCAAGCATCATTTGCAGTGCCCTTGAAGTCTGAATGTACTGTTGTTAAAAGCAAAAGGCAAGTTTAGTTGACTTTCAACTACTCCAATGCTAATGCTTCACATTACTCAGTGAGACACATTACAAAAGGTGCACACACCACTTTTATTTTTTAAATTCAGAATATTTTATTATTTTTAATGTTTTATTATGACGATAGCTTGAAAACATTATAACAGAGAACTATTAAATACAGAAAATATTATTTTGTTCAAGAATAAAATTGTGTATGGGTTGTACAGTTAGATAGCCATATCCACCAATAATAGAAACAACTGAAATTTATGTTAAAATGCTGTAGTTAAACATTCACAACCACAATTCAGAATTAATATAAAATGACAATTTGATGTTTTAAATTTTTTCAATCAAACTATATATAAATATTATAAACTTGATATATTAATCAAAATAGAATAGACTCTAAATACTTCATGCACAATTTTAATACATAACTTTATTTTCTTACAACCAGGAGATTATTTATAGGAAAAATTAATTTTACTTGTTATTCTAGATTTTGTTTAACCACGCTTATGGTTACTTTGTTTATTTCAAGGAAGAAATCCTATATAATTTGACTACTAAACATCATATATTTAGTACATTAAAATTTTCAGCATGAAAATTTTATAATACGGTATTTAATCAATCTAAATTGCAGGGTCACAAGGCTTTCCAATATATCCTTCTGAACCTCGAGGCTATCCTACATCTGAGACTCTGCTTCCAGAATATTTGAAAAAGTTAGGTTATGCAACACATTTAATTGGAAAATGGCATCTTGGTTATCAAAAAAAGGAGTATACACCTTTACAAAGAGGTTTTGATAGTCATCTTGGGTACTGGAATGGCTATATAAGTTATTATGATCATGATATTGAAGATATTGTAAGTACATTTTCAATGCTCTAAAATCTATTTTAATTGGGAATAAAAGATCATAAAAATTGTTGTACAGCTCATGTTGAACTTGTGTCACTTGTAACTTTTATACTTAAACTTGAATGTGCAATTGAATGTTTGTTGGACAGTTTTTTTTTCAGTAACACACATCAAATTACCTACAAAATCTGCAAAATTTTATCTAATTTAGTATTTTATAAACTGAATAATTCAAAATATATGAACAAAAAATTGTTTAAAATGACCACCATTATTTATAGTTTAAATTCCAATAGGCTTCTATGTGAGCATATTATAATCCCCTATACAAAATTTCAATTTCCTATTTTAATTTTAATTTTTGTGATCTCTATCATGCTTATGTACACACAACAACAACTTATCGAAAATTACTTTTTCGTTTCCTAATATCACAAAGCATGCAAGTCAGTCAAAAAACAAAAGTAGAAATTTTTGATGATTACCAAACTTTCTCTATACTTCATATGAAGTCACAAATCGATTCAAAAATATATTACCAATATAACCATTAGTAGGTAATTTACAAACATCAAATAGTAGGTTTCTACAGATCAAATGGCTGAAAGTCTTTCATGGGATTTTCAATGTGCTCTTCCTCAAGTAATCTAGTTCCACACTAAAAAGAAAGATTTTTAATTTTGGATTATTTTGTATTACAAACTGGTGTATTTACAATTTTTGCATTGATTTAAGGAACATAACTAAATGTTTTGAGGCTGTAGTGTGAACACTTAAAGTACAGACTCATAACACAGGCATACAAGTTCTTAGTTTTTTTTTTTTTTTTTTTTTTTGAATTTTAGTATGCTCAAAAATGTTAAACAAACACAAGATGTCAATGTTTAGGAATATATGATTAGGTACTTAACTTTCTCATGACAATATTTTGATAGAGAAAAAACAATATATATAAAAAAATATACTCAGTGAGTGACTTTAATAACATATATAATAACATTCCAGAGGGACGGAAAAGTGGTTGGTCACGATTTCTGGCGCAACTATACACCTGCCTGGGACCTTCAAGGGAAATATGTTACAGACATTATAACAGATGAATCTATATCTGTGATTACTTCACATGATTCAAAGACTCCATTATTTCTCTTCATATCACATTGTGCAACTCATGCAGGAAATGATGGTCAACTTCTAGAAGCACCAGTTGAAGAAGTTAACAAGTTCCAGCATATTAAAAACCCTAACCGACGTAAATATGCAGGTAAAGAACTATATTTAATTTTTTGTTTTTACAACTTTTACAGTTGCTTACATATAATAATACTTTCCTTGTTTGTACAGGTCCATATGTTACTTGCAATCCCTTAATTTGCCAATTACCTGAATTTTTTAATCACAATGTGTTATATAGGTATAATATGTTTGGTCATTAGCTGACAAAATATAATTTTTCTCTTTTTTGTCACTACAAAAATAAAAACAGTGTATTGTGAATATTTCAGTTTTATCCACTACACTTTTTTAGTATTATCTAATAGTTTGATAAATAAATATAAGCTTGACTTGTGAGATAATATTAGATAGAAAAAAAAACTCGAACACAAGATTTCACAAAAATTACATTTATTTAATCAAACACATTTCGACAACAAAGTCGCCATCCTCAGTGATTCATGAGCTACAATAGCAAAATTATAACTGTTATAGTTTAGTTACGTTTGAATAAGTAAGCATAATTTTTTTGATAACTTGTATTCTAGTTTTTTTTTCTACCAAATAGTTTGATGCTAACCTATATTTCTGTTAGGCCATACATAACTGATTTGAGTGTATCCTTTTTCCAATCCTAATATTGTCTTCATTTCTACAGATGCATTTCAGAAGTCCTAAAAGAATCTACCTAACTTGGTAGCCAACTAATATTAATTATCCATATTTTATAGTAGACATAAATTGAAAATTATATTTTTGTTTGTTTTGCTATTGAGCAGGCAATTCCCACATTATTTCCTATACCCAGAATCTAAAATTACAAATTAAGAAGCTCTGTGGTTCAAAAATTCAGGCAATGAGAAAATGAGAGTAGGATATGCACTAAGATAAAGCACTGAAATATCATGAATATGATACCAAATTGTGCTATTATGTTTTATGTTTAATGCAAATTGTAATAATGGAGTTTTGAGTATGAAATGAATCTTTTGAATTGAATTATCTACATAATAAAAATATTTTTTAATCATTATAAAATGTTGAAAACGATAATTATACTCTTTAGGTATGATTAATAAGATATTTTAATGTATAAATAAGTTTTAAATTCTTTCCACATAATTTTGTACTATAAAAACATAAAATAAGCAGTCATTGAGTAGTTTGAAATAATAGTTTTAAAATAAACCATTGTTTTACAAAATTATATCATTGGTATGGCATGATCCAAACTCTATATTATCTCTTGAGCCCTATCTATGTTTACTATGTTAATTTTTTTTTTCACAAAGGAAAATGAAGTTATTATATTATTGATGTATAACAATATAGTATACTATTCAAGATTAAGAAATTTTTGTTTGTCCATAAAATAATATACTGTATTTGTAATATTTGGATTATACAGAAATGAGCTTAATAGTAACAGTGTGAAACAATTTATTAAAAAGGAAGTCTAGTTTTGTGAAATGCTTATTTATTTAAGTTGGGCGCCATTTTGTAATGTATTAATTACAAAAAATAAATTAATAATAAAAAATAAATTAAAAACTCTAATAGTGAATATTAATATCTCTTGGGTCGTGAATTCTTTTAAAACAAGTGTACTGAATATAATATTGGATAAAAATATAGAAATCTTTTTTATTCTGAAATTAAATGCACATAATTTTATTTAGACAAATTATTAGAATAGTAAACACATATAAAACCAAATTCCTGTAAACATTTATCATATGTTAATACATCATATATATATATATATATATATATATAATATTTAAAAAAATTATTTTCTAAAAGAAAATTTTATTTTATTAAATTTAAATTTTGGTTGCAACCTGATTATGTAAATTGAATTTAATAATGTTTTTTATAAAAAATTAATATACTTTATTCTTGAATAAATATGAAAGAATATTCAATTTTAAAAAAATTAATAATAAAAATCTCTTATAAGATTTAAGATCTTAACATTACTTTCAAAACAACATTTTATGTCTTATATAAGAGACAACAAACAAAATAACAAGTACAAGATTAAAATATGAAACAAATTTGCAAGTCATTAAAAATCATATTTTATTTTATGTAAATAGCAGTTTATACATGCTTTACCAAACACGTGTATTAGTTGGAAACAAACTAATTATTTAAAATCACTTCTTTTCCTCATTGTAAATGCATGGTGTCCTTTCATCACAATCACTTTAATCGTTATTCACAGTTAATCTTATAAGTTCGCGTTTTTCTCTGGTGAGAACACATGAATTGTTCAAATTATAAGAAGTATAATTAAATGTTCAAATTGTTTTATTTTACATAAAACACCAAAAAAATTAGTCTTTGCATCCGTACTTTCCGGGTTACATCATACCTTTGCTGAATATACAAAATTAATTGATTGAATACTTTTCACTTCTAAACGTTCATTTTTGATTCAAACATGACTGAATCATAACATATCTAACATTAAATGTTAAAACAGTTCTTTTTTATTAAAGAAAAACACTTTCTATTAATACTTTGCTTTTGTCCAAATTGGACAAGATCATGCGAGCGACCACCATTTGCCTTTAATGTTCTATCTAGACTAAACTATAAATCAGTTGGTGGTTCCGCCTTTGTATTCAAAATGTTTGTATTGCCCCTTTTTTTAATTATAAAACTTGTAATCATTCTAATTATTATAATACATAGAAAAAAATTTCTCTGATCATTTACCATTATTGATTTCATTTATGTACTTATTTAAACTTTATTGAATTTATTCGAAAAAAACAAAATACGTTTTCTGCTTGACTCATCAAGTCTAGGAGTACACCCCATTCTATCTAAGATCAAAGTATATCCCATTCTGTTTAAGATCAAAGAACTAAAAATGTACACTATTACAAGTGGTGATCCAGCTACTATGATAAAAGGTATTAGTGAAAGAATATAGAAAACTACTATAACATGTCAATAACAAATACTTTATTAAAAGATCCATTGCAAGATACATCAGCTGGTGCAATTTGTATCAATTTGGAAGGAACCAGATATAATTATTTGTATAGCTCCATATATTAAATTGAGGAATACTTTTAACATCTTAGTTTCAATTAATTAATTAATTTGACTTATATACTCAAATATAGGACATGCAGTATAATATGATATGTAACAAAATGTGATAATAATATCAATAGAAAGTAATATTTCTGTGTAATTCTCTTTGCTTCATATTTTCACAATAATTAAACACACATCACACATGATTGTAAACTCAATATTGATTGTTACAGCTATGGTTTCAAAACTTGATCAATCAGTGGGTGATGTTGTAGATGCATTGAACCACAGAAACATGTTACAAAATACTATTATAATATTTGTATCTGACAATGGAGCACCTTTGGGTCCAAGATTTCCTAACTGGGGCTCAAACCTTCCATTTAGAGGTGTAAGTACAATGTTTTACATACATCAACAATGTGCAAGTTATTATTACCTACACAATTTTTTGGATGATTATAATATTAAATTAGTCAAGCATTATCAGGGACACTACATTTGTAATTTGAAACCAGCTTTGTGGAGTTTAAAACATTAATTTTAATATACAGTAAAGTAACGTATAAAAATATTCTGTTATTAAGTTCAAATTAAATCAATCTATTATGTATGTACATATAAATTCAAGTGTTATAAACACTACTTGTAAATAAATAATTAAGACTAGTCAGAAAACCTACAACAATCAAATTTAGTTTTTCAACCCTTTAAACTGACAATCATTTTTCAATATAAGGAGCTTTCAAAATTGGGGAGTAAAAGGAATTGATTATCTATACATTAATTTATGGGTTTTGACAAAATTATTTATAATAATAATTTTTTTTTATGTAGTCCCCTGCCCTGCAATATACTTGTTCTAGCACTCAAAAAGTTTCTTAATTCCAGGAGAATGAGTCTTGTGACTCTATGTTGACCCATTTGGCATAGCATCAATAACATTATCAATAGAGTTGAATTTCTTCCTCCTAAAATTTCTTTAAGTGGGCCAAAGAGGTGAAAGTCAAATGGTACTAAATCTGAATTATATGGAGGATGAACTAGGATATCTCACTTTTGTTTTCACAATTTTTCCCATCAAAGTGGCAGGGTCCTGAATGAAACAAACTGAATGCTGAGCTACTCTTCTTTTTTTTATTAAATTTCTCTTTTAAAATCTAGTACTCAGCTATGATAGTTCACCGTTTCTGTTCCTTGAGAAAATAGTGTAAATAATTTCTTATAAATCCTAAAGAAAGTGGGTCTCTAAACCGAGAGAGGCACTTATCTCCAAGCTGTTTTATTAAGTCTTAAATAAATCTTAGATGGACCCCTTCATTTATGATAATCTATTAATTTGCTGCAAATACTACTCTGCACTACTTGATTGATTACATGTTGATTACAACTGACAGTAATGATGGAAATAGGAACTAGCACAACTAATGAAAAGTTCAAATACGAGTGTGTTTTCCCAATGAGTCATAATTTACATTGAACTCTTTACAAGAACAGTGCAAATTCCTGTTTATATTTGAATTCTCCTTGTATGTGATTATCTTGTATGAAATCCATATATGAGAGGTCATTTTTTAAGTAAGAACCGTTTGTGCATAGCAACCATGCAGGCTGTCACGTGACGCCCGCTCAAGGTTAGCCACTTTTGCCAAGTCCCCAGCTATGCAGTCAGTTGATTTAATGTCTCTGCCACTGTTAGTTCTATTGTAACACTGCTTTGTTTATCGCCATGTTAATCAATAAACCCACCAATTGTGAAGTGCGCTCAGTTATTCAGTTTTTAAACGGTAAACAAGTTCGTCCTGCCGAAATTCACCGGCAGCTTGTTGAAGTTTATGGTGAAGGTGTAATGAATGATAGTAATGTGCGTAAATGGTGTAGGCTTTTCAGTGAAGGAAGAACAAATGTTCATGATGAAGAACAATATGGGCGACCAACTGTCATTGATGAAGACTTGACAAAAAAAGTAGATGAGGAAATTAGCCAAAACCGGCGCTTTACAATTGACAAGCTTTGTGAGAAATTTCCACAAGTTTCACGATCGGTTGTTTATCACATTGTTTCCGACAAACTGCATTACAAAAAAATTTGTGTGAGATGGTTGCCAAAAATGTTGACAGAAGAACACAAAAAGAAGTATTTGGCACATTCTTTGTCATTTTTGGAGCGCTACGATAACAGTGGTGATGAGTTCTTGAAACATATTGTTACCGGTGATGAAACGTGGGTAGCTTATGACACTCCAGCGACTAAAAGTAAATCCAGTGAATGGCATCACTCAAATTCACCAACGAAACCACAAAAATTCAAACAAGAACCTTCAATATGGAAAATCATGGCCACGGTCTTTTGGGATCGGAAAGGCGTTTTTTGCAAGGGGAATGACCATAAATGCTGAGAGATATTGCGAAACACTAACCAAGCTTAGGCGCGCTATTCAAAACTGCTGGCAGGGACTTCTGCCTAGCGGTATCGTGCTGCTTCACTATAATGCTCGGCCTCAAGCTGCAGTAATGACCAAGACGCAACTGGCCAACTTTCGATGGGAATTACTGGACCATCCCCCCTACAGCCCTGACCTGGTACCATCAGACTTTCATGTGTTTCCTAAACTCAAAGAATATCTTGGTGGAAAGCGATTTGAAAATGATGACGTGTTGAAAGAAACTGTTACTAACTGGTTAAATTCTCAGGCGGCAGAGTTCTATGATGAGGGGATCCAAAAGCTAGTGCCATGACTTAACAAATGCTTAGATATTCTTGGAGACTATGTAGAAAAGTAAAAATACGTTCATACTTAAGTTTTTGATACAATTTATATTCATAAATAAAATTGCTGTTACTCCACTTAAAAACAGTTCTTACTTAAAAAATTACCCACATATAACATTCTTCCCTTCTACAACAGTAACTTCTACAAAAAAATATCATTTATTAAAACATAAAATTCAAGGAACATCAAATTTGAATTTTTACAATTTGCTCTATTAGACCTTCCCAAATGTTTAAACTCTGTTTCCGGGAATTGTGAAAAATTATAAATTTTGGGTGTACATTTTTATTTTTATCAAACTCTCACAAATAATTTTCACTTTCCATTGCATTATTTTTTCAACTTCTTCCTTGGACATATTATTTTTATCTTCCTTGGATGCATTATTTTTATTGTCCCTTGTATACTTCTCCTTAGATCATAAGTATAATATAGGTTGTTATTGAGAGTATAACAGTTAGTTTTTTATCAATTAGTTAGAATTTTGATAAAATGTACACCTGTATTTTGCTAGTTTTATTTGAAAATCAATCATCAAGTTTTCTCTTTAACTACCGGTAATCCTGAATGTTAATGAAATGAATCAATTACAAAACTTTTCATAAATACTTCACAAAAGGCTCAAAGATCTTTTAACTTCTTGTCTTCTTTCATCAACTCATGTACATTTCTTGTAATTCTTCCTATAAGGAGCTGACAAGGTGATTAATTAGTCTTTTAACTTCTTGATTTCATTCATCAACTCATGTCCATTTCTTGTAATTCTTCCTATAAGGAGCTGACAAGGATATTAATTAGTCTTTTAACTTCTTGATTTCATTCATCAGCTAAGGTATATTTCTTGTAATTCTTCCTATAAGGAGCTGACAAGAAGATTAATTAGTCTTTTAACTTCTTGTCTTCTTTCATCAACTCATGTACATTTCTTGTAATTCTTCCTATAAGGAGCTGACAAGGATATTAATTAGTCTTTTAACTTCTTGATTTCATTCATCAGCTAAGGTATATTTCTTGTAATTCTTCCTATAAGGAGCTGACAAGAAGATTAATTAGTCTTTTAACTTCTTGCCTTCTTTCATCAACCCATGTGCATTTCTTGTAATTCTTCCTATAAGGAGCTGACAAAGTGATTAATTAGTCTTTTAACCTCTTGTCTTCGTTCACCAACTCATGTCCATTTCTTGTAATTCTTCCTACAATGAGTTGACAAGGTGATTAATTAGTCTTTTAACTTCTTATCTTCTTTCATCAACTTGTAATCCTCAAATATTAACTTTAACTTTGGTAATAAAGAAATAGTTGCTTTGAGATTTTAAATATGAAAATAAACAGGGAAATTTGTAATTGGTCTAAAGAGAAGACAATGTGAGTCAAATAAATGACTGTAAATAATATTAAAACAAGGGCAATAAAAAATTTTAAATATATTTCCAAAATATAAATTTAAGGCAGAATATGTTAGTTATAAGGTATAATAAATTTTAAAGTGAGATATTGTATTGTGAAAATAGACAGAGCCTGTTGTCAAGTTAATGATTTGAGCAGTGTCCGTGAGACCAAAAATGTGAATGTATTAAGTTTTGCTGAATAAGGAAAATCTAAAAAAGTACGCTTAGTTGTGAGATCTAGAGGAGCTGGCAGTTGGAAGGAAACGTCTGAGATGGTAGGATGTGTTTAAAAATGTTGCAAGGGAGTCTCTGAAGTAATAAGATGTGTTTTAAAAAGTTGGAAGGAAACGTCTGAGATGTTGTGAAAGGGAGTTTTGAGGTGATTGGGCGTATTTTTGAGTCCAGAGACTATGTTCGGGATAGACGGACATAACTTTCGGTAGAAGTTGGACAATGTGTTTGTGCTGAAAGAAACGCTTTTAAAAAAGTGAAAACGAATGATTTTGACAAACACTGTTGTTGGGAATGTTGTTGAATGACAAAATAGAGAAACAGACAAAGTTTCATTTTGAACAATATGCAAACTGTTAAGGGGGTATCGTCATGAAGTTCACAAAATCAGCAGACTGCAATGAACAATCATCTCTACAATTGCAAATTGGTAACAGGTGCTACAATTAAATGTTATACAAACAGTTTAGATTAATTATTGTTTGATGTATTATTTGTAAGCAGTGGCGGTTCTAGCCCTGGGCAGGGTGGGCAGCTGCCCCCCCCCCCCAGTTTTAATGGGGCTACTAAATAAACATAGGCTATTGATTTCGACAATAGTGTTTGAACCAATTCCAATTAGTTTCTAATCTGACATTAAATTCCTATTATTTTATTTTTTACGTAACTCGTAACTCCCATTACGGTATGTAATTAACTAAACATTTTTCTCAATTGTATTATTTATTTGTCACTAAAACGTCATTTCCGTGAGTGCGGGAAATGTTTAGCTTAGAGTGACTAATCTTGTGCTCTTAACTCGCGGGACATTTTCTGTTTTCTCGTTCTCAGTTGGCAACGTTGCCGGCTGCCGGCACTGATCTGCCAGTTTCGTCTGTCACCCACTCATAAATCTTAGGTTGTTATAGTCTTTGTTAATGCTGACGCTGGCTGATGGCTGTTAGTCTTATATACGTTGTGAATTGTGAATTGTGAATGTGACGTGTTTAGTTAATCAAATAATTTCATTTATTGATCTTTCATACTGTATGTATTAGTATTAGTACTATTAGTAGTTCGCTACTAATCATCAATTTCAATTGTACATTATTTGGTTATTTTGAACTTCTAGATCTAGTTGGTGAATTAGTGGTGTAAGTGTGATAGCAAAGTGCGTTGTCGATCAGTGGAAGTTTGTTGAACTACCAACCTACCGCATATTATACAAGTTGTAAGTCACATCAAAGATGTCCAAACAACTTCAATTGTCAAGTTTTTTCAATCGGGACAAGAAGACCAGCAACAGAAGTAGTACAGATGAACACGAACCCCCAGTTAAAGCAAGTAGACTGGATAGTAATGATGCCGAAGTACGCCCTACAACCTCAATCTCTTCTAAAAATAATGAGGCTCGATCACTGTCATCTGCATGTGAGCCAGGTAGGCCAATGTCTGTTATAAATCTAACAATAAGTCAGTCAGTCTCTGACGGTCCTACTCAGCCTAATGTTAATGTTGTCTTTAAAAAGACATTGTTTGGAAAATGTCCTAGATCATTTAGTACAGTTTGGTACCAGAAGTTTAATTGGATTGAGTACTGCAAAGAAAATGATTCAGTGTTTTGCTTTCCATGCCGTCATTTTCCTAGTCCATCTGGAAACAGCGAGGACACTTTTATCAAAACAGGTTATCGTAATTGGAAAAGTATCGGTGAAAAATGTAAAAAACATGAACTATCTGAGGCTCACAGGGATTCGATTACAAAATATAGTAGTTATTTATCATCAAAAGAGCAAGGAACAGTTGCAGCCAAATTAGGCCAACAAGTTGCTGAAAATATTGGCAATAACAGAAAAGCAGTAAGCACTGTCAGCAAAGTAGCGCTTTTTTGTGCCCGTCAGGAAATCGGTTTGCAAGGGCATAGAGAAACTGTAAATGATAAATTTGAAAGCAAAAATAAAGGAAATTTTATAGAACTGGTAGAGTTACTGAAAGGGGTTTCTAACGACGTTAAGTTAGTTTTTGATAATCTTCCAAAAAATGCTACTTATCTGTCTAAAGATTCTCAAAATGAGTTTTTACACATTTCTGCAGGAATAGTTTTGAAAAAGATTGTTGACGAGGTCAATAAAGAGAATGGTGGATTTTTTGCTTTAATTGTTGATGAAGCCAGAGACGTTAGTACAAAGGAACAAATGTCTGTTTGCATCAGATATACAAACAAAACAAAACTTTTTGAACGGTTTTTGGGCTTTGTTGAGCTTACTGAGCTATCTGCAAAAGCTCTCTGCTCAAAAATATTAAGCTTTTTGGAAGAGAATGGTTTGAATATAAAGAAATGCATTGGCCAGGCTTACGATGGTGCATCGGTAATGAGAGGACATTTGAGCGTGTGGTAATGTGAAAAATCATAATTTATAATAGGTTTAAAATCCGCGGTTTAGCGCCGGAAGCAGGCTGTTCAAATCATAAATTTATTTAGTAACTTCATTAATAAAAGAAAAATAGATTTTCAAGAAAACAAAATATGTAAACATGTCAATTTTAGTATAATTTGTTTTTTATAAATAGAATATGTAAATTGTTTGTGTCTTGTGGGGAGTGTGTGAAATTAGCAAACAGCGCCGGAAGGAAGGCAGCAAAATGTAGGATTTTGCCTCATGGCAACAGTCGGTCAGAGTCCAGCGTTAAAGGTGGTTAGATGAGTTATCAATAGGGGCTTGTTGCTCTAGGACCTACGAGAGTTAGTTCTCCAAAGTTCTGTTCGAACAATATAAAATGTGTCAGAAAGTTGTAAATCTGTAAAAGACATGGTGTATTAACAATTTTAAAAGTGCTAAGACAATATTGTTTTCCATAAATAAACTTTTTTATGAAAAAGCGTGAGAACTCGCAATTTTTAGTTGTGTTGTGCAATCACTGCCACGTGATTTTCGAATTCTCGACAAAGAACTTTTCTATAAGAAAAATGGAACTATCAAAGTTATTATAAGACATTAATAATTGGTTTTAATACAGGTACAACAAAATAAGAATAAATCTTGTGATATATGAACTAACGACAATTCTTTTGACAATGGACAAGCATCTCTGCAGTATTAGCACGCAGTCACATGGGAGGAGACGAATCATCCTTCGAGGGAAAGTGCTTCTTAAATAAAGAATATAACGTGATTTGGTATAACATGTTTAGACTTTCATTATTAAACCATATGTATGTATTTTGAACAATTTAGACTTTTTTTTTGTACTTGCAAGATATATTTTTGATATTGTAAAATTATGTATTTCATCAATAAGATGCAATTTTTTTGTGGAGTCTTAAAGTATAACCATATGATAAAATAAAGTTTTTTTTTTATAAATAATCAATTAATTTTTAATTTCAGTAAAAATTATATTTTTACCAATTAAAATATTTACCAAAAGAAGTAAAGTAAAATCCTTTTTATTTTTTTTTAGAGTTGCAACTAAATAATACAAATTTATTAATATAATTTGACTAAATTCTTTTTCTTTGGAAATTAAAACAATAATAATAATAATTGATAGGATGTAAGATATCTTATATGAACTTTTCTTTTTATTTCTGTTACATAAATTTAATGTGTTTTATGTTTAATAAATGTTTATGTCAAAATTTCAGCTGCAAGTGTTTTAATTACTAAAACCAGAATCACTGTAAGTACACCGTAAAAAGAGCTTACGACCCCTGAGAAATTTTAATAACGAAAATTAACTTCTTTTCTTTTTTCAAAATTGATGTTAACACATCTGGCGCCCTTAAGTCGAGCAAATTAATAAATAAATACTTAGTGGAACTCTTCAAGTTCACAAAAATATAACTTTTATATTTCTAGATAGCTTCACTATCAAGAATAAAAAATTAACTTCAATCATTTTTAAATTATTACAAGCGGAGTAAAGGTTTTGGTCAGAGAAGTGGCAGAAAATCCGTGTGTTTATGTACACTGTTACGCACATCGCCTAAATTTAGTTTTAGTAGACACAGCCAAAAACGTGAACATAGTTGATGACACTCTAGGATTGCTTGAAGCTATTTATTCTTTCCAGTCAGCATCTACTCTCAGACATCAAAAATTTAAAGACGCTCAAGAAAAGGAAGATCACAAAAGAAGAATATACGAAATGCCACAGCAGAGTGATACTCGGTGGGTCTGCAAATACAAAGGTGTTATGTATTTCAAAACTAATTTCTTGTCTGTTATATCAGCGTTAGAGGAATTCAAGAGTTCTACAAATAAAATGGAAGCTGCTACCGCCAAAGGATTTCTGCTACAGCTCAAGCAGTTTGATGTTATCTTCGCCCTCCAGTTTTTAGGAGAGATTTTAGAATACTCAAACACAACCTCAATAACTTTGCAAAAAGAAGACTTGCTTATGGGCTCAGCAATTAAAGTAATCGATGGTTTGAAAAGAACGCTGCAAAATAAAAGATCCGAGCTTTTTTTTAGTGAATGTTGGACAAAAACCTGTTGTTTGGCTAATAAAGTTGGAATACCACTACCATGTGATGAGGAAGTTTCACACTTACATTTAAAACGTACACAGCAAGTACCCTCTAAGTATAGTGAATCAATTCTCATGTCAACAACAGGCGAGAGGACAAATCTCTCGCAAAAATCCTCATACAAACAGATGTTGTTTGAAGTTATAGATCGAATGACATCAGAGCTTGACCGGACATTTACCAACAATTCGTCTGTTTTTGACGCATTTGAAGGATTGAACCCAACGAGTAATAAGTTCATGTTTGTAGATGCTATAAGCAGTTTTGCAGATCAATACAACATGTTTATAGACGCAACCAGTTTGATGTACGAAGTAGAACTAGCAAAAGAAGTTTTTTGCCAATTTCAAGGAAATATCAAGGAATTCTATTTCACTTTGCTCGAACAGAGATCTTTGTATCCGAATCTTACAAAGATTGCACAAATTCTGTTCACTCTTCCTGTAACCAGCGCTGTGGCTGAAAGAAGCTTTTCAACCATGAAAAGAGTGAAAACTTACCTGAGATCTACAATGACTACACAACGCTTAACAAATCTTTCGATTTTATCAATTGAAAGAGAAGAAAGTGAACAACTCATAAAGAAGCCTGACAAAATCCTGGAATTGTTTAGCAATGTTGGTCAGAGAAGACTACAGTTGTAAACATGGACCATGTAAGTAACTATGTAAACCTTAAGTAACAAGTAAATGTGCTCAATTATACAAATGTTCTTATGAAAGTCAATGCGTTACTATTTCCTAACTTTAAAAAGAAATTCCTATGACTAGGAAATATCTGTCAATAATCAAACTATGGGATTAGGATAAATGAATCAAAACGAGTTAAAAGAAATATTTTGTTGATATTTTCTGAGTACACTACATTTAAACAAAAATATTATTTTTCAATCTAGGGTTGCATATTTACACAACTTTCTTTGACTAATAAATAAACTTAATGTTTCTTAGGTTTGAACGTTTGACCAGTTATATTTTAAATTGAAAAAAGAGTGTGTAGTGCGTACAAAAATTAAAATTGTCAGACTACCATAATGTATATTGCAATGAAAATTCGTAATAATGCAAAATCATTTTTATAAAAAAATCTTAGAGGGTCCAGACCCTATGGTAAACCTTGCCCCCCCCCCCCCAGATTATGAGGTCTAAAACTGCCACTGTTTGTAAGTTTAATATTTTTAATACTTTTTTTTATAACTACTTTGCTATTTAAAAAAATTAGAGATGCCTACAAATAGGAATAATTTTTGTTGAGAAAAATTAATTTAAAACATATTTAAAACGAAATAAGTCTATTTAACTCATATTGATGAGTAATTTTTCAGAAGTTGCAACTCAATGCTTAAATTAAAGTTTTAAGATTTTGAAATTAATAAAAAAGTAAAATATAAATATAAAAGTTAAAGGTAGGATGTTTAAAATAAGAAAATTGATAATAAATTTATGTATTTGTTTAAAAGTAAGTTATTAAGAATGTTTAGTTTCGGGAAAACAAATAAGGATTTTTTATTTACCGAAAACCACTGATAAGTACATTTAGAAAAGAAACACGACCCTGAGAGTAATTTTAATTAAAAGTAAATTTTTTATATTTTCAAAATTGGTGAGTTGATTCCACCTAGCCCATAAAGCTGAGCAATTTTATAAATTCTTTAATGGTACACAGTGTCAATTTTAAAATCAATCAGATCAGAAGTTTTACACCCTCCCTTTTTAATTAATATTTACAAACTCATGTACATTTCTTGTAATTCTTCCTATAAGGAGCTGACAAGGTGATTAATTAATTTTTTAACCTCTTGTCTTCTTTCATCAACTCATGTACATTTCTTGTAATTCTTTCTAAAAGGAGCTGACAAGGTGATTAATTAGTCTTTTAACTTCTTGTCTTATTTCATCAACTCATGTACATTTCTTGTAATTCTTCCTATAAGGAGCTGACAAGGATATTAATTAGTCTTTTAACTTCTTGTCTTCTTTCATCAACTCATGTGCATTTCTTGTAATTCTTCCTATACTACAGAGCTGACAAAGTGATTAATTAGTCTTTTAACTTCTTGTCTTCTTTCATCAGCTCATGTGCATTTCTTGTAATTCTTCCTATAAGGAGCTTACAAGGTGATTAATTAGTACTTGACCTAGATAATTATATTGTGTTAAGATAAGAAAACTTCTAGGTCAACAACATAATATGATATATACATATAGTACAATACACGAGGAAAATCAATAATTGTTTGATATTATCCTCAATAAAAATCAAACATTTAGTATCAATTAATTATTCTATTTACTTTTTTAATTTTTTATTAACTTTACTCAAAGAAAAAAAAAATGTTTTCTGCTTGATTCATCAAGTCTTGACCCCACTTTCATCTAAGATCAAAGTATATATTCCATTCTGTTTAAGATTAAAGAACTAAAAATGTACACAATTACAATATGTATGTATAATGAATATTAAGAAAATTAATTTTCTCATGCCTTTTTTCACACTTCCACACTTCGAATTTATCTACTTCATTCTTCTGCTTCTTCTTAAAAAGAAATCATTATTTCTTTGTACAACCAGTGTAGCTTTTCTCACTAGGCATTTTAGACACATGCCTAGAGTGCAATATTTTGGGGGGGGATAATATAGGCTGCAAAATTTGAGGGGAAAATTTTTGGAGAATGCATGATTTGTGTATAACAACAAAAAAATTAACACCCTTTTTCAAAGCAATGATTATTTCCTTTCTAGTAGTACACCAAAGAATAAATTAAAGTGTGCAAGCACCTGTATTTAAACTAAATGCAATGGGAACACTCATCTGTCACTGTTTCTTATAATAAGTTGCACCATTGTAGCAACTTCCTCCTTTCTCGATGTTAATAGTTAGGTGCTGTGCTAGTTTAGTGTCTTCTGAAGTTTGTGTACAAGCTACATTGCTGAAAGTCTGGTTTTGTTTGAGGTTTAGAAAGCAACTAAAGTGAGCCATTTGCCTATATTTTATGTTTAGTCTATGTTGTGATTATGATAAAAGAAAAAAATCTTTCTCACCTGTCCTATGTGTCATCAAAGATAGAAACCTTCACAACACATTTCCTAATATTGATATAATTCTTATAATTATTTTAAGCACAGCCAAACTAACTGTAGTGGTAAATGCTCATTTTTTGCATTTAAACAAGTGAAAAACTAGTTAAACAACTGATTAGGAAAAAGCAAATGAAATGTTCTTGCTATTATGGCAGTTGAATGTGTTGTTACTCAGACCATCGATTTTCAAATATGAATAAAAACATTTTCTAAAAACAAAGAAAAGAGAAGAGTTATCACCGCTTGAAGGTTTAAAAGTACCCAAAGAAACTATAAACATGGTTGTATCTACTTTATAATGAACTTTTTTTATCTTACAGATATGGTTGATAATATGAGAACAGTGAGACATCAAATTTTGTTAATGATACTGTACTAGGCCAATAGCACGAGCGACAGTACTTTATCAAATCATATAAGACATATTAAACAGATATTATTAACAACTTTTTAATAATACATTACATTTTTATGTTGTTTTCGTAGAAACAATTTTCAGTATGTAAATAAAATTGTGAATGTAGAGATAAACTACTTTTTATCATTATCTGCACACAAGTGCTTAGTGTAATTTTGTTTTTGATTATTTCAAAGAATCATAACAATCCTATCCTATTGTAAATAGTTAATAAGCTTTAAATAACTTTTTATTTAGATTTACTTTGAAAAGGTTAAAAATATACAAAGTATTTAATGAAATTTTAATACATAAAACAAGATTATTTTCTTCCATAATTATGTAACAAAACTTTTTCGAAGTCAGTGTAACTTAGTAAACATCGCTTACTCCAATTATTATTTCAAGATTATATTGATAATGATTTGGAGGGAGTGCAACCAACGCCATTGCCTAGAGGCACAATTGGTTTAAATGTGACACTGTGTACAATATAGAAATTATTTTATTTATACTATCTATTTAATTACTTTTAATCATAAGCCTGAATATGGCTACATTAAAATCAATACAATAAAATTATTTTATTATAATTATTACTTTAACTTCTTTCTTAATGATTGATCATTTTTATCTATTATTATTATTTATTTTTTTATAGAGTTTTGGAAAAAACTGCAATTATGCATACATCCCTTAGAGTGTCGCACTCCCATAAGAATACCGATTAAAAAACCTTCCTCTTTCCCAGGCGCTATTCCAAACCAGGACCGTTCGCGTACAACTTTATTCGAATGGCGCCTGCTTTTAGTCTTTCTGTGGCACCTCCTCTCCTGCTTCTATGAATCTAGCCAGGTCTCCTCTTTTTTCCACCGCAGTATTAATTTGATATACTTCATTACTACTTCCCAGCATTCTCTAGATGTCAATATCTCTCTAACAATGCTCCCAGTGTTAGCCCTTCCACCGTGGCACTAATGCTCCGTCGCTGTTCTACAAAGCATTCACATTCAAAGAATGTGTGCTCTGCATTATCTCTGATATCCTTACACATTCGGCAGTTTGTGGATGTAACCTTCCCCATCTTTCCAAGGTATGACCGAAAGTAACCATGGCTCGTTAAGAACTGTGTTGTAATGAAGTTCACTTCACTATGTCTTTGCTTTGGCCATCAATAATGCCAACAAACATGTCACCACCATTGCTTTATCGCAGGCCCTCCGTATTATTATTACTTATTTATTTTTAACTGTTGTCAATTTTACAAAATGCATTTTAATGGTCATTTAAAGTGAGGAAATTTCATAACCTAAATTTAGTTTATGTTGGCTGTTTTATTAATTAATTAACAAAATTTCAAAATATTAGACTTATGTTAAGGTAATATATTTAAATAATTATACTAAGTTTTTAGTACTGGTACATATCAATTACAATTTAAGTTTCAAAATAAAATTTAACTTAATTCAATGAATAAGATTTATCCTTTCAACTTAAAAATAAATAAATAACCTTATTTACTATTAACAATAATTTTTTACTACAATTACCTTGTATAGGTTCTCTTGTGTAAGTCCATACTTGTGCATATAGCTACAGCGGTTTTGCCGATAACTGTCAGCTTCGTCACGCTTAGTATCAACACTTACATATGTAACACATAACACAACACTTCACAAAATCCGAGTGTATCTCTTCGTTAGATAATAAATTATTATTTGGGGCCACATTATAAGTGCATTCTTACTCTGCAGCAGGTAGGAGACCGGTTTGGAACTGGTAAATAATTGAACATAGTAATATGGTTTACAGTCTAATCATTATACATTTTTTTGTGTCTTATTATTGTTAAGTTTGACGATTACGATGGGTTGGAGGAAAAATTCAATTTATTGTTTAACATATTACACGGGTTGTTCTTGTACTCTGTTTAGATCTGGAATTCTTCTATTATGTTCATTATAACGCCCTTTTTAACATTATTTGTTATTTGTAAATTTTTTTTATGTCTGTGTATGCATGGTTTTCATTAATTAAGTGTTCTGCGTAGTTTGAAGTTTGTCTAACATTGCTTTCTTGTGGTTAGGAAGATGTTCCTTGAATCTAGTTTTAAAATAAATGTAATTTCATTTCAGTAAAACAACTTGTATGCTAAAATTGCTAAATTATGTATTTCTAAATTTATACATTCTATAACTCATTCCTTGGACTCAGTTTTTATCAGTCAATTATATAATTTAGTAATTGATAGAATCATTAATAATTAGGTTGGATTTTGGTATGAATATTTTGTATAAACAAATTATTGGAAAGTTTATATTTTTTAAAGATTTGATCATTAATAATATATTATTATTATTATATAGGAGCAAATTTTATTAAACATACTCTTAACCAAATACAAGTAACTCACTTCTGCTTTGATTGCGATAATTTTTTTTTTTAATGTATATAACATTATAACTACTTTACTTGTAATTAATTTTATAGAATCGTAATTTATTCAATTATTCAAACAATTTGTCTTTAATGCTTAAGAAAGAGTAGTATAGCGGTCCAATACGCTATTCTAACATTTACCAATTTTTAAAATGTTGATGTTCTTTATTTAACAGCAAAAATTGAACTTGTGGGAAGGAGGTGTAAAAACAGCTTGTGTAATTTGGAGTCCTCTGATAGAAGCTTCCTCTCGAGTGGCTAAGGATCTATTCCATTTGACTGATTGGGTTCCTACACTTTTATCTGCTGCAGGTAGACTATAGTATATTAAAATTTATCATTTAAATTTTGGAAAATTTCCAGTATATCCAATATTATAAAGTCAATTTGAAATAAACTAAAAACTTATAAGGATCAAATTTATGTTTAGGACAAACGAAATAAATATAATTAAATTATATAAATATAATGCATTATATTCAGATGTAACTGCAAATGAAATAAAATGAAAATAACACTAACTCAATATTCTAAAAAAAAAAAAAAAAAAAATTAGTTAAATTATCAAATTTATAATACATTTTATATATACTAAATTGACAATCCACCCAATTTTGCAAATTATGCCAAATGCTTTTACAAAACTAGGGTTAAACAAAGACCAGAGCACTGTGGTGACAATATATACAGATACACTTTCAAAAGTCCCTTACCACACTTGGGAATAAACAAAATAACAAAAAACAAAATGTTTTGTCAAAAGTAAAATGTTTATTCCTATTAGACCCTTATAGCTAAGAGGATTGGGCCTTCCCCATTCCAGGTAACAGTACAGGTGTTTGAACTGTCAACCCTATTGTTGATAGGTCAATGCACCAGAGGAGTGGGGTAGAGAAACTGGTCACTTTAGTTGTAAATAGTTTTAATTTAGTCTTTGTTAAGATTCCCTCTGAAGATGACAACTTTGTTGTTGTAATAGCTATAAGGGTCTAATAGGAATAAACATTTTACTTTTGACAAAACATTTTGTTTTTTGTTATTTTGTTTATTCCCAAGTGTGGTAAGGGACTTTTGAAAGTGTATCTGTAAAAACTAGGGTTGTTTATACACAGTACATAACCTGTACTTAGAGATTCTATTCATACAACTCTCAGTGGTATACAAAGTAACTTCTGAGTTTCCTTATATATCACTAAATTTTAATTCATTGACACTTGTCACAAATCTTTAGGTCTTCAGCCTTAATCAGACTCAGATGCACAGCAGAAGTGAAACTATACACAGCAGATGCACTATGTTTCTATACTACACCTTTGTTTCATAAATCGTAGCCTTATAAAATTCAGGTTATATAAAAATTTCATTGGACAAAATTAAAGACCTATAAAACTCTTTATCTATTTCTTTAGATCTAGAAATAGTAGCATAGTAGGAATAGCAAATCAATAATTGAGAGATCTTAAAACTACCTCATCCTCACTCAAAAAAAAAAATAAGCATTGTCCCTTGAAATACATAATTTCCCTTTTCTATATACATAATGTAGAAAATTGTTTTTAAATTGAACATTTGTTGGATAATTCAAAGTTAAAACCAACTAAATTCATTAAGAAAATGATGAAATTAGCCTGCAATATAGCCAGAGTAACATTGTTAAACAATTAGCATAACTTTAAATCTTCTCCATTATGGGATGGATCGTCTGCAGATGGACGGAAATAGAAAAATACAAGAGCATCCTGTCCCTCCACAGTTATCTGCAGTCGACAAGTACTACACTGCAGGCATGAGCGGATCTAGGCTGTACTGTATTGTCGAGTCGCTTTCTCCTTCGCAGGTACCTGTCATTTGGTTTGCTACACTGTTGCTGAAAGTTCAATGTTTCACTTTTTGTTCAACTGTATTTTCCGCCATGTCTATATTGAAACTAGTGTAAAACACAAACTTTAACAGAAATAGTCACCGCTATCCATGATGTGGTAAAATAATATCTCAGGTAACGAAAGATTTTGGAATACCACTGAATATGTTATCTATGTATTTAAAATATAAGGAAACAATTATGAACAGTACATCACACGAAAGTGGAAAGGACTGAAAAAGAGCAAGATAACTGGACAATCCTGATGTTGACAAATGCGTGCTTAAATTAAATGGTTTAAACAAGTGCGAAACAAAAACATCCCATTGTGAAGGTGGGTCACTTGGTCACACTAAACCCAAGGAATTTGCCATAAGTTTTTTAAAATAAATATAATTCTAAATAATATTGTATTTGCTATTTAAAAATTATAATTTCATGTGTTAGACTGGAAATAAATTTATATTGTGATGAAATTGTATTTTGTTAAGTTTTTTTTTATCTGAGTGCCTAACTTTTGGTCCTAAGCTTCGAACTAAACAAGTTCCAAAATAATATTTTTAAATACTTTGAGAACAAATGTATTTTTGTCTTACTATTTAACTTTTATACAATTTTCTTTCGATTATTTAAGAACCAATTATTTTTATGACTTTATTTATATTTACACAGCATATTTTGTGCAAACAAAATTCATGTAATTTACATGATTCAATTATCAAACAAATTTGTCTTGATATATAATGCATAGCTTCTCTGTTATTGTTTACTGTTTTATTACAGTTTATGCCCCAAGACTCCAAGTAGGTAAGATAGTTATTCATTTCTCACACTTCTAAAAGGTAGTTATTCTTCTTACTTTTTAATAATTGTAATCTGTCCCCTACAATCATATTTGGATTTGTTAATGTGTGAAGCAAAAACAGGGAATAAGATAGACCTAAGACAGGCTGCTCACTGTTGTTTTATGATAAGAAAATCCGAAAATAGAAAGCCTTGTTACATCTCCTCTATAAAAGGACATGGTTTAGTTTTTTCAGCATGTAATAATAAATTTCAAAACTTTGCAATTAAAACTGAAAGTTTGAATTTTTTTTTTTACTTTAAATTTTATACTGGGAAGAATTTACTTTATCCAAGAAATTAATTTACTTTATATTCTCAGGCACCAGTTTGTGAGAAAAAGACAAACACTTTATTTATTTTACTCTTTTCTTGGGTCATGAATTTCAGGAAAATGTATTTACATATGATCATGAAAAACTTCTAAATTACATATACAAAATTATATATATATATATATATATATATATATATATATATATATATATATATATTTGTTAAGCAGTTTGCTTAACTTCTCCTGAAATACATATATTTTATAATAAACAATTTATAGAACAAGATTCCTGTAAATGACAATCATATTTTATATTCAAAGTATACACAAAGTTCAAACTTCAAATATAAGATCATAAAGTTCTTTTTTCATTCACTAACAGAAAATATTTCTCACACTACTTATGATGTTCCATCTGAAACTTTATTTTTACTCAAACGCTTTAGAACAATAGTAACATACTTAAGTTATTATGATTATGGTTTCTTTACAAAAGTCCTTTCATTACAATTTACATTTTTTTTTTTTATTATTATTATTTATTTTAATTATAATGCTATTAGACTCAGCTTCCTAAAGTAAAAAGTTTGATTTTCTTAATTGATCATGTTATATTTATAAAACTCAATTTTACGCTCATACCATACCAAGGCATAATTTCCACAGATTTTATTTAAAGTTAAATGTTAAAAAACTATTTTTCAGTACTGAATTAAACAATGGGTATTGATTGTCGTTCTGAAAAGCAAGCTATCAGCTTATGATGGAGTTTGAGTGTTCTTAATCCAGAACTATTCTTCTCGGAGACCCATTCGCTAGTAGCTCGTATTTTATGATATCTAGGATTATGCATGTCCCCCACTACACACTTTCCTTCTATCGGTTTTTTATTGGTTAATACTGTGCACTCTGATTTCTGACGTAACTATTTCCAATCATTTTACAAAATATATTTTTTCTTAATTTCATTAGACATACCAAATTACCTAATTGTAATAAAATAATGAAATCTTAAAATAACATCTCTTATAAGTTTTCTGATTGTTTCTAAATCACACACATACATAGTCCTATAAGTTTAACAACTCTGAAATCTCGTCTATCTGTCTACATTCAACTTCTGAATTATAGTTATTTATTGTCCTTCAACACAAATAATCCATCCAAATAATTTCATTGTGTTTATTGATTAATCGTGTTAGTTGGAACTATTCCATTTCTCCTAATCAAATATATATTGAAATATAAATCTCAGAATTGTGAGCATTACAAGCAGTTTATTTACAGCTATACCATAATATTTGTTTGTTACCCAACACATCGACTCCAAGCTATTTTGAATATACTCTACACACTTGCTGTAATTTGTAAGTTTTGAGTATATTTGAACACTTCAAAATACATACATACTATATAGTTTATATGTTGTATGGTTAGGAAGACACAGGCTTAACTTGGTATTTACCAAGTAGAATATAAATAGGGGGAAAAAAACACTAAAGTTCTGAAATTTTTGGTAAAGACTGTTCACTTTCTCAATCAGAAGAGAGTAGTATATATATAAATGAATATATTTATACTGAATTTTTTTGTAAAGACTGTTCACTTTCTCAATCAGAAGAGAGTAGTATATATATAAATGAATATATTTATACTGTGCGTGTGCGTGTGTGTGTGTGTGAGTGTAATACAACTTGTATGCTAAAATTGCTAAATTATGTATTCAACAAAAACACATTAAAACCCAAGTCTTCAAGTCTTGTTGTCTTGTTTTTTGCAGGTGTGTGTGTGTGTGTGTGTGTACAAATGTGCATCTAACTTTCAAAACTCAAGATAAATCATTTCATTTCACCATCATTTCAGTTAGGTACATTGTTTCAATTATCAATGTAGTTTCATCATTTTTAGATATCCATATATTTTCATCACATAGAAAATCAGTTTCTGAATTATTAGATTAACAATTTACAATTTGTGCAATATCGTCTCCTTCAGACATATAATCCTCTTCAGAATCACAATATATGTTATTTAACTCACAACATATGTTATTTAATAGGTCAACATCAATAAAATCACTATTAGTACACTGTCTTTTAAAATTAGTAGGTTCGAAATTTTTAATAGCAGTTACGAACATAATTTGTATAAAAACTAATTTTCCTTAATAAAATTATTTTATATTAAAAATAATAATAAAATTATTCTTGCAATGATATTTGAAAGTAAGAAATTAACACACTTGTGCCTTTAAATCACATTATAGCAAAGCAACTGTTAACTTCAGCTTCAAACACCAGAACAGAAGATGTTTTTGTTCATTTCATAACAGAACTCTTTGTTTTGTTTACATTTTATTAATTTAAGTGTTCTTTTTACCAATACTAGTACGATTTTTTTATTTAATCTATTGAGCTTTCTATTTATCATAATAAGTTACTTTTCAATTACTATTAATATTAATAAAATATTATAAACTAATAAATTTTTACTCCTTACGTGTATTCCCAAATTATCATTAAATTTGTACACATTTAATTTCTGCTTTAGGTGGAAGCTATCTTCTAAAAGGTATAAAACTAGATGGTAAAGACCAATGGAAAACGATAACAAAAGGATATCCTTCACCTCGTTCCTCAATACTTATAGAAATCGATGAAGTTAAGAACATGACAGGCTTGCGATTAGGAAACTTTAAATATATTTTGGGTGAGATAATCTTAATTATGTATCTTTAATTCTTTAAACATATCGTTTGGTAGACATACACTGTTATATTTTCATTTTATATAAATATATTTTTAAGTTCAAAATCAATTTGAAACCAGCAATAAAGTCTAAATGTATAAATAATAATCAAATATCTTCATCTTCATGGTGTGTGAATTCAGCCTCAGGTAATGCCGACCGCACGGGGTCTCTCATACACATAGCTAGCCAGTCTCTTTAATCAAATATTGTGGATAAAAACATAATAAATCTCTCTACAACCATAATATTAACTTTGTACTTCTTACGTGCTATCATAGCCTATGGGGTTTAAGGTTTTTTGTTGGCTGCAGTGGAGAGCCTCTAATTGAAAAAATGAACTCCAGAGTTCATGAAAAAATAACTCATTAAGGGCGCATATAATAAATAATTTTCTTTCTATTATACAGTGTAGTCTTCTCAACATGTCTCAGACTAAAATTTTAATAATCCATATTAGAACAATAATAATGAATATTAATTCTGAGCAGTTATTTATTAGATGTTATTGTTTGTAGATAACATAAGTGGTAGGTTGAAGACATGTAGACATTTTTACTTTAAATTCAATAAATTGAAAAGACAATGAAATCGTAACCTACATAAGTTTTAATAGTTTGCTAAATAATAAAAAAGTTGTAATTTTACTAAAAGCAGGACAACTGCATTTTAATAATTTCTTGTATATAATGAATAATTGGGGAAATTAAAACTAGTAACGAAAATGTTGATCTATATTTCTCTCAAAAAAGAAAAATATAGTGTCAAAATAAGTGGGAAGTTACTTTAAACTACTTCCTTTTAAGAAATCGATTAATCATGATTTCTCTAAAGGGTCGCCTTTTTAAGGGGAGGGGTGAAAATCTACTTTTTCCAATTAAGTCTTAAAGTATGAGTTTTATGAAATACTGTTGGACAACTTTTAAAGACAATCAAATTCTCTATATTTCTGTTTTTTATTTGTTTTAAATTTGTTAAAATTTATCGAGCTGTTTCAATTTAAAGGTGATGCTGAAAGCACCCCATGTCATGTGCTTAAATTTTATGCGCTTTAGTTGTTAATAATTATGCAAGAACACTATGTTATATTAAAAAGTCAAAAAATACCTGTTTTAAATAGTTTTGAGTTTTTAATATTTCCATGATGAAAATATTCACAGAGTTGATTGAAATAACTACAAATGACATGAATAAACTAAAAATTAAAAATTTATCTATTTAAACTTAAGTGGTGAGGTCAGTACAGCTTTTTTTTTTTAAAGTAAATTTTTATATTTCAGTTGATGAAAAGGAAATGGATCTTTCCATACTTTTTTAAGAAAAATATTGGTAAAAATTTATAACTTTTAAAAAGTTTGACCTATATTTTGAGCAAAATCATTAACATTTTCGGTAAATTCAAAGTCTTGTAATGTCAACTGTGTTCTTAGAAAATCATACAAAAAAAACTAAAGATAAATTTAGCAACTTTCAAAAATTGTCTTGATTTGTAGACTGGGGGGGGGGGGTGTTATTTCATAAATACTAGAAAAGGTGCTATTTTTTTGAAAATAATAAATTTTTTTTTTAATATTTCTAGAGACATTTAATTTAAGATTAGCATATTCAATTTAATAAATAGGTACTTATGTATTAACGCCACCGCAGCAACTTTGCGCATATATATATATATATATATATATATGCACCAATATTTGCTTACTTTGCGATATAATTATATATCATAACAGGTTTGGCCAGGTATATATATATATATATATATATATACATAAACACCTGGCCATACCTTATATATATATATATATATATATGCGCAAAGTTGCTGCGGTGGCATTAATACGTAAGTACCAATAAATATTTCAAAGGATGTTTTATATCATAATATTATATAAATTACATAATATCATACAAACTAAATGTGATATTTTGACAATTTAAAAGTAATTTCACATGTAACCACTAAGCGATTAACGAATGAAACAGGCACACCGAGTCCAGATGGCGGTGATTATTACAGTAAAGAAACTCAGAGGATCAACACTCTTTCGAACTTAAATGGAATATAGGTTTCTTAAAGTTTTTTTCACTACTATCTTTCTTCAATGGTTTAGTTGTGCCTGAAAACAGAAGTGTACTAAAAATCAAATTTTAGAAGGGTTTAAGGTGATGATGAAGTAAATATATATAGGGAATAATTTGTGTTTGAGACACTATTATAAGTTATATAGCCTAGATGATAAGCAAAAGTGGTACAATTGCTGTTTCTATATTATTGTTTTTACATATAGTAGAGTATTTATAGATAACTCCCACAAGTTTTGTATCTTGTAAAACCTTTATTTAATCAAACTAGCTTAAATCAATTAGCAGCTGTATCGTACTTGTAGTTAAAACTAATATCAACTTCATATTTCAGGATCATCGCCAGGAAAAGATGGAAGCAAGACTGGATTTTTAGGTAAAGATTTTGTTAACACATCAACCAAGAAAGGATACAATGTAACTTCAGTTACAGATTCGAAAATTTGGAAAGCATTACAAAAAATCAGAAAAACATCTGTCTTGGAATCAGATATATTAGGATTAAGAGAAGAATCAATTATTAAATGTAATCCTAAGGAGAATTTACCATATTGTGAAACCAATTCCTGTTTATTTGACCTAAGTAAGGATCCTTGTGAGCAGGAGAACTTGGCTAAAAGTTACCCTTCATTTACAAAATTTATAGAAGTTCTTATAGGGGATTACAGGTCAAATATTGTGCCTCAAAGTCCACTTTTGTTTGATAGGCTGTCTGACCCTATTCACTTTAACTATACTTGGAATATTTGGGGTTAAGTTTCATAATAGAAAATCAAATCAAATTTTACAAAGTTTGATAAAAATATCTAAATACAGTACAAACTCTTTCATCATTTCTTATGAACAAACCAGTGGTGAAGCGTGATGTTTTCAGAAGTGGAAGGATTAATAAGCAATTTACATATTACCTCCTCTAAACTGATATACTAGGTGTTACAATTAATTACAACCAGACTGGTGGTACAAAACATTTTATTGATCATTACATAGTTTATCCCCTTCAACTCCATACCGATCACTACAACACTAGGTCAAAGCAGTTCTGGAAGTCTGCTTCTGTCAGCATGTTGAGAAGTTCAGTCGCTTTTGCTTTTACTGCTTCAACACTGTCAAATCTTATCCTGTTAAGCTCTGATTTGACATTAACAAATAAAAAAATCACAGGAAAAAATCACAGGAGGCCAGATCGAGTGAATACGGTGGTTGATCCAACACGATTATACCGTATTTAGCAAATAATGCCTTCATAGACAAGAAGGATGGGCAGGTGCATTGTCTTAGTAAAGCACCCAGGAATTGCTCTTCCATAAATCGAGTCTTCATCTTCTCACTCGTTCACAAAGGACTACAACAACCTCGACTTAATACTGTTGATTGACTGTATGATCTTCGGAGACATAGACAATTCCACACTTGTCAAAAAAAAAAATCATCATGGTCTTGAATTTTGATTTGCTCATTTTTGCTTTTTTTTGCCATGGTGAACTCGGGCTTTTCCAATGCATCGATTGGTGCATTGATTCAGGATCATAGGTAAAAACTATGATTGATCACAAGTAATCACTCTGTCTAACGATTCTGGATCATTGTCAATGTTATTCAAAAGGTCAGCACAAATGTTCATTCTTGATTCTTTTTTTTTTGAAGTGAGAAGTTTTGGTACCATTTTTGCACAAACTTTCTGCATGTTCAATGACTCATGCAAAATCTGACAAACACTTCCTTTGTTAATTCCTGAGATTATAGCAAGAGCTCGGATACTCAAACAACGATTTTCATATCAATTTATCAATTTTCTGGACATTGTGGTCCACTTTTGTTGTTGAGGTTCATCCAGGGCGCAGATTGTCTTCGGTCGTTTCACGTCCCTCCTTAAACCTTTTAAACCACTAAAAAACTTTTGTGCTTGATAAACATTCACTTCCTTACACTTCCCTTAACAAATTTAACTATTTTCAGCTTGGTTCTGGATTTTTATTAGTCTATAATATTAATATTATATGTTCAATTTGACCTAGTTTTACAGTGTTTATCTTGGATGTTCACTGTTTGGATATTTCAACTTCTAACTATATAAATTGTATTATTAAAAATGACTAGATTATATCTAATATTCCCACCTTTTGTTCTACAATACTGTTTTCATCTAGTTTAGTGTTCCAAGTGTTTTGGAAGCCTATTTTAATTCATCAACCAAATAAGTTCAGTGTTTAGCCTAAACTAGGTTAACCTTAAATTCTTTTGTTTGTTATTTATAAAGTGATTTATTGTTTTATAAAGTGATGTAGTGAAGACAAAGTGTTACATTTTAAGTTAATTATACTCATAGTTCATTATATTTTATTCTTAACTTTTTACTTTAATTTTTACCCATATTTATTTTAAGCCTAACCTTGCCTACTCCCTTTCTTCATTAATTTATTTACCAATTACCAGTACCTTAAACTTTACCCATTTACTTCAATGCCATTATTTATCTTTTAAACTCTTTTAGACTATTTTTTAATTTTATTATTATTATTACTATTATTATTTTTTTTTTTTATTTTTTTTTTTAAACTAATTCTCTTTCTAGGCCTATAACTTCCTTACTTCAGACAGCATAGTTTACTATATTATGTCTTTCCCTAACCAATTAGTAGAGGGAAATTATTCCAAAAATTGATGAGAAGTGATGTAGGCTAACTGGGAAGTTGTTTCCCCCCCCCCTTTTTTATACATGTAACTGAGTGGGAAACCGAAAAAATGAGCAAAATTAGACTGGAGTTTAGCTAGAAAAGTGCATTTTGATTGCATTGCCACACTATTTTTTAAATATCTCAGGCTCTATGGGTTGTAGAAAAAAAGAAGAAAATGCTCAGAAATGAAGGGACTATCGAAAGGGTAGGGTATAGTAACATTAAGATTACTTTGTAACCTCAAAAAATTCAAATTTCTGGATTTAATTTTTTGTTTTAAATTTTTCTTCAAAAATGGCCAACTGTGGCCGTAAAATTGAATTTTTTTTCAAATTATTTGATCACCAATAATTATAGCCATACATATTTTGTCCAACTTTCATGAATATCTGATGATTTTTAGCACCATTTGTTGCATTATTAGTAAAAAAAATAATAATCTTAAATCCAGAAATTCGATTTTTTTGAGGTTATGAAGTACTACTATACCCTACCATTTCGATATTCCCTTCATTTGCTAGTATTTTTTTTTATTTTTTCCTTTTTCTACGACCCATAAAGCCAGAGATATTTAAAAAATAGTGTATCAACGCATTCAAAATGCACTTTTCTACTGAAGCTCCAGTCCGATTTTGCTAATTTTTTCGGGTTCCCACTCATTTGCATGTAGAAAAAGAAAGAAAACAAGAAAAAATCAACTTTGCAGTTACACCACTTCTGATCAATTTTTTGGACTAATTTCCCTCTCCTAGTAGGGCTTAGCTGATACTAGAATTGAACCACTACTCATAATACCAATTCTGATACTAGAAGGTAGGGGAGATAATAGGGAAAGACTATGTGGAGGGAGTAAGGAAGGACAAGAAGCTATGAAAGACAGATGATAAAATCGTTCCCTTCAATTTACATTGGACAAATTGGCATGAGGCTATCTATATTTATTATATTTATGTAGGTATCTTTATTTGTTATTATATAAAATTACAATTTCTTTATTTTTCTTCACAAATATATATAAACTCTTATTTCAAGTTTACTGGCAATTGTTAAGTATTAAGAAGTAATCCATTAAATTCTTATAACCTATACATAGTATGAATAACTTTAATTCTTATTATTAAAAGTTTCTGTCCAAATTTTATATTTAATTTTCAAATAATTATTGTTCAAAAATTAATAATAATCACCAAAACTGTATTTTTATTTTTTTATATTTACCGAGTTCTTTATTATTTAAAAATTTATGCTTCCTAGAGTTTAATTATAAAAACTGAAATTGTTACCTTGGTTGTAATACATTTTATTATTCAATTCTTACTCTTTCTGCTTCAAATCTCAATGAAACTTAGTCACTGACTCTTCTTTGCTCATTTGAATATATCCACTTCATTTCATCCTCTTAAAACCACATTTTTTTTTACTTTTCAACAAATACAAATTTTAGAGTGTTTTTTTAAAGTATTATTCATATTTTGGTGTCACTTCAGTTTTTTCGTGCTTCTACAGTTTTTTGTTATCGTATTATATTTGTACTCAAAATGCACTTTGAGTTTTCTAGTCCAATCAGAACACAGTATTTTGTAATTTATTTCCAATTCTACAATTGTTACTTTAATATAAAAATTCTATCTTTAACAAAACATACTTATTTGTTACTTCATTCAAATTTATTTAGTTTATTATTCACTTTATTATTTCTATATCAAACACATCTGTTCCATTTCTCAAATTCAGTCTATATTGAACCATATGTGAGCGGATGTTAAAAAGTTCATGGCGTTAAACAGTCAATACGTCATTCAAGTTGATAACATCACCTACACAGGGAATTAGTTCACCCAACTTGTTTCCCCACAAAACATACAAACACACACACACACGCACGCACGCACGCACGCACGCACGCACGCACGCACACACACACACACTAGTCTGCCACATCAGTTACCTGGCCTTAAACAGCTTTGCTTCGTCCAATCCAACATAGAAACACCCCCCCCCCGCATTCTATAGATTGCTTCTAATGATGATGTGAAAAAGCTTGAATACAAAACAATGCCGCTTCGCCAAAAACCTACCAATCAATCACAGCCCAGCTCAGATCTAATTGGTTTCCGCAACTCCGATATGAATGCAATGGACAGCTTATTGTTTACAACTCATCCAAGCAAGCTACGAGAGCTGAAATTTGTATAGGTTGGGTGCGAAAACCAACAAAATTCACTACTTCTTCACTCTCCTCCGGGAGACCACCACCACCACTATTAGACTTCACTTCTTCTCTGAGAAACCTGCACTACAAACCTCCTCAATAGATTCACACCAACTGCTGACAAGTGTTTAGGGATCTTACCACAAATCCTCGTTAGAGCCCATACAAGTATACTTTCTTTGAAGAGTTCACCCAGTTTCTCTTCTCCGCTTTCCTTTAAGGGCCTGACAGCCACCGAAGACCTCACGACTGCCTCCTGACAGGGAAATAAATACGGGAAACCCTGGTACCGACAGCACTACAAGCTACCTCTATCGCCTCCTGAAAAGGAAATGGTTAGAGCTCTGCCTCTGATGGAAGTGGTTAGTTTAATTAAATATATTATAAGACTTACCGTCACAATGGTCTATGTTTGTCTGTAGTTATATCACTACAGACAAACATAGACTATTGTGATGGTAAGTCTTATAATATATTTAATTATTAATCAGTAGTCGGAATGGCGAAAACAAATATGTATGGTTAGTTTAGATGCCTAAGATCAATAAAGAGCAGCGAGTTGCCCGCAGATGCCGAGGACACCAGCAGAAGCCCGCCTGCCACCTTCAGCACCCCAAGACTGGATCTCCGCACAAACATATATCTAGGGAAATCACCTATAGTCCCCTCAAACTGATATACAGGGTGTCCCGTAAGTATTGACCAAAACTTCACGAGGTTATACTATAGGTAAAAACAAACAATTTTCACCATATAATGTATAGTCCTATCTTGCTTAGTTTTCTGTCTGTCTGTCTGTATGTGTTTTTTAGAAAAAAATTTCTATCTTAAAAATGGTTTGAGATATCAAGTTGAAACTTTTTACATTTAATGACCTTATTAGTGTGCATCTTAGATAAAAGTTTGAAAATAATATCATTTACAGAAACAAAATGGCGGTCATTTAAAATGTTCAAATCCTAATAACTTTAAAACGAGTGATGTTACAAAAAAAAGACAAGATACATAAAAAATAGCCCCTTTTAATCCAAGCATTTTGGTACCTGGTTTATTGATCTAAGATAAGTAGTAACAGAAATAAGTAAGATTTCCCAAGTAAAGGTATGTGTTTTATTCATAATTGCAATGTATTTTCAAAATGAAATCACACAAAACATTAAAACATCTTACTTATTTCTGTTACTACTTATCTTAGATCAATTAACCAGGTACCAAAATGCTTGTATTAAAAGGGGCTATTTTTTATGTATCTTGTCTTTTTTTGTAACATCACTCGTTTTAAAGTTATTAGGATTTGAACATTTTAAATGACCGCTATTTTGTTTCTGTAAATGATATTATTTTCAAACTTTTATCTAAGATGCACACTAATAAGGTCATTAAATGTAAAAAGTTTCAACTTGATATCTCAAACCATTTTTAAGATAGAAATTTTTTTCTAAAAAACACATACAGACAGACAGACAGAAAACTAAGCAAGATAGGACTATACATTATATGGTGAAAATTGTTTGTTTTTACCTATAGTATAACCTCGTGAAGTTTTGGTCAATACTTACGGGACACCCTGTATATATATACCTATTCGGCCCGTCGTCCTTACCAATCCCTACCCCAGTACTATAGAGCTCCAATGTATGTTGTTCTCTAGGTTAACTACATTTGATTTTTTTTCTTTGGCTGAGTGGTCCTTTTCACGGCCAACAAGTGTCCATAAACCATCCCATCATTCCTCACCCCAAACTGCCCAGACCCTCAAAGGTCCATCTAACCAAACCTTCTCTACACTTCTCCCTCTCATCGCTCTCGATGGCCTACAACAAAAACACCCAGGCTACATCAAAGTAAAATTAGAATATACCCCTGGTTTTGTAATTTAACCATATTAATATTATATTGTATCTTATGAAAAGATTATTATTTTATAGAATATCATAAAAATCAGCTCAATCGTTTGACGAATTCTTAACCAAATCTATGAAAATAAAAATTTTAAAATGTAATTTTGGTACCTCTACAGAAGAATTCATTCTTGATAAAATAGTTGTAGGAATTCAAGATGATCAATTACATGAATATTTTTTATTAGAATAGAATTTAACCTATAATGAAGCTGCTGTAAATCTTTGTAAGTCCCGCAAACTAGCAAGACAATAGCTAATGGAAATGAAAAGTAAAACTAGCGATCGTATGGTTGACACAGTGCAACATAATTTGCGAAAGGCAGAAATTAGACATCTAAAACAGTCAAATAAAGAAATTAATACATATTTTTTCTCTGTGCATATGTTGTGGAATTTCACTAAACCTTGAAATTCACCAGCATTTAACAAAAGAATAAATATTGTAATAAATGGGCCATTTTGCTAAAAATGCTGCTCTAAAAAAATTGACATGCTTAATGCGGAAAATGAAAATGATTATGATGGTTTCATAGTTTCAAGCATTCAAACAAAGAGTGAACAAGATTGGTTTGATGAAATAACTTTGTCTTGTAAAAATAAGGTTATATTCAAACTTGATGCAGCAGCGCAATGTGACGTACTTACAGATAAATTAGCAAAAAAAGAGTTGTTTACAAATCAAGCCATCAAAAACAAAATGTTTAGTCCCTTTCAACCGAAATAAACTACATGTTTTAGATGAAGCTCTAGCAAAAGTTTGAACTAATAAAGGTCTCACTTACATTAGACTAATAGACTCAACCTACATTAACAGAAATCTTCGTCGTCACTAACCACTTCAGACTTTAGAAGAAATTGTAGCTAAACTGTATGGATCTATAGTATTTTCAATAGATTCTGGCAATTAAAGGTGTCAATTGTAGGTTTCCAGTTGTAATAAAGGTGTCACCTAGAACATAAAAATATCTTACGATTGGTACACTCTGAGGAAGATTTTTATTCTTGAGGTTACTATTTGGAATAAGTCCAGCCCCTGAAATATTCCAACAGATAATGAGTCACCAATTAGACCAGCCATTTGCTGCAAAATACATTTATAGATATTTGTAAATACAAGTGTAAGAAAAATTTGACACTTACTGGGCACAACCTAAATTCCAGTTAATTCCAGGTTTAAAAAAAAGAATTTTATATTATTCTGCATTGATAAAAGTTTGTTTCAACAAGCCTTGATTTGATTAACAATGGATTGAGAGACAATCAAACACGGTTAAACAAAATATTCTTGCACGATTAGTTTGCAATACTTCATTATGCTCAATTTAAAATTTAGCCCCATTTCTTTTAGAGGAGTATAGAATTAACATCAATAAAATCAAACTTGATGTCTCAAACTCAAAGTATAGCAGAGAATAGTAAATAGTAAGAATTCAAAGTAGAATCTTACCTGCTATGAGCCTGCGACAACACTCAGAGATTCATCAGTATTTATTGTTTTTATTAATTATTGACTTAATTACTTTTGTAAAAGAAAGAAAAATGATTAGTGTGAATCATATTGCTTGATGCTTGAGTGCCTTTCCAGCAGCAAATTTATTTAATTTCACACTTCAATAGTATATTACACTCGGTGCTTCTATCTTGACAGGCAACCCATTTCAGAATTAAATTGCAATGCAAAGCAAAATTGCTAATGTATCTATGAACAGGTACCTTTGGACCTCAATCAATGAATGATTATCATATGGACCTCAGAAAAGCATCCAGCAGGTGCTGCACTCTGTCTGACAAGCAAGGCGCTACCACGGATCTGCTTAGCTGGTATTACAGTTTGATTTAATGAAGTTACCCCTAATCTATCAGTATCAATTTAAGCATTTGTTTAAATATGACTTATGATTTGGTAATGGACTGTGAATTAATCTCCACAACTAATGACTTAAATAATTAATCTATTTTGTCCCAATTCAAGTCTAGTAGCAGCATGTAGAGATCCAACACAATGTATCAGGTACCAGAGCTAAAACGAGTAACTTTTTCCAAACACAACACATTAATAGTTCAATCACTATACTATCTATTATTTCTTTTAACCACAACTACAAAAAACACATTAAACAGTAAGTTCAATTTTATACAATTACAATGGAATCTTCATTTAATATAATACAATGGCATCATTTTTTAAACAAAGCGTATAGCGGCGTGAGAGAACAGAGCATGTATCTTCCATTACTTTCTAGAAAAGACTGACAAAACCGGAAAAAATGAACTAGTTGCTCGTGCCATTGGCTGGCTGAGTATGTTGTCATGACAACAGCTTTTAAATACTGAATAGAAATTGTTTAATGTTTCTTTTAGAGTGTACTAGTTAAGTGTTTATTAAGGTTGTAGGTTCTTAAAGTATGCTACACTATTACGTGACATACAAATGTAGAATGCTCAATGCATGATATACTCATTCACATGTCTACTATTAAAGAAAATGAAGTTTGTACACAATTAGTTATTAAGAAACTGAAAGATGGAGTTAAATAAGATTATGAAAAATGTATTTTTATTGGTAAGCTTGACATTTTTAGGTCACAACATATCAGAAAATGGAATTCAGGCTAATTAAGCAGCAAAAATAGAAGCCATTGAAAGCTTCAACTAATGTGACAGAACTACAGCAATTTCTAGGACATCTCACACATCTTGCTAAGTTTATTTAAAACGTTTCAGAGTTGACCAATTCATTAAAAATATTAAGTTATCGTCCGTACAGAAAAGGTCTAAAATAATTTACTCTGTACACAACACAACAACTCAATCTCCGTAACACTCCACCGACCCTCAGTATCTCGTAATCTCCTACTAACATAATATGCGACTGGTCGAAGTGAACCATCCTCCTGATATTGGGACAGCACGCCAACTATCCCGTGGCTACTAGAATACTAGGGTTTGTTTAGAATCACTAGATATTACAATCTCCTTATCCTTATTAAAATTCGCAAAAACACGTTTGGTTAAAACACCCTTCGATTGTTAAAAAGCCATGTCATATTGTTCTGTCCACCTTAAAATTTTCCTGTCTGAATTTTCTTTCTCCGTAAGATCCATCAAAGGTTTAGCAATATTGCTAAACTGTGGATAAACTTTCTATAATATGATGCTGCCCCCAAAAAACTCTGTGCATCCTTCGTTTTCATAGGAGTGGGAAATTCTGTTATCGTCTTCAAATTTTTATCCAGGAGTCATACTCCTTCAACAGAAATGTTGTATCCAAGTACATCAATGTTCTGATAAAAAATATTATATTTTGAGGTTTTTAATTTTAATTTCACAGAATCTATTTTTTAAAAGAAACCTTCTCTAATGATCTTAACTGTTCTGAAACATATTCCCATATCCCACCAAATCATCTACATATATAATTATCCCTTGATACAATAAACCTGCAAACTGTTCATGCTATGTTGAAATGAATTGGATGAGTTATGCAAACACATAGGTAATCTTGTATATTCATAAAGGCCCCTATACAGTATGTGTTACAAATGATGTTTATGACTTACGTGATTCATTGTTTATAAACTTTACAAGAGGTTTGAGAATTATTGTATATGTTTTTATGTAAAATTCTGTTCAATTTATTGTACGCTTTTGGGTTGTCAACTTGTTGTTATTTTTAAAGATTATTAACTACTTTTCTAATTATTTGTTAAGTCTGATGATTTAAGAATTATTTATTTATTATACAATATGAGTAAATATATATATATATATATATATATATATATATATATATATATATGGATAGTTGTTGTGCGTTCTAAATTATTTAATATTATGTGTTGACAATTTTGATTTAGTTTTCATGATTACTAACAAACAATATACTGAGTTGGCAGAAAAGATACTTACGGTATGCTTATGTATAAATTGTTATGTGATGGTGGAATTTACTTGTGATAAATTGTTTATTTCCACATGCTAAAATTACAGATCACTTTGCTTCCTTTTTTCCTTGTTAAAATAAAATCTTTACGGTAAATGCTTATATATGCTTAACATGAATTTATTCTTAGTTTTGGTGAATATAGTAGCTGGAACTAACATGAACGAAGGTTAGATTATAACTTAGAGAAAATCAAATCAAATTGATATAACCTGTTTATTATATAAATATGAAAGCCCTCACTGAGTCATCTCTAATTTTCCTACTTCCAAATTTAGAAGGGGTTGAAATTAGCAATTTGTTCCTTTGATGATAAATAGAAAGAGTAAAGGATTCAGATTTTCAATCACTTGTGATTAAGGGGTTGAAAACTCCAAAACCATATTAATTTAACAGCAAATTCTGAATTAACAATAAGTTTTATTAAAATTTGGAGGACATTTACATTATTTAGAATTCTATAATCCGCGCTTAAACTTGGTTTCCTGAAATTTTTAGTTTTAGGTATGATTTAGACTTAATTTTAAAGCCATCAGTGTGTGTGGGACCTCAGGTCAATGATGCAGACAGCTGGCGCCGATGGCGGTTGTTTACGGTATTAGCCCATTTGTCTTTCTTTGGAGGGAGGTAGGAACTATTTTCACTCTTATATCTGATGGTGACCATAGTAAGAACCACTCACTTTATATTATAGCCTTCAATTTTAGTTTAGGGAAATAATATGACATGTTAATTGTGTTTGCGTGAGTTCCAGTCAATGACATGGATACCAAGACACACCTATGCGGGATTCACATCAATGACGTTTAGAAGTTTAAAACTATAAATCTACGAAAAATATTGCACTATTTCAGACTCCAATACATATTATTAGTCGAACTAATAATCAATGGAGAAATCTTGCACAAACTTTCTCATATACCCATACATATTAAAACTAAAAATGTACAAAAAATATTGTACTAACTTTCTTAGACTCTCATACATAGTCAAACAATTTATTTTTATTTTTGAAGCGAAAACTTCTATATTATAAATACACATAGAGTATGAACACTCTCCAATTATTGCCTCTTTATTACATGGTTTTTAACTTAATAAATGTATTAAATAATAAAATATGAACCATTACATATAATTAATATTTTTATTACGTTTATTGAAAGTTTAAAATTTTATTAATTTTAAAAATATATTTAGGTAAAAGGTGTCTGTTATATGACAGTAATATTTTAATTTTTTGAAAGTATAAGCACATTAAATCCAAAAGTATTGGTTCAGCAGTTGAAGTAAAAATACAGATATGAACTGCAATCAATAAAATATAAAACAATATACTGCCTGTAGTAGCAAATAAAGTCAAGTAGTCTACTAACCCAATCAATAGCTAGTACCAAAGATAGCTGCAAACGTATAGTATTCAGTTGCTGATCTCCTGTTAAGTAAATAAATCCACCATACCTATGCAACCCATCTCCTGAAGGGTGCCCATGCATATGGACAGAAGCCAGGACCCCCTGGCTCAAAGAAAATCTGCACCAAATGTTACAGATGTGTCAGAAGTCGTTCTTGAATATTATTTTAAGAACTTTACAAGTGACCGAGTAAATATATTGGAAGCTGAGGTTAGTTTCACACCGTGCTAAGCTCACAGTCTATGACTATTCAATACGACATGTATTAAAAACATATTTTGATTTCTTATATTTTTTAATAATTAGTATATTTGAAATTTGAATCTGGGCTCTACTGTGAGAGAATTTCGTACTAATCGACCTAGTCGTTGCTAGTTGTCGAATAGAATGTAGCGCTATAGAATGTAGCGCCATCTGTAACTAAATCAGTCTTGCAGGTTACTCACTTTTGTGCAAGATGATATTAGTGGCAAAAAACAGCTGTCCAAAATGATGATGATGATGTAAATTTAAAAGTAAAAGAAGAGTTGCTTGGTCTAGCCGAACTTGATGTGGTCTAGTCGAAAAGATCACAGCCGCTATTTTGTGAATCACCACTAATAGGCTTAGACAAGGGAGAGAATTTCGTACTAATCGACCTAGTCGTTGCTAGTTGTCGAATAGAATGTAGCGCTATAGAATGTAGCGCCATCTGTAACTAAATCAGTCTTGCAGGTTATTCACTTTTGTGCAAGATGATATTAGTGGCAAAAAACAGCTGTCCAAAATCATGATGATGATGTAAATTTAAAAGTAAAAGAAGAGTTGCTTGGTCTAGCCGAACTTGATGTGGTCTAGTCGAAAAGATCACAGCCGCTATTTTGTGAATCACCACTAATAGGCTTAGACAAGGATAAGCTTATAGGCTTAGGATTCAATGGATGCTTGACAATGGTAGATGTAGTATAGTAAATAATAGGGTTAAAAGACGCGACGTGATTGTATCTATAGAATATAGGTCAAAGATCCTGATTGGTTCCTAGCTCATGCGAGTGTAGTAAAATTAATTAAAGAAAGCCGTAAACTATTAATAAAAAACGCCCAAGAAAACAATTTTGTGTTATAAATAGTTTTAAAATGATTTTATAATAAATGTTTTATAGTAAAACGTAGATGTGTAAAATGAATAATTAAATATGAATTGATGTGTCAAGGGGTTTTGGAGGAAACGCGGGAAAGAAAATCTCTTGGTTTCGTCAGTCTTGGAACAGAGCTTGGAGGTGAAGGTTGTGTTAAAAAGTCTTAGGAAAGAGTTTAAAGGTGATGGTCGTGTTAAAAAAGTCTTGGTAGATGTGTTGTGGAAATTGGACCTATGAAAGTTTGAATGTGAACGTTTTGTTAAAAAATGTAATATATTAATTTTTAGTCTCAAATAGAGATTAGCAGTGTTTGAAAAACTAGTAAAGAGTGTGTTCAATGACAATGTCGCGGGAACAAAGAGATGTATAGACTCAGTGTAGACGAAGGACAGACGTAATGAGACAGTTGGTATAATGTGAATGACTGGACAATTAATATCAGTATTTAGACGAACACTCGTGTTTGCAAGAGTAATAATAAAAGGAGACAAAGAACTATTAATAAAAAACTAAAGCATTAGTTTTAAAAGACTATGTTCTCGATACACGAGTTTGAAACAGATCATCTTACGCGTAGTGAGAATTTTGTTGAGATAAACATTCCGTTAAAGACAATAAACACGCTATGAACTATTTTAAGAAAAACATTTCGAGTGTGCTGTGCAAATTTACACGACATGAACTTTTCGGAAGGCAACGCTTGCAGTAATCTACAAGATACGGGACGTCTGAACTACTATCTTCAGAAATTTTTTTATAAAAATTGGTGTTGTGGTATAAACACCTTATGTTAACTTAGGATTAAGGATTTATATTATGTTTTGATATATTTGCTATACATGCTTGATCTTTTTAATCTGCTTAAAAAATATTTTAAGAAAAATAAATTAATAAAATAATGAAATTTTAATATTTAAAGTAAATCTCCATCAGAGATCTACAAAGTGATTTAAATTTAAATTAAAAAATTAACTTCCTGTTGCAACATTTTTTGAATAGAAAAAGAAAAGTATAATAAAGCGTTTTTATAATATTTATAACATGTGTTTTATAAAAATAAAAAATAATTGTAGGATGTTTAATAAAAAATAAATAAATATGTACAATTTCGGCAGAAAAAGACTTGGATCTTTCTTTCATCACCTATGCCAAGTACGTCTTTAAAAGAACTTGAAACCTTGAGATATTTTGATAATTTAAATTCATGTTTTTTTTCAAAATTGATGTTAACACATCTGGCGCCCATTAGCTGAGCAATAACTTTAAAATCATTAACGTTTTTCAAGAAAAAAATAAAATTAAATTCATATTTTTTTTTTAAGTAATATTTTTATAATATAAAAGCGTCCTGTTTTAATAAATTATTACATAGATCATGAAAGTGGTATCTCACAAAAAAAAAAAAAGGAAAAAGTACCCTAAGAAATATATTTCCACTGTTCACCCCACAGATTGAATTTGGTTGTAAATGATCTAACTAATATATACGAAATTAGGAACTCTATTGGCATAGTTAAACAAATGATAAGATTTTTTAAAGAACCATTTTGTGGGAAAAAACTATTCCTAATATTCCATTGCTTTGTGAAAATAGGTGGTCAAAGAAGTATAAATATATTCGGATTTTTCCAAATAGCTTTATAAACATTAAAGCAGCTCTATACACTCTTTCAACTAATCCTAAAGTAGGCCTAAACCAAGAAACCTGATCACTCCCTACTTAGGTGGAAAGAGTAACATCTACAGTTAAGTATGTTTGAGTTATATGATATTAAGTATGCTTATATCAAAATATGCATCATATCTCGAACCAGTTGTGAACAATTTGCAAAAAGTAGATTGAGATTTACATAGTGTACATAAATATGTGACGACTGATTTAGTTAAAGTGTTTCAGAAGTACAGAGATAAAGATACAGAAGAATTTTCCGAGCTATTCGTGGAAGTCACAGCAATTTGTGAAAAGTTGGATATCGAGGTAAAAATACCATGACTAGCTCTGAAAGGCAGAAGCACTGATCAAATTCAAACATACAGACTTCTTCCCTTTTGAACTCTTTCAGAATTAATATTTTCATTTTTAACTTGGACTCCCTATTAACTTCTCTTAATACAAGATTTGGGGAAAGCAATAAAATTCCATTAAAGGCCGGTATTTTACATCCTCTTTGTTTGAGAAAAGAAAAAAAGAAGTTTATATAGAGACGATACAATCATTAGTAGACGTATACAATATTGAAAACTTGGAAGTATAAGCCATGATATGGTATATGTGGAATATTTTCTTCCAGCAGTAAGAAAGATGCTCGTCTACTACCAGATAATACCTATAACAACCTGCACAATGGAGAAGTATTTTAGTAGCCTACACTTCGCCGTGTAAAAACATGTCTTAGAAGTACAACGTCAGAGGATCGTCTTTCAAATCTCAAATCTGTCTTCTTAGTGTTCATAGAAAAAGAGTAAATTAACTTAGAGGATAAACCTTTATACAGATTTTCTGAAAGTAAAAGAAAACTAAATTTGCATTTTCTGAGAAATATTACGGCACTAAAGATATGTTTAACAATTAGTTTTATTTTTATTCAGTTGAATTCTACTAATTCCTAGATAATAATTATAATGATAGCTACTATTTTTGCAAAACACAATAATATTAAAACACAGTTTTAAATATAATACTAGCCTACCTCCTTTTGTTATCCTTGACCACTATGTAAGTTTCTTAACTAATATTTATTTCTAAATAAAATTGTTAAAAGTTAGAAACAATAAGCCTACAATAAAATTACACTACTCTAGAAGCTAACCCTTTTGGTGCTCTATGTTTTCTTCATATATATATATATATATATATATATATATATATATATATGAAACAGTACAAAGAGACACACGAAGATTTATAGGAAACTGTAACCTGTCAATCAACGCCAGATGATAATAATTAGAGCATAATTTTGTGGAGTCGACAAAAATCTTTCAAAACAGACAGATGTTCAGAGATGTATATATAATTTTGGCCCCTTCTGGAAAATTTAACATGGGAGCCCATGCCCCTTCCATCCATAGTGTTTCTCACCTATAATCAGACATTATCAAATTTATTCATTTAAATGTTTAAAATGTGTTCATAAATTAAAAGAGAAAATAATAATGAAACTATGATAGTGGTAAGTTTTATGTAGAGAAATTAATCAATGAATATCGAAACGATAAGATCAATAATGTGTTAAAAATTTCACTCAAAGAATGGTGCATTGTACCATAAAATTGAATTCCCAAATTCTTCCTTTTATGCCATTTCAATTTCAATATTCTCTCTCGTTCACCATGTGTGTAGATTTCTTTGTTTTATTAGCTGATTGTCATGTTTTATTAAGAAAGCAAGCCACCAACCATCTGTGTGTTATATTTTAGGTGGATTATCTATGGCCCATTCAAATTGAACATTGAATTTGGAAAAAAATTGGTGGAGTAGATCTCTGTTTAGAAAGGTAGTTTTAACTTCAATATTAAAAGTAACCAACAACTCTTTTCTAGCGGTATCTTCTGTGTTAACGCCTCCTACTCTCACCTCTATATCTCTCTTTTAGAACAAATAAATATTTACATTTTGTAAAATATTTTGTCTTTATTGATTTTAACGAAAAATATTCTACGAAACATTTCCTACAAATATAGACCATTCAAATTTGAAAATTATCATTTTCTCCCTAAAAATATTAATATATGTTATATGTATTATGATGGAAAAACTCAACTATTCTGTTGTACACTGAGCTAGGCTGTGCGCCTTCCCTTTTTAATTAACACACTTATCTCAAACCCTGTAATATTTATTACAGGCTTTGTTTTCGAGAGTATTGAGTGGATTTAGACGGTTCACTGGAAGTATAAGCTTTTTCAATTTTCACCTGAACCTCTTAATCTCTTCAACAGTTTAGATTGGGAATAAACTATTTGGTACCCCCTTTTATTAACGCTTTTAGTAATTATTATTAATTTTCCCTTAGTTCCGAGAGTCCACGAGCAAATTTTATCTTTTTAATTACTTATCTCAAGAGCAAGTTCTTTGGAAAATTCCTCGATCAAAATCTATATCTAGCTTAATATAGTTGTTTACCTGTGTGTGGATTATTAAAATAATTGCAAGCACAATTCTTAGTTATGAAATTAATTTATATATATATATTTATATATATATATATATCACTTTTTACAAAAATTAAATTTTCATTGATATTAAAGACAATTATTTTTTCATCAATTTTTTTACAAAATTGTTTTCTTTTATAAATTCATCTTCTATATTAGTATAAAACAAATAAATTAATAAAATTTAGAGCAGGTTGGTATTTTACCAAAATTTAAAACAATTAAAACTTTTCTTAATTTGATGACATTTCTTTCTAATTTGAAAATTTGACTTTTCAACTATTCTTTTTCTATTAAAATTAAAAATTTCCACACTCAATAAATACTTATTAAACATAACATATCAATTTATTCACAACAACAAAAGTTATCCCAGGAAAAACTATTAAAGAATTTGAAATTATTTTTTATTGGACTTAGTGGCAACTCACTGTTTTATCAAATGTTATAAAAATGTCAAACCATGACCTACGTGTTGACTATCCTGGAATTTTCTGTTTGTGGAGTAGATCTGCATTGTTAATCTACTATCAGCTTCAGTCCATTGGCACAACAACACAAACAGCTGACCGAGGTGAATGACCTACATCTGGACTTTTAAAGAACCATACATGAGGGTATACCTCGTCGGTTGAAAAGAAGCCAACATAAAACTTTAGTGAAATAATAAACAATTGTTCAACTTAAATTATAATTTTCGACGAACACATCTGATAAATGCATTCGTGAAAATTTAGTAAAAGGGATATTGTAAAGTTTCGCAATTGTCTTTTAAATTAATAAATCTGAACCATTCGTTTGTTAGTACAAGCACCCGAACGCTCCAAGTGGCGGACATCGTAGACTCAAATGTAAACATTAGCAAACTACGCAAGTCAGTGAATTTACCGCAAGTAATTTACATAAATAGTTTAAAACAACCAACGACAAAAATTGATTGTTCAAATACGTGATAAATCAATACCTATCCATAATAAGTCTTCAACATCATATATCTGGATCGAGTAGGAGTATGTTAACACGATGTAAATTCAAGTCAAATGGACAACTAAAATACGCGAGGACGACGTTGATTAATAATTGTATTTTATAAATGAGCCTACGGAGAATAAAGGAGTGATGTTAGAAAATTTTATAAATATCATTAATACGCGAAATCTCATGAGACACCCATGGGAACTTATATTAAATTATGTACTTGCATATCTTTATTAAACATAATTTCTATCAGCCATTGATAAACCCCGCCCATCGGCATACTGACGTCACTGAGCGGTAACGTATTGAAAATATGAACCCAGCAATTTTATGTTAATTAAAAAGTTTTATTTCGAACAAATCCAATTATTTAAAGAGTTTGTTTCTCCCAAATAATTTATAAAAATCTAGAAATTAAGGGAATTTTGTAAAATAGTATATAAGCTCATTCCATTCATACTACTTCATTTAATTAAAAAAAGTGAATAAGTGAGAGGTACTTAAATCCATGTTAATCCGTCAGCTTAAAAAATTTTGAGTTCGAGATTTTTTAACAACAAAAAGGACGCTATTTTAAACTGGCGTCAGTCGACATCCAGCTATCAGATAGAACAGTCGCATAATTTGAAGAGGATCCATTTGAAACATATCTACAATCATCCAGGACTCTAGAATTGGCCAAAATTCATCATCATAACCTGGACAAGATATCTAAATACTGGTGAGACCCATCCAGGGTATATTTTACAAATTTTAAAGGCTAAAATTGGATTACCAAAATTAACTTTGCAAACTTTTAATTTTTGAACTTAAACAAAATTAACTCTGCTAAAATCATTCAAAGTGTTCATAAACTATTGTCATTATTTATAATTAAGTAATATTATCTATGTGTAAATCTAAATATAGGATAAATACCAACATTTTAACCAAAAAGTGGTGAGGTCAGCGAACAACCCATTCCCGAGATTAAATCAAAATTTAACAAAATACCAAACTTATTTTATAATATTATAATTAATTACTAATTGTGACTAAAATTAATAGCTATCTTTGTAGATATAATTAATAATTTGTTACTCATTGAATTGTCCATTTATATGTAAATATATATATCCCAATATACATAGTGAACTCAGTGAAAGGGATAGACTTTTAACAATGGATTTACAAAACATTGCATAAACCTATGTATTGAAATGAACTTATAATTTATCACAATTTGTTTGATCTTAATAATTGAGTTTGATATAAAAAATAATAAATGCGTTATAAATTGTTAACTTGAACTCTATTGTTTTATTTATAATAATTAACTTGGCTCAGTACAAAGTCATCATCAACCAAATATTTAATTGAGATTATTATAGTTCAAATTCATTGGTTATTTACCAAAGTTAACTTAGTTTTTTTTTTTTTTTCTATTATTTTATTGTAACTTAACACTTAAGGTTACTCATGAATTGTATGATATGAAGTATCATTTTTTTTTTTTTTTTTTTAAATAAATTGAATCAATATCATTTTCCAAATTACTTCATATGTTGATTGTATTTGTTAAGTACTAATTTTAAATTTATCACAATATTTTGACAAAATTTATTTTAGTTGTTTTAACCTCAAATTTATCTATTACATCTTTATAAACATTTTATGTTGTCACTACAAAGTGAAGCAATTACAATTTAAGATTCAATGATAAAATTCACTATTATAGGTTATCTTTTATTGCATTGGCATCTCAACGTAGGGCTTTTGCAAGATAACTACCTCAGTGTGAGTTGGTAGATAAATATATAGGCTAAATATCTTACATAATAATATAGAGGTATTGGGACTATTTTATTACACTTTATGATTCTTGCATCTTGTTGGTCTTGACCATGACTTTCTCTGACTATATCGATTTGTGATTCTAGGTGTTACCATTCTTCTGATATCGTTGATACTAATTTTGCATAATTTCATAATCCTACTTTTCACACCTTTGTTCTTAATTCATTGAAACTCAGTAGTTTCGTAGAATTACACGTATAAGTTTCGTAGCCAAAAGAAAAAAATTGTCCGATTTCCTTATCTGTTGATTTTCACAATTTTTTTCACTTCTTTTTGCACTCTCGATATTTTTAAAATTTCCTTCAATTTTTGATCTGGGATTTACATTTTCTTTAATTATAATTATTTATTATTCTGAAATTTTTATTCTTTATCTCTTTCCATTTCACCACAAAAGGTGTGAAAACTATTAATTATTTATTTTGGTAAGGAATTTATTTTTTACTCAATTTGTCATTGCTTTATATATATATCTTAATATCTTTGTATTAATTACTTTATTTAAATTTTCTTTTGTCTTATTTTTATTTACTTTTATATGTAGCAAATACCTGCTAACTTTTTAATTAATCATTATTCCTGAATTTTTTCAAGAATAAGATTTTCTTAGATTCCATGTAGTTTATGGAAATCAAAGTTTTTGGATTTTGACCCTTTTTTACTTTGCCTTTATCTTTAGTTACGTCAATTAATATGAAATATTAGTATTAGATCTGAATTGCATACAACTTTTACTACCATTATATATTCTTAAAATTATTAGACTAGACACAATTATAATTTTTTGTTATAATACTCTAAATGGTTACTTTAAACATAATGCATCGATTTTTTTTTTTTTTAAACTAAAAAAAGTACAACTTGCAAAATTGGTGTTTTCTGTACAATTTGCCTTCAAACCAACCTTGTCAACTTCCACTCAAACCAACCACCGTTAATTTATAGTGGACCTCTCCCGTCATCATACCACAGTACCACAGGTTGGAGTGAACCAAACTGCACAGTAAAAATCTTGGTAAATGTTTACTTTAAGTTGGTGCCGTATTTTTTGGATTTTATTTTTTTATCGTCTACTACATACCTTATCGGTACTTCATAAGAATAAATAATGTTTTCCTTGCACCGATCACTATTTTTCACTGAAAAATCACAATAAAAAACTATCAAATCTAATGTATTTATAGGTTAGACATAATGACAAATGTTTACTTTTACATCTCATGTTATTAAAGATATTTCAATCTATAATATCCGTGATCTAATTTCAAATTATTAATTTCAATAAACTTATGAATGGTTTGGCCAGGTGTGTGTATGTGTATGTATATATATATATATATATATGGTTAACTAATCACACCTAATTAAAGAACTATAGGTCAAGGAAGGTCATTATATATACAGTACCTTACTTGACCTATAGTTCTTTTACTAGGTCTGGGTTTCAGAGACCTAGTCGTCATCATGAATCTTATATCATAGAAGCATAATAATATCAACCTGTATAAGTGAATGAAGTGTGCATGTGCCCTATGATTGATTTCAATATAGCTATAGGATTGAATATGTAACTAATTTGTCAATTTCAAAGATTGTTAAGTAAATAATGAATTGTGAGATACAAACCACTTACTTTGAAAAGGAGTATCGAATTGATGGAAAACCGTTATTTTGAAGACGAAATGCTGAGTCACGCTTATATCGATCTAACAACTCTACTGAATATTTATCCAAACTTTAATTATTACCCAGAGGAATTCAATAGTGTTATTGAAAACTTTTATCATTATGTAAAATAAAGATTTATAATAAAATAACAAGAATTTAGGGTTAACCTAATCTAAATAAATACCAACACATTTAGGCTTACCTAGCCCCTTTGATTGTGTTCTTTTTCCATTTTGATGGATCTGGTGTTTTACTAAGCCTCCCATTTCCTTTAGCAGGAATAACGATACACACTATACAAATTCATAACCATCTGCAACAATCACATGAATAAACAAACCACAGCTGATACCTCCATCATTGAAAGCTCTCACGTGACTTGCTCAAAACAGCTGGTGGCAAAACTCACATGTTCTCTTGGAGCTTGTCAGATTTTAATCCAGTCCTCATATTTATTAAGGCTATTTATTCATATAGTATAGACTAGTAAAGTTAGTTTTGAGACTAATCAATTCCGTAGTGTTGTTCTGCTAACCGAAAAGTATAAAAAACCACTGGTAACACAAATTTAACATCTTTGGAACATGTGAGTTTTGATTTTAACCTCCTCAATTAAAGTTGTTGAAGATGCTGAAAAGTGAGAAATTTAATCAACGCACGAAACATGTAGACACCAAATATCAATTTATTTGTGACTTCATGAATCCTAGAAAATCTAAGTTGAATACTGCCCAAGCAGCAACAACTGCCTAAGTAGCAGCATGGTTATATGTTAACAAAACTCCGTTATAAAATGAACCTCGATTGATTTACGGGACATTTTGGACTTGTTGGATAGTAACTATTTTACTTATTTATTTGTCTTTGGGAGGTCGTGTTGGTTACAGTGACAAATATAAATTAGTTATAAGAGTTAATTAACAAAGATCAGAGCACTGTGGTGACAATATATACAGATACACTTTCAAAAGTCCCTTACCACTCTTGGGAATAAACAAAATAACAAAAAACAAAGTTTTTTGTCAAAAGTAAAATGTTTATTCCTATTAGACCCTTATAGCTATTACAACAACAAAGTTGTCATCTTCAGAGGGAATCTTAAAGCTATTACAACAACAAAGTTGTCATCTTCAGAGGGAATCTTAACAAAGACTAAATTAAAACTATTTACAACTAAAGTGAACAGTTTCTCTACCCCACTCCTCTGGTGTATAGACCTATCAACAATTTGCACCAGAGGAGTGGGGTAGAGAAATTGTTGTATTAGCTATAAGGGTCTAATAGGAATAAACATTTTACTTTTGACAAAAAATTTTGTTTTTTGTTATTTTGTTTATTCCCAAGTGTGGTAAGGGACTTTTGAAAGTGTATCTGTATAAGAGTTAATTGTTTAAGTATGTTTTTCTGTGTTAGGGAATTATATTTTCTTCAGTTCTAAAAATTGATACTGTATATTTTTTCTGTATATTTACTGAAGGAGCTTATTTACTAATAAAAATTGAAGTCTATACCTCCATATCTCAAACTAGATTATCTAATGTGTTCTGCTCCTCTGCTCATTGTGTCTCAAAGAGTACACATAGCCTTCCTGATTTTAAAAGAAATAGTTTATAGAAAATAATGACTCAGTGACAACGAAATTATGTTCCTTTCTCTACAGAGCCTGTTACACTGTCTGCCAATCAGAATACGACAACACAAACTGTTCTGACCGGTTGTTGGTTGTTGTTGGAGAGAACAGAACACGTCTCTTTTAATTTCTTGTCGCATAGGTGTTTAGATGTGTTTGTACAGTACGAAATTTTATAAGATTCATTAGATTAAATAGGTAAAATGTTTCTTTTGCGGGGATTAAGTATATTGTTATTAGCAAATATTGTGTTTGGAGAAAGCGTTTTAGAATTAACAGATGATGATTTTGCTACTAAAACAGCTCAACATGAAACTGTACTTGTTATGTTTTATGCACCATGGTAAAGTATTATTATTATTTTTAACTATAAATATTTTACAATTAATTATTATTAGCACAACTATTATTTAGAATTTAATTTCAAGTTTGCTTACTACATGATTTTTACTGTTAATTTTTTTTTCTAGGTTACCATGTTAGATTTCAATAGTAAATTATTTTTAATTTCTTGTTAATTTTTAGTTCCTGCCTTCAGGCTGGTAAAAACAAAACTGTTTGAATTAGTTCTGGTAAGTTGTGATCAGGACCATTAACATAACTATCTTCTAAAAGTTTCATAAATATCTTAAGCCTACATTACAATGGGAATTTCAGTTAAGCCTAAATTACACCGGGAAAATCGGTTGTACCTCGTTCTAGGATTATTCTATAAAAAATTATGAAAATGTAAAGTATTTATTTGTCATTATATTCAGGATTTACTTATTAAGATCATATTATTTGTCGGAAGAATTGTTTCAACTCCCAAAATGCATTAGTTGTGTAGAAAATAAAGATATGAAATCCTGCTATTTATGTTAGAAATGCTAATGACTATGTTCATCAAGTTACTGAATGGGTAATTACAGATTCTACAGTACTGTTGAATATTATGGTGAAAAATCATGAAATTGGTTACTACCTACCTTAATTTTATAAAAGTAGATCATATTTGATGTTGAGATTGCTTTTGAAATATCAAAACTTAATATTTCTGTAAAAAATAATCAATTTACAAGTTTAGCCTACATGCAATGAGCCTATGCGTGTAGATTCCTAAGTCAAGCATAGCTAACTGAATAGCGTGTCCTTAGATGTATGTGCATTAACTGCTTTCAACAGGTAAATATTACATTTAGGTCTGAGAATGTAACTAGATATATAGTTACCTAGCCAGACCTTAAAACAACAAAGGTCAGGGAAGGTAATTTTATATATATTGTTACCTGCCTAAACCATTATTGTTTTATTGCAACAACATTCTAATATTAGGGTGGTAGTTGCGATAATTTGCACATCATGTAAAGCATACATCTAGGTATGTCTCTTACTTCATACACGAAGTAGGCTATTCCCATTGACATTATTCTGATTTTTTTGAGAAATAATGATATATTAATGATTTTTTTAAGGCTTGAAATGTGTATATCATAGTCAAAAAACATGTGATTAATGAACAAAGTAAATACTCTAATATAGGCTAGTCATTTATATTAACATCAGTTATATTATATTCATAACCTCACCTGGATTTTGTACTTTTAATTCTTATTTTTTACAGAAATATTGAGTTTTTATGGTTTAAAATGTCTTCCCAAAACAACTGTGATTAAAATTTTTCAAATTATGGTAGATAGTAACCGATTTCATGATTTTTTGTCACTAAATTTAACCGGACTGCACAATTTATAATTACACACTGCATGTATGATTCTTTGTTTCATTAAGTTTGGCTAGGTGACTATATATAGGCTATATAGCCTATAATAATTATGTGTATTATAGCTTAATATTATGACGGTGTATGATTGAAGAATCATGTCTTTTAATACAATGGCGTATACAAGTTCTGTTTCATTGTTGTTTTCAATATTAAATACGAATTACTTTATTAGGTCTGGTCAGGTGGTTATATATATACCTGACCAAACCTCACCTATGACATTTACGCCCACTTGTGTAACTTAAGCAACTTAGACACTACTCACTGTGAAGTCGATTTCATACTTTAATATCTCTCATTTTGGTACTTACGTATTAACGCCACCGCAGCAGAAGTTGCTAATGTGCATGCGCCAATATTTGCTTACTTTGCGATATAATTATATATCACGACAGGTTTGGCCAGGTAGCTATATATATATATATAAACACCTGGCCAAACCTATATATATATATATATATATATATATATATATATATATATATATAATCACCTGGCCAAACCTTTCGTAAGTTTATTGAAGTTAATAATTTGAAATTAGATCATGGATAAACATGAGCTTTAAAAGTGAAGTGCCGCCAATCTACGCCTAAAATTTTTGCGACAAATCATAAAATGAAAGTATATGAATCTCAAAGCTGAAAAAAAATGGAATTCTGCTTCCCTTAAACTAGTTTGCTCTTTATTGGCGCATGCACATTAGCGCAACTTCTGCTGCGGTGGCGTTAATACGTAAGTACCCTCATTTTCTAATAAACAAATGAAATGAATTTTGTAACCTTTAAAGTAGGTCTGGTCAAGAGGATATATATATATATATAATGCTGTGGCAATCAACAGCATTACCGCTATTGTGCAGTGCCCTGTCTGTTGTTCTCTATTTGTTAATGATTTTGCTATTATGTGGCTACTAGAGGTATGGCAACTGCCGAAAGAGCCCTTCAACTTGTAATTAATAGACTGTAATCTTGGTCAAGATTAACAGGACTCAAGTACTCTGCTTCCAAAACGAAATGCATTGCTTTTAGTCTTAGAATACTGAATCATCAGCCTTTATTAGTTCATGATGGAATTCAACTTCAAACTACAGAAACTGCTAAATTTTTAGGTCTATTAGCCTATATGATCATAAACTTTCTTGGATTCCACATACACGGCAAGCCCAAAAATATGCTCATACTCCAAGTCAAGGGGCAAGTGCATACAATTACCAAAACATTTGTTAATGTATTTTTTTTTTCCAGTTCAAGTAGAAATGTTTTATTTTATACCCCAATTCAAAACCCTTCATATATGCAAAAATAGTTTTGGTTAGAAATTGTACAACCAAGAGTAACTAAAGTCAAGCTCAAGTAAAAAAGTTTTGTTAATCAGCATAGATTAAGCTTTAATATGATATACTTCCTACAGAGGTAGTTTTTTCATTTATCAATAAATTTCCCAATAAAATTACATTTAAACTTAATTATAATATCTATAATTATAATAATCTATAATCCTAGCTTACTACTAAAAGTCGCTATATTCCCTTATTTATGGACATTGGTAAGCATTTTATCTTATTTTTAAATCAATTATTTATAATTTCGTATTATTAAGTTGTATTTTGATTTCCTAAGATTATGTATAGCGTATTGCATAGAATAATATGATGTGTGATCTTAGGTGTGGACATTGCAAGAAGTTAAAACCAGAATATGAAAAAGCAGCACAGCTTCTTGAAGGCAGTGATCCACCCATTAGTTTGGCAAAGGTATTTACAAAATAACAGACCAGGTTAAGCTTACCTACGCTAAATTATAAATATTTTATTCTCTATAACATAAAACTGTTATCACCAGCAAACATAATTTGGTCATATAATTTTTATAGAACAAATTAAAAAAAAACACTTAAGTAATTTAATTGTTAACAATAGGATACATTTTATCGAGCAGTTTAATTTGGTTTAGCTATCAGAGGTAACAAAATTTAGTTTTATGGTAATGAATTCTTTGTTATTAAACAATTTTGTTTAAGTCTGTATATTTAATTAGATGCAGACTTATAGTTTTCTACTTTATTAAAAATAATTTAAAGTCTGATTAATTTCTGTCACTAAACTCTCAATTGCCTCATCAGAAAGTTCACACTATTTGTCGTCGTTCATCTAATCGTTTACATTTTTATCTGCGATTGTTTCAACAAGTGGAAGCTTATTTAAAAGATGTCTAAGTGGTAGTCTTCATCATCATAAGTGTCTGTGTTTTCAGAAGGGTCAGAAGCATCATTTTCCAGCTTTTCTGTAACATAGACTGTTTAACCTCATTCCATGATTCACCCGACCATAAATGACATCCTTAAGTTTGATTTTATTTAGCCTCTCAACAATAGTTACATCATTGTATAGGTATTCAAGCAAATGTTTCAAAAGTATTGGCACTTAATATTTTCCCTTAGATCCGTGGTCAAGAGTTTGAATTATAGAGAGGTAATGTTAGTCGACAAGAAAACTGCTCTTATATCACCGCTTACCAATTCACATTCATCTGGATGATTGGGTGCATTGTCCAACAGCAGAAGAGCTTTATGTGACAGATTATACCTTCATCAGAAAACATTTTTGTACTTGGCCAAACTCATAAAAAAACCCATGCTTTAAAGATTGAAATATACATCCAAGCGCTTTTTTGGTTTGTGTACATTACTGGAAGATTTTCCATATTCACAATTTTGAAAGCTCTAGGTTTTTTGCTTACCTTATAACTGAAAGTTTAAATTTGTGATCTTCGTTCTGATAAGCACTCTAAAACGGTATTTATCTCATTACTTTTCTTATAACCAGGAGCTGATTATTCCTACTAGCTACAAAAGTCTTGCTCTTAACATTTTCTAGTTCAGTCCTGATTCATCATAGTTTTAAATATGCTTTGAGGTCAATTGGTTTTTGTGAATTATCCCATCAAGTTTTCTAACAAATGAATCGATTACACTTGGATCGACTGATTAACATCTCTCTGGAAATGTTTAATTTCCTAACACCATACCTTTCGATAAAAGTTGTCAGGTAGCAACAACTCTCGTATACATTTGGGTTCCAGTTAAGGTACTTCGGTTACTGACAAAAATATGATCGCGATTCATGATACTTAATGAATCATTTGTTTTATTTTTCAATTAGAATAAGCTTGGATAATAAGGAACCTCGGTTAATCGAGACTACTGTATATAGGTTAGAGTTTAACCCTCGACCTGACAGACAGCCCGGTTTTAACAAATGACTGGGTCGTGGCAACTGTCATGGCTCACTTCACCAACTATAAAACACGTATTTTGCAATTCAACATTACGCTCACTTAGAATTGTCGTATCACAATAAATAAAATACCGTTGGAAAGCTAATGTTCCGTAGATGCATAATCATGCAAAAAAATACCACAAAACGTTATAAATAATATTCCAAAAATTGGTGAAGTTCGCATATTTTTCATGGGTAAAATCGTAAATTTAAACTCTGCGCCTTTTCGTAAAACGCGACGCCATTTTTCCCGATATGATTACAACTCTATTTATCTGTCATTTATGTCAACTAAAACACTGTTCTATAGATCACATGTTTCTCTTTCTAACCGTAGATTACAAATTTTTCTGCGTCTAACAGATCCAGAGATATATCTATTTGACCAGAGAACAAATCTGACGACACGAAATTTATTTGGCATTCGGTGCACTTTACGAAATGACAAATTCATTTTTCATGTCAGAAAAAGGACTTGTTCTTTACACTATGTTGTAGAGGAAATTTCATTCTATAAGTTGGTACCACTCGATATAGGCAATACTTATTTAAAAGGTTTTGTTTTGATCCCGGAACATACGCAATGGTGCGATGTAAATACTGTAACAAATGACGTAGCGCATATTGTTAGGGAATACATATTTATTTTATTTTGAAGGTTTGTTTATACAAATTGTATATATTTTGTATACAAGTTACAATATATGTGTTTTTATATCTAAAGTTTATGTTTTTAGTGAATTTCTAGTTTGTGAAAGGTTTATATTTGTCATAACCTAAAAGGAAAATTGTAAGTCTAGGCTATATGCAAATTTTCTTATATTTAGTGTTTTATTTGATTATTACAAGTGTATATGTGTGTTATTCTTTGTAAAGTATGTTGTTTTAGTGAAATCTAATGATTTTGTCTTAGGCATAGCTTTAGAAAGTTACTAATTACGCCTAAATTGTCGAGGTGTCAACCTAACCTTCAAGCGTCAGAATATCAATATTTTGAAAATCGTCATTTTTATTTTCAAATATGTAACAAATTATTATTTTTTTTCCCTTAAATATATTCACAAATATATTACAAATCTCAAGTAATGGTTGAATAAATTCCAAAAAATCTATAGTATGTTATTCATTACCATTTCTGTAAAATTTCTGCTCCGTTACTCTTCGATTTTTTGGTATTTGACACATCTATCATAGTGATACATCTAACATTTTTTTTCACTATACACCTACATTCTATGCACCTATCTGAACATAATGAGATATAGAACTTTTGTATAAAATATATATTACTATGTTTGGTAAATTGTTGAAAATAAAATGACCAATGTCCCGAAATTCATAAAATAATTTTTACATTTTGAAAATATAACAATTTTTTTTCCCTAAATATATTCACAAATAATACACAAGATTGTGTATATGTTAGAAATAGGTAGTAAGCTATTGATTTTGGATTATACAGATTTTTCCTGAAAAATGGTAACTTCGTTTTTGACATGTAACATACTTACTCCAAAACCATTTCAAAAAATTTTTTTTTTTATTACATAGATTAATTCTATGCATCTTTCTAAGAAAAATGATATCTTATAAGTTAGATTTTGTGTAAAAATAATATATTTTATTAATTTTTAAACAAACGAAGAATTGTCAAGAAAATTAACATGCGCCAGCTCTAGGGTTAATAGGCCACATAAGCCTATTATGTTTTGATTTTGTAGTTAGGAGACGGGCTAACCTTGGAAAGTGGTCCTTGGTATTACCTAGTAGTATACAAATAGAAAAACACACTATGTGTTTGAACTTGTTTTTAGTTCTTAAATATTTTGTAAACACTGTTCACTTTCTCAATCAATAGAGAGTATAAAAAGAAGATAAAATTATTGTAATTTGGTTGGAGATGGTGGACCTGTGTTGAGTGTTAAACCACAAAAGAATGTTTTATTATTATTATTATTTTGGTTATTGTTATTGTTATTGTTATTGTTATTAAATTACCTATTCCATTTTTTAATTAATTATATAATTTTTTTAATAAGCCTGTTTGGAGATGATAAAGGATGATTTATCTATGATTAAGGTTATATCTAATGTTTTCTAGATTTTGTGACTCGTTGATGAGACAGTTGCCATCTTCTTAGTTCTGAGAGGTTACATTCTGGAGGGAGTGATTTTATAATTTTTGTTGTGAAACAATCACAAAAATGCCAATGTTGTGGGTTGCTGCATGTTGGGCAGTTGTTTTCTCTATATCAATGATTTTTACATCATGTCTGTGGCCCATTCATCCTGATGCTTGTTGTCTGCGGTTAGGCCAATATATTGAATTGGGCAAAACCTGTACTGCAGTTGGTAAACTTTTTTTGTTTTACATTTGTTGATGACCTTTAATTTAAAATTCTTTTTTACTGGAGAAACTGTTGAAGTTATCCAGTAACGTAATCGAACTTATCCAGTAATGTAAGGATTTTGCATGTTTTGCTTCTTGGCCTATTACATGGAAAAGATGGGGAAGATTAGGTTGTTTAGATGATATCGGAGCTGGGTTTCGGTTTAGATTAAGGATAGAGGTACTATCTTCAGGTATCAGAAGGGCTTCGACAATATGCGTATTCAGTAGCAAATGATGTGATAGGAATTTAGAAACGAGTTGGTCCCAAGGGTATGGTAGGAAAGACAGTAAGGAACAATAAAGAAAACAAGAGAAATTAAGTAACATGAGCAGAGAGAGAGAAAGAGAGAGACGAGTGCTCTAGGTGACTCTATAAAACGGAATGATTTCGAAGTTAATATGGCTTGTATTTATAGGTTGCACTTCAACCTAGTGGGTGTGTATGTCCCCCACTCTGCATGGCCTTGAGTAATTCAATGTTTCTCCCTCTGTTGCGAGTTATTTATTTACAAGCCTACATGTTACATATGTATACAATTATATTTACATACAACAATTTAGCGTAACGATACTAAGGGGTAGCGTGTTGCTACATACCTCTGCCCTAGTTAAAGCTAGTAGTTTGTGTAGATTTTTGGTCTTGTGTTAAGCTGAGTATGTCTTTGTAGTCCGTGTAATATAGTTCTGAAGTAAGCGATTTCCATTTTGCCAGTGTTTGACTGCTAGTGCTGACTTGTGCCTTCTTTGGACTTGACACGTAGTCTATTGTAGTGCTGCTGCTCCCTGTTGGAACGTATGGAGGGTTCTCAATAGGAGTTACCAACTGGTAATCCTTTGGTATGGAAATAATCTACCAAACTTGTTGCAGAATTTCTTCGAGATCGTGGTCGATCAATGGTAAATGTAAATTAGGTGAAGAGAATCGTGCTTCAGTGAACATTGTAGGTTGATCTCGCTCATCTGTCATCTTGTACATAAATGTCATTAATATTAATAGCTGTTGCTTTATAAATGATGTTTTTGTCTGTTCCTGTTTATCCCAACATGAAGCGAACTGGTTTTTTTACAATACGTCCAGACTTTGTTGTGTAATTGCTTTGTTGTACTTGCTTGTTTTGATCGATATAGCATCTGGTAGTGGTGATGGAAATGAATTTTGTAAATTGGCTGGTGCCGAGTAACGAGTTTGTTTAGACTTGTTTGTTTCTTCTTTACTCAGGAAGTAGGCTGTTGCTCTGTGGATGATATGTCATGGTTTGGATCCGTGATATTCCCAAAAGGTATGTGAAAGTTGAGAATAGTTGTGACTCAAATTGTCTGCCTTGGTTTGTGGTGATGCGTAATGATACACCAAAGCGTTAGATCCAATTGGCATAGAATGCATTGGCTACTGTAGATGCTTATTTGGACTGCTTCTGGCCAATGAGTGGTTCTGTGTATCATTGTGAGACAATATCGTTTCTTGTAAGACAGCGGCAAGGGTCCTACTATGTTGGATGTACTCTAACCTTGTTGACGGGAATTTCCCAAACGGTGTGGATAGTATGGTGATGAATCTTGTCTCGTTGACAGTATATATAACTTTGTGTCCAGATTCCAACATCTTGATTCATCCCAGGCCAAAAGCAATGTTTTACCACTAGTTGTCGCACGTCTCTTTGATATCTGAAAGACTGATGTCTTGTACACAGATTCTCTTAATTTCATCGGTACATAAGGTCTGGGTTGGACTGTAGAATTTTTGCAAAACAATTTGACGTTTGTTCCAGGTATCGGTAACTGTTTTGACGTAAGTTATTTTGTTTCAATAAACTCTTGATCTCCTGGTCCTCTTCTTGGGCGGCTGCAAAGGCGTTAAGATTGTCCGGAACGCAAATGTTTTCAATTCATTATAGTGTCTCTGCTACTATGTTTTCTGAACCTTCATGGTACCTTATGTCGGTTGTAAACTGTGAAGTGAAATTAAGTTGAGTAATTCAGTGTTTCTCCCTCTCTCTGCTGTGAGTTATTTATTTACAAGTCTAAATTTACAACTGTGTACAATTATATTTACATACAACCATTTAGCGTAACAATACAAAGATGTGACGCTACAGATGTGTTGGGATCCGAAAGCTTGGGATGAACTGACATGCGTTTTAGATGTGTAGGTTGTTTAAATAAGACCCCTGGGAGATTCTGTAAGAAGATTATTAAAATTTATTATTTTTAAATGTTTAATAATCACTTTTTATAATTTACACAGGTGGATTGTACAGAAGCTGGAAAAGAATCATGTAACAAACATTCTGTATCTGGATATCCAACGCTGAAAATTTTCCGCAATGGTGAAGTCTCTAAAGAATACCAAGGGCCACGAGATGCCAGTAAGTTTAAGAACTATTACAACAACATAATAAATTTCAGTATTATACAAATACTCTACTACTACCAATATTGTAATTTATAATTTATAAATATTGGTTCATTGTGAGATTCTAAATGTTAATTACAATTAGCCTAAAATTTGTGTACAACTCAAAGTAACTATGATTAACATAGGACTTAACGTCTTCAATATTCTGCTTTTACCATTCAATGACAGCTGTTTTGGCTATTCAGCCATTAAGTTAAGCAGGACGTGTTGTCAATTACACTTATAAAAAACCATTTACAGCACATTACATTAACCTTTTGAATCCCAGGTTTAGCAGAGCCAGGCATTCCCCCAGCCCGGGATTTTTTTTGCTAATTTACAGACTATTTTTTAAAAATTTGTACAAAATCTAAAAATGAAGTAAACATAATAATATATGTATGTATTTTGTTCAGAAAGAACAGGAGAAGCTGAAAATAGTATAAAAAATAACATATTTTTTTTTTTTTTTTTTTTTACCAGAAATTTCAAAAGCAAAGTTACAGTAAAACTAAACAATTTTTTTTTTGAAAATCCCATATATACATTTTGTAAGAAATTCAATTTCCTACATCCAAATGTTTATAAAATTAAAAAATCTTATCTCCTACATGAATTATGTCCAAAAATGCAGTACGCTGTAAAAGTAAAAAAATTCAGATTTAACCCTACAAGTGGTAACTGTCCATGTACGTGGACGATGAACGACGGATAGTTCAATTAAAACACGTATTTTGCAATTGAACATTTCGCCCACTTAGAATCGTCCTATCGCAATAAAAAAAATAGTGTTGGAATGCTAATGTTCCATAGATACATAATCATGCAAAAAAAATACAAAAAAAAGTTATAAATAATATTCCAAAAATTGCTGAAGTTCGCGTATTTTTTATACATAACGTCAAAGATTTGCGCAGATAACTTGTTTACAAAACTAACGTCATGTTTGTCTAATAGTCCCAATTCGAAATTTCTGTCAAACAGATTTAACATAACACTGCTCTATAGATTACATCTTTCTCTTCCAATACGTGCTTTTCAAATGTTTCCACGTAATATAGTTTTTATTATTTAAAAATTAAACAAAATCAAGAATTTTAACGCTATTTTACACACTAAAAATTACATTTTTTGCAATTCAACTTTTATCCTAGTAGATATTATTTTATCAAAATGTATAATATACCATTGTAAAGGTAATGTTTCAATGTTTCATAACCAAGTTTAGAAATTTTTTTGACACCAACAGTTGAAAAACACTACTTGACTCAAGTAAACGTTCATAGTGCTAGGTTGTGTCATTTTGCCGCGGCGAGGTTTATTTAGATAGAAAAACTCATCTATATGTTCATATAATTTTACGAAATGGTAAAACTTGTCCAAATGTTATAAGTTGACAATATTATATAGTATTTTTCTTTCTCTTTCGATTTATGAAGTCGAAATTATCCTAAGTTATATAGGTTATTAGTTATGTCCATTCTACGAAATGATCCTCTGAACTTTCAGACCGGTTTGCGATATTTGGTGTCTAGACAGTCTTGAAGAATCCAATCTTTATTTTTATACAATCTTGTCGTTTTTGATACAACTGTAAAGAGGAGGTTTCAATGTTTAACCTTGTATTTGAAACACATCTGTAGAAGAAAAATACAAAGGCTGTTGTACGTTAGGAAACCTAGAGATAACCTTATTTTGTTAGTTCGATCACAAAGTTTTTGCCGATGTGAAAATTTCAAAGTGTAATAGCTTTGTGTTTTTATAGTGAATATAAGTTTCATGAAGTGATTTTTTTATTATAATTTGTTTATACAACTTAAAATTAATGTGTCAATGTTTGTAGAGTGTAGTTATTTGAGTGATAATTCATATTATCAATGTATTTTGCAGGCCTAGTCTAGCCTACATGTACTTTTGGAATTTTTAGTTTCAAGAAGCCATTTATTTATTATAATATATATATATATATATATATATATATATAAACATAGTATATAAATGTATATACAACTTATAATAAATGTGTCAATGTTTGTAGAGTGTATTTATTAGAGTGATATTTCATATTATTGTTTTTTTTTTCACAGCCCTAGTCTAGCCTAACCTCAACGTCTAGGCTATTGTGGAGGTAGATTTTCATCATAAATGACCCATGTCTAATGAAAATTTTATAAATTGATTTTCCTTTTTAGCAACTTTTATCCACAAATATATTACAAATCTGTAGTAATTGTTGAAAATATTCAAAAAAAAATATTGTATGGTTTACATTACCATTTCTGTGAAATTCTTGCCTGCGTTACTCTCCGTTTTTTTGGTATTTCACATAAAAACTCCAAATATTTTACATCTAACATTTTTTTTCACTATACAGCTAAATTATATGCACCTTTTTGAATATAATTATATATAGAAGTTGTATTTCCATACATATTACTATTTTTGGTAAATTTTTGAAAAAAAAGTATAAATTTACCTTTTTTAGAAAAATATTTAATTTTTTTTTTGAAAATGTAACAAATGTATTTATTTATTTTTTTCTAAATATATTACAAATCTCTAGTAATACTTGGAAAAAATTCAAAAAAATTTTTTTGTATGGTTTACATTACCATTTCTGTGAAATTCTTGCCTGTGTTAATTTCCGATTTTTTGATATTTCACATAAAAACTCCTAATGTTTTACATCTAACATTTTTTTTGACTACACAGCTATATTATATGGACCTTTCTAAATATAATGATATAAAGAAGTTGTGTATAAAATATATAGGCTATTACTATTTTTTGTGAAAAAAAGGATCAATTTATCTTTTTTCGTAATTTTTTTTTGAAAATGCCAAATTTTTATTTTATTTTTTCTAAATATATTTACAAATATTACACAAAACTTTTGTATATCTTGGAAAAAGGTAATAAGCTATTGATTTTGGATGATACAGGTTTTTCTGAAAAAAGTTAATATCATTTTTGACATCTAACATGCTTACTCCGAAACCGTTTCATATATATATATATATATATATATATATATATATATTTTACATAGATAAATTCTACGCATCTAAAAAAATATATATGTGTGTATTTATGTGTGTGTATATATATATATATATATATATATATATATATACACACACACACACTTTACAGTTCTGCTGCGTCCATGGGATATGATTTTGCAATGTATACTGCGTCCGTATATGGACGCAGTATCGCAACTCCATAGTAATTATTGAGCATTAATATTATTTTGGTGTTTGAAGTGCTGAGATTAGAGTTCTGGGTTTGTGTTTCCTGAAAAATACATATTTTCATAAGGTTTTTTACTTTCAGGCTCTGCGTAACATTTTTTAAAGTTTGAGTGGAGTTGGTATTAATGCCATATTAGTGAGCAATATACATTTTAGTACAGCGTTCGACCAATAGATAGCAACAGTGAAGGCCTGTGTATATTGTTTGGTGTATATCTTCAACATCTTTCAAGGGATACTGCGTCAGTAAGCTTGGCAACACTGTTTTTACAATGACTAATGTTACTTTAAAACCTTTAACAGGAAATAAGTGTTGACTCTTGATGGAAACTTTCTGACTATGTCAAATGAAACCAGAACCCCATAGTAAACAATAGTTTAATTATATATAATTTTGAGACATTTATTTCCATATGATTCTTTAACATACTTTCAAAAATTAATGTAGGGAGCAAAAATTAACTAAACAATAAATACAATAGTGTGGTATTTTATTACAAAACTTAATAGTAAATTAGTATGTTATACTACTATTACTACTATGTTATACTACTATGTGTGGCACATTTTTATATTTCCACGTTAGCTTACCATTTGAAGTTGTTTAAAATTTAAGTGATAATTAATTATAATCTCAACAAGTATTTAAGAACGCACAATTACCAGAAAACCTTTTTTTAAATAGCCCCTACGTTACATAAATTTATTCATATAAATCGAAATTAATTTGAGAAAGGAATGTTTTATTTTATTTTTACTTGGAGCTAAATTTTTCCGTTTTTGCTAACTTGTTGGGTCCTAGAAATTTTGAATGGCGTCTCCCTTTTGGCTCCTAAACCAATATTATTGCAAAAACGACAGTCACAAAATTTATTCCATGTTGATTTTTTATATTCTTATATATATATATATTTTTTTCTTATTTAACAACTTTCATTAGTGGGTCCTATTAAATCATTGCAACAAGTAGGTCCGGAACTATATAAACAGGTATGGAACATTGTAGGAAAAATTATAAAGAAATTTTAGTTCATTTAAAAAGTGTTAATTTTTTAAAAAATTTTTATTTTCTGCTTTTCAGTCTTGTACAATCCAGCTTAATACCTGGAAGGCAGAAATTTTGCAATATAAATTAACAACAGCGGAGTGAGCAGGGGGCGTCACCAACTAGTATATAATAATTCAATATTGTCATCCAATCCTGAGCTCTGTTTAAAATTCCAAACCCTTGGCTCATCGGGAAGTTAGTTTAAAATCGATTAAAAAATTTCACCCAAATAGACAAACAAGAATGCGAGTTAGTAAAAACGAATTAATGAATAGCTATAATTGTTTCGTCTTGAGGCATCTACCAGCTAATGAAAACGTACAAACAAGTTGACTATAATTTATACAAACAAAGCCAGTAAACAGACAACAAAGAGTAACTAGGATGGGGAGTTGGGAAAACCTTAGTAGCTAATAACGAGGGTAACGGGCTGGGTTATTGTCCTGGGTTACAGGTAAGGTTTTAGAAATGGTGTTGAATTTAGAAACATTTTGTTATTTAAATTAAAAGAATTTTTCTATAACATAGATCTATTAATTTCTAAACATTCTAAATGATTTAGTCATAGACATTTATTTTCAATATATAAGATTTTAAACGTTCTTTTCGGGATCAAAACTATGGCCTAAGTCAAAACTGGTTAGCAAAGTTAGAGTTTTTATAACAATACTTCTAACTATGTTTGTGTTTCTGGACATAATATAGTTGGATGTTACTTTAAATTTCCATTATTTGTTTCATTATTTAAAATAGTTTTTCAAAGTCTGTTAGATTGCTTTAAAACATTGTAAACAACTAACTTTAACATAAAAAATATTAAACTAGTGGACCCATGCGACCATTCATAGTTCATGGGAAAAATAAGCAAATAGGCCTAATAAACAACAGTCCTGTATTTAAAACTATAACCTTGAACTATTAACTAATGATTGACTCAATTCTAACATTGTACCAATACACTAGTATTTAAGAGGCGGTCGGAGTCAACCCAACCGCTAACGGCTCAGATCCCCAGTTTAACATGGGGCGGGTATAGTTTATGTTTTCCTTACCGAGAACCAGCACGTTCAGTAAAAAATCGTAACAGCCAAATAATTTGTTACTAGCATACGTATCAGCCTATACAAATTTGTTTACGAAAAGTTTTGTTTTCTATTTTTATTTTAAGAAATGCACCATCTATTTCTCCATAAGACTTCCATGTTTTTCTAGCAAAACCAATTCCGTTGTAAAAATTCGATCTTAAAATAAGTATGTTTTAAACTTAAACATACATCAACTTAAGTATTGTGACGTTAAAATTGCCGTCTAATATTTCAATTATATTCACTAGAAGTATTTTATTTTGTCGTTTAAAAATACCTCTGCAATTAGAGTTTACAGAGTATGTGGATCGGCGGCCGTGGTGGTTCATCGATGCCACGCCAGGTTTCACTAGCGTCGCTCACCGGCAAGGAAGATTGCAAATGTCATACAATTACCGGTATCATTCTTTTTACCGACTTCAAAAAAGGAGGAGTGTTTTTTTATGTGTGTTCGCGCATATTTCCGGAACGGTTCGAGCGATTTCATTGGGTATGGTTTCATTTAAAAGGGTATGGTCCCGAGATGATCCCATTTCTTTTCTGACTTGATTGAGCCAGTACTTGGCCAGTATTTGCAAAACAATGCCAAAATGGTGCCTGGTTGACACGACTAGTTGGAAATATTATTGTTTAATATTGATAATATTGAATAATATTGAAAATGGTACATATATATATCGTTTAAAATATTATTTCAAAATAAATTGAAAGCTACTTAATAAAAGCACTAAAAGTGACAAAATAAATAATTTTTTATCAAAAAAAGACCGACTTCAAAAAAAGAACAAAAATAAAGAAAAAATATATTCAACATTAATGTGTATGTAATAAATATAATTTAAAAAATATATAACATGTAACTAAAAAGTATTAAATAATAATGTGTTATAATAGTAATTCCGACTTCGTAATAATTATATTCGTGAAATGTAGCCTAAACTGATATTTACAGAAACTAAAACGAGTGTTTATATCTTGTTTTTTTTCATTTCTTTTTTTTTTTAACTCGACGCCATGATTGTTCAAGCGATGAGCTATTATACCGAATACTCTATGACACGATTCTTTGAAATTTTGTCTGTTTTCTCTTACTACTTACTATACTTGCGAAAATACAATTTTGTATTTTTATTGTGAGTGCACGATATATTTTAGGTATAAAGGCTAAATAGCGAGTAGTCCTATTTTTTGACACTAGAAAAGTTCAAACGGTCAATTATGAAAAAAGGTACCTCGAAAGGTATACTCATAATGAATGCAACGATCGTGGCGTCGACTTCAAAAAAAAAAGGAAAAAAAAGAAGAAAAAAACAAGATATAAACACACGTTTTAGTTTCTGTAAATATCAGTTTACATTTCACGAATATAATTATTACGAAGTCGGAATTACTATTATAACACATTATTATTTAATACTTTTTAGTTACATGTTATATTTTTTTAAATTATATTTATTACACATTAATGTTGAATATATAGTTTTTCTTTATTTTTTTATTTTGGTTCTTTTTTTGAAGTCGGTATTTTTTTGTTAATTTGTATCAAACGTTTGTGATTTAGTTACTCAATACGACCCTTGAATAGAAGTCACGGGTATATTTTTACTAGTATAACATTCAAGAATAAGATCATTGAATTCGTACAGTGATTGGCTATAAAAATTCAAATAAACTAAAACTATTAGATGAAAACTTAAATTTAATAATAATTATTTGTAGCAATTAGGCTACTCATTAAGAGGTATGTCTGAAAATTGAAAGTACTGTACTACTTGATATTATTGAAACCACCTAAAAGCGTATTTTTTAGTCTTCGTGAGACTAAAGGTGATTGCCCTATAGTTTGTCCAAACAGCCGTGCGCTCTGAAGGATTAGGGCGACCCTTGCTCCCCAACGCGCAGACACACTCACACGCGCTGCTCGGCCTAACTGCTGCTAATGGTTCTTCTATGAATCACAAACTAGCCCTTGTGCTACAAAATCAAGTTTTTCTAGATTTTAACTTTACCTAATTTTTACTCCAATTACTGAACTCTAAATATTATTTCTCGCAAAATGAGTCCAAACACGGTACAATTGTGACAACTCTAACAGGTTTATATGAGTTTAAAAACTAGAAAATAAAATTAAAACGAGTTCTTTATCACGTATTTTATATTGTAATAATCAGACGTCTTTAATGTAAGAGTAATCAGATCAATAACATGGAAACTGTTATTGTAAAGTAACATTTAAAACGAATTTGTAATTATTTGTATTTTGTTTTACTGTAATATACGTTCCCTGTTATATTGATTCTGATTATAGTTTATTTTTTTTACGTACGTCCATGCCGATCAGAATTGTTATCAATTGTTTACTTTTAGGGTTTTATTTATGGTAATTATTATTTTATGCATTTTCACTGGATTTTTATTTGTATTTGTTTTAATAGTGTTATGCCTTTATTGAATTTTGAACCGTTCATAGGTTTAGATCTGCGTTGTTTTTTCCGATGTAATATTTTAATGTACACTTTCCGTTTTTCTTTGTTATCTCTCGATTATAACATTATATTGCATTTGTTATACCTATTTTGAAATTGTTTACCATTATGACCATTTTAATATTTAAACTATTGTTTTACTTTTGTTAATTAATTATTGTCATGTATGACAATAAAGTACTTTTGTACTTTTATAATCGATATGTAGGCCTACTTATGGTTTTTGCCATTTATCTTTACATTAGTAAATAAAAAAAACAAACACATTTATTTGTTTAAACATTAAAAAAAACTGTTTTGTTATTTTTTTACCTTTTATATTTTGATCTATTTTATGTAAAATGTATTTAAATAATGTCAACGAATAAAGATTTATATTGCAAATAAATAGGGGAAAGTTGGTCATGAAGAGCCGCGTTGTAGTCAATGTGCTAGGAAGGTGGTTACAGCCAGACTTGAGTATGGAGTAGGTAGAATGCCAAAACACAAACAATGTGGAAACCATTGGACCGTGCTAATGGTCGACCTCTTGGGTCTATATAGTCTGCTCAGAATTAGGGACCCGGCCGGCGAGCGGTGAGGCGGCCCAGTGAGTGAGTCATACTCCTAATCCCGTTATACAAACAGAAGACAGGCGGCAATGATATATATTTGCAATGATATAAATGATTGTAATAAATAACTATTTCAAATCTTATTTAATGTTATTCGATGAATGCCTACAAATTTCCCCATTTTTCTCATACAGACTAATATGATTTCTGGAATCTCTGGTCTTGTAAGAGTTACGACGGTAATTAATTGAATTTTAACAGTGAGTTGTTAAAATTTACTACAGTTCTCCCAAATTTTACAAGGCGGCTATTTCTAATTTAATAGCAATGCAATTAGAAATTTATATTATTGTTACATATTTTTACAGAATATGTTTCTATTTATAATCTAATATTCTAAGAATAGTTTCTATTTCAATCTATGAATACCAATCAATATGACTTAATCGATTCTTAAAAATAGTGATTTGAGAAATAGTACGCGAGTACGGGACAGCAGGGCACGGTAAAATATAGGAATGATTGTACCGTACTACACTATTGGTTACCGACTGCCGATTAGGGATGGCGAATAAACATCTTATTCACACTATTTGTTCTAAATAAGGCTTTTGTTCTGTAATCATTTTGTCGTTTCATGATTATATATATCGAAACATCGATGTTTCCAATAATTTTGCCATCACTACTGCCGATAGTGGATGATGTTCTCCTATTAGCTAGAGGGTTTCTAGTAGTACTAGTGGCCGCGGCGATAGTGGCGCTACCGTATTCTTACATGTGAAGGCGCTGTGAAACAGCGATATCTTTGTTGACTCCGGCCCCCTCTTAATTACATACTTGTATTTTAAGATTACTGTACAGGTCTTCATAATTAAAATTGTTGTAAAACCATGTAGGCCTACTTATTACTTGACAATATGAACTTCTGTTAAAATAGACGTTATAGTTATTATTGATACTTTGTATATCCTATTAATAAAGAATTACAATTCATTACATTTAGGTTATTAAATACAATATGTGTAACTTTGGTCTACTTTGGAATTTAAAAATTTGGGTTATTGTATATAATGAATAACTGAATTCTAATATTGTAGGCCACCAATACATTAATCTTTAATTCAATACTTGTATTTTTTAAAATACAGTACATTTCTTCCTATGTAAAATCGTTCTAAAACGATGTAAGCCTAGGCGAATACTTTTTCTCAATATGACTTATTTTAAAATGAAAGTTATAGTTATATTTAATATTTGTATTAAAGCAATCTCAATCATTACGTTTAGGTTAATGTTTAATACGACAGACATTACTTTGTTGTGCTTTCTTATTTAAAACTAACATATAAAATAAAACATATTAAAATAGAAAGGTAAGAAGTGTCGCACACTCCTAGTGATCTGACGAATACATGTAGTTTCAATAACGCAGGTCTCTATAATAGTTACAAAACCCATTGGAATGCTAAGTGTAATTATATATGAAAAGAAAAGATATTTATTATATAATTTTTAATAAATCATTTATTTTAGATGTCTTAAATATTTGCATACATTTAGGTAATACGCTGCAGTTTAGTGGGATTGGCATCATTTCGAGTTTTTATTTGACCACATTTTCACTTTTTAAGTGTTTGTAAACTAAAGTAATTTAATTTAGTATAAAATAAATATTAGGAAATTACAAGAAAGAATTTAAAACATAGGTTTATCCTAAATTGTAAAAGCTCTACCCAATGGGTAAGGTAACAATGGTGTTAGAGTCAGTAGACTACCATAGGACTCATTACAAATAATTCTAGTTCCTTTTGTACCTCAACAGCCTATAACTCCTTTGTTTTATTAGGGAGGGGAATTATAGACTAGCATGGAAGGACAGCTAATTTTGCAGCTTAGTCAATTTATGTCTCGAAACAAATTGTGACAAAACATTTTTTTTAAAGTTTAGACTCTAGAAAATTACAAACAAATAGATTTTGTCAATAAGCTTAAGCTAAGAATCTTAAATACATATTTTTGTTTGCCATTAAAATAAAAATATTTTGACACTTTGTGATAATTATTTTGTACATTTAGTGGTTTTCAAGATATTTATCATTAAATATTTCAAATGGACGCCGTTATGAAAATGACATACAATTTTTATTTTTGGTTAACTGTAAAATGTAGCATGACAAAATGCTTATTAAAAATTAAAATTTTAAATATAGCTATGATGACAGTTGTCACTCATTTTCGAAAAAAAAACACAAAATGGCGGCTAGATGAAAAACGGTACGTATTTTACCTGTAGTTATATCACCTTTTTTGGTTTCTAATTATATAACCCAATTAGAGTGATTGCCGTGCAGTTCCAGTATAAGATATTTTTAAAGTAAAAACGATGCCCAAACTAGGGAAACACCCATAATTTAATATCACAAGTTAAATAATAAAATATATACATTAGAACCTAAATAACATAAAATATTCTTTCCTGAGGAATTGTTTTAACTCAAGAGCTATCGACAAACAAATCTACAATGCTGACGAATCAGCATTATTTTGGAAATGTCTTGCAACTCGAACATTGGCATTTGAGAGTGAAGGTCAAGCCGAAGAGCATAAATCCAAGCATTAAGCGGATTACGATCATGTCACCCAGCAACACAATCCATAAGCTTAGACTTTTTGTGATTGGAAAATTTAAAAGACCAAGTCCATGCAAGAGAACCAGAGCTGGAAACTTATCAGTAGTCTATTTCAACCAAAAAAAAAGGTGGATGAACCAAAATATGATTCAAGAATGGTTTGAGGAGAAATTTGTGCATCAAGTCGGAATTTTCAAATCTAAAAACTTGTCTCAAAGACGGTTCCATTAATTGACAATGCTCTGTCTCATCCTACTAGTTTTCACAATTGTTAGTTATATTTTAGTTTTTTTATTTATTTGAATATATTTAATTTGAAGCTTTTATATATAGAATAAAGCTCACTGTGTAACACAAATTTGAGTTTTTGTTACTTAAGTACAGTTTATTACCTTTTAAGCACTTTTGTGGATTATCCACAATGACCGTCCCATCAAACTCTGCGGATAACCGGGAGTGTACTCTACTTGGGAATTGTAAATGGAATAGAGTTTAAGACATATACCATATTTTAATTCATACCTTTTGATTTGATTAGATGGCATTGTGAAGTATATGAAGGCACAAGTAGGACCGAGTTCCAAAGAACTTGCCGATTTACCAGCTCTAGAAGCTTTCACCAGCAAGGATGAAGCTGGAGTAGTAGGCTTCTTTGATGGAGAAAGCGAATTAAAAGTACAATTCTTTAAACTGGCAGATATACAAAGAGAAAAAATTCGTTTTGCCCATGTCACAAATTCAAAAGTCTTGGAAGAAAAGAAGCTTAAGTAAGTTTGATTTTAGTTTATACGTATAATCAAATTAATACATTTTAGAATTTCTTTCTCTATAATTTTAATTATTTTATTAAATCTAATATTTTTTATTAAGTTTTTCTTTAATGCTTTTAATACTTTGAAGATTGTTTAGACAATTTTTTTACTTTATTCATTGTGTCAAGTTTATAATATTTTGTTAATAGCTTAAACAAATTTTGTTTTACTATTTTTTTTTATATATATATAAATTATACTGGGCCAAAGAATTTTGCTAGCTACAATTCACAATTAGACCTATGTATGTTTATTAAATCTGTCTTTAAATGCAATAATTAGCTATAAATGCTTCATTTGTTTTAAATCAAACCAAATAAATATTCTATCTTGAGAAACTCTTAAGACAAGTTTGTTTCTTACCAACAAACAAAACAACATATGATTATTATTATTTTTTTTTTATTATTATTTTTTTTTTATTTATTTTTTTTTTTAGTCCATGGTAATGTTATATATACACTAGCTCATTAATATGTTGGTGTGTTTACCTAAATTCGCTTTATTATTTAATACTCTGGAAATTAATTAGAGTTTATAAATTAACTTGTCTTGAAAAGATTAACCCTAAGCTCAATAAATAATATTTTAAAATACAATTTTTGACACGACCAGATCTGTAACTTTTACTTTTAATATCTTCCTTTAAAAGTGAACTTTTAACTCATAGATTGCTTTAACCACAGGGTTTACTCTAGGGTTTTAGTAAATCCAAAATAGCCATTCTTTGGTTCGGAATGTTAAAAACTGAACCAGATTGGATTGAGTTTCGAGTAAATCTTTTAATCAATAGCATTCTTTGCAGGTCTCAAAATTGTGAATGTAATCAACATTTTTAAATGATGGTTGTGAACATTCATATTCTGTTTTTGGTTGATAAATTCGCAAAAAAGTGTCTTATTCCAATTTCATTAAAGTCTATCTAAACTCTTATTTCTGTTTAAAACTCTTAACTGTTTTTACCATTTAATTATAAATATAATTTACAATAGATAAGACTCTTCAATCTTGGAAAAGGTCAGTCATAGATTATATACAATACATTAACTGATTGTTTATACATATTATCAACAAACAATTAACATCCATCTGTTAATTGTGAAATAATACTTACATTGAACTTGCTTGATGGTTGTTGTTGCTAAATATTTTTAATAGTTTAACATTTGTATTTATATGTCACTATACAGCTTTAATTAATTGTTTTTTTTATTATACAGGAACAAAGTTGTTGTATATCGTGCTAAAAACCTAAGTAATAAGTTTGAAGATGATTCGGTTGTATATGATGGAGCAGTAGAACAAGAAGCAATCTTAACTTTCATTAAGGAACAATCGTAAGTCATTTTTGTATTTTTAATAAATTTATTGATATAATCAAATTTAGTGGAACCTCAATATAATGATTCTATATACATTCCCACATTCATTCATATTTACCAGGCCCACAAACAAAATTATAAAAAACATATTTTCATCATTCATTGCATGATCATTTTTTGGATGAAATGATAAAATCTTAGTCTACTATTATTTCTCAGTATAATCTTTTTTTTTTAAGCAACTAAATAAATAACTGAAATCTAATTTTATAAATTTTAATTAAATTAAAACTATGTGTATGATGTTAAATTAATTCCTGCTTTATTTATAAACTTCTGCAGGCAAACTTGTTTGAGGAGACATGTAAAGCTCTGACTGTGCATGCACATAAAATATTTCCATGCCTATGTTTGATTCTTTTCATTCATGTTTTGCATTCTACAATGAAACCACAAAAAATTATCAGTGGTGACACTAATACAAAAAACCTAAGTTTGACATTTTAGCAATTATATTTTTCATGTTTTAGGACATTTCGAAGAGTTAACAAAGACCCTAACCAAGTCTAGAAATATTTCCTTATTGTTTTATTTCATGGAAGAGAAACCTTTTAAGTCTACAGAATGGAGTCTAACAATAGCTGTCATCTGTTCATACAATTCAAGAAATGTTTCATCGTAGGTTGTTTGTCAAAAGAAATGCAGCTAGGAAAATAATTTAACAGATTATTAATTTAATATATTGAGAAATAATATACACATAATTAAAAACAAATGCAGTTAGGAAATTAATCTAAGAGATTATTAATTTAATATATTGAGAAATAATATACATATAATTAAAAACAAATGTAGCTAGGAAATTAATCTAAGAGATTATTAATTTTATATTATAAGAAATAATACACACATAATTAAATACAAATGGAGCTAGGAAAATAATCTAACAGATAAAAAATAATATACACATAATTGAATCATTTTGGAGAGGAAACTTTTCTTTCTTCACAGTGTCATTATTGTATTGATTTTATTAAATGACTACCAAGTACTACACAATTTTTTCTTTTCTTTTTTTTGGAAGTAAATTGGTGTAAATTATTTATTATTTTAAAACTAATCGACTCTTCTGTTTATTTAGGCCTACAAATTATTGATGATAAAAATATAAAACTAATTAAATATGATAAAGTAAACATGTAACCAAAATGTTACAAAGAGTTAATATGCTTTGTTTTCATTTGAAACTTCTTATTTATTTATTTTGTTTAGATTTTGTATGGATAGGAGACACACGCTTACCTTTGAAAGTGGTCCTTGATATTACCTAGTAGTACACAAATAGAAAAACACAACACTAAAGTAGGTAAAACCAAGGCCTGTTATAATTTTGCACGAGTGTCAGTCTGTAAGTCGCAGCCCGTCTACACAGACAAGATGATAAATCCTATATATTTCTAACTTTTAATTTAATATTTTTTGTATTGTCCCTAATATAGGAATAATATAGTGGTAATAAAAAAAAAAACCTTTTGTAAGGGGCAACAACTATTGAGTAGACAAATTTTATTTTTGGAAATATATATGGGGAATTAAATAAAACTAGAAGTTATTCTGATTGTGAAAATGTATGTTTATTTGATAATAAAGTTAATATGTTGGTGCTAGGCCGCTTAAAACACTTCAGCTTTTTAAAAATAACTGTTCTTATATGATGTTTTTATCTATTTGTGTATTTCTAAGAAGCACATTCCAAGGTATACCTGTGTCTCCTATCCATAAAAATCTAAACATAATGGGCTATGTGCCCTAATAAACTCTAACCTATTTATTTATTTACCATGCAAAATGAATTTAAAATTGATTAAACAGGTTATGAACAAATTGCAGTTTTCTCCAGTTATATATCAGTTGTGGTAAAAAAAAACTATATGCAAAATACTATAAAATTGTATAGATACTTTCTGTTTTTATGAATATAAAAAAAAATTGAATTGTAAGGTTTTTCTAGGTAGATTTATTGTTCTGAGAAATTGTACAATAGACCAGTTCAAAGTCAATTAGTTTCCTCACTTCAGTACTATGTTAGGCACATTGATGCTTGAATTTAACTTAACAACACTCTGCTGTCTATTCTATACTTGACAAAGGGTGGAGATTTGGTGCGGCTTTAAAACATTTCTATTATAATTTGTAAATCGGAGCGTTACTAATAGTACAGATACATAATTCATATAAAGGAAATGGAACATCTATGTTCTTCCTGGAACTAAATGTGTTATGCTACAGTAGAACCTCGTTAAGCTGGGACCACGGCCGATCCGACAACGAAAATCCGTGTTAGCCGGAGAAAGAGCATAAAACACCAAAAAAAAATGAAAATATACATACTATACTTACAATAATTTCCTTTATTACGGAGAAAAACACTTTAAAAATATTTACTCATCACAATAAAACAACAAACACATCTGTGGACTGTACAGGTATATCTACTTTTTGGAGAATAAGCTGTAAGTTTCTGTTGCGTCAGTTTCGAGTAACATTTACGTGCCGCATGGTCGCACATCCATTTCAACCGGCAAAGCGTGCCAATCACCTGGGTGACAATGACTCACCACGCAGGCATGCAACGCTACAGTAAGGCATCAGATGTACAGTCACAGCAAACAAACTCTGTTGCGTGAACTCGGCGGAAACACAATAAGCTACGATTATGCGCTCGTATAAAGCAATAGCACTACCAAAATGCATATTTTATGTTTATTTATTGCAAACCGGTCCGGGTTACCCGGAGATCCGATTTAACGAGGTTGTACTGTACTTGGTTAAATATATTGATTCCAATCTGAAGTCTATGAAGTCCTTGTTCTTAAGCAACAACACCAGTACACTGTGGAAAAATTCCCACAATTCTTAATCAATAATTTTACATTTTGTTTTGTGCTTAATTCTGACTTATATATTTCAATTTTATATAAAGTAACGTATTCCAATTCTCAATTGATATATATATTTTTTTAAATAATTTTTTGTTCATTTTGAACGAGTGTACTTATATTATATATAAAGTAAATTCATAATTTAATGTTTATAATTTTCTTTTTATCCAGCCGAGAATTTTTTTTTTCATTTACTTGTTTATATAATAATTACAAAACGCTATAAAAAATATGCTTAGACAAATGTAACAGATATAATCTTATTCTGTTGGATCAAGAGTACCTGTTTTTCCTCATACGGTTACCGACTAAAAAACCTTTTTATGTAATATCATTAAAAAATTAATCGTGTATAATCAATTATTAATGTTAGGATCACTAATGTTCTCCCTATTTTATTGAAATTGGTACCAGCCAAGCTGACATTGTATTGATGTGTTAAAAGTAGAACTAATTCAGTTCAATACATCATTACAGCCCATGAGAGATAACAAAATTAACTGTTTTTAGATGACAATCATGTAATAGACTATGGTTAATATTATCAAATCTCCAAGTTATATTTGTTAAGGTATACCTCTCCAAAAGTATTTGTTAAGGTATGAAGAGGCTATAACTAGCCTCTTCATTCTTTATAATTTGTTATGTAAAGCTTTTGTTATAGTGTTTTTGTTTTTTCTCAAATATTTAATTGCAATTAAAACAAATACACATGAAAAGGTGTCATAACACTAGAGACTATTTTCAAAAGTGTATATTTCAGTCACTTTATTTGGACTACATATTTTATTTTTTGTATGCTATATATTTTTGAAATCAGTAGTTAAAAAAAATCCTTTCTTTGCATATCTAGGATTTGTAATAATGTGAATAAATATGTGTGCCAAAAGTAGAGAAATAAAATACAAAATTTGTTTTTTGGTTATGTTCAAATATTTAAAAAATATTTTATTGATTTTTTATAGAAGCTTTAGATTAATGACACATGTAATATTTTGTGGTTAAGAAATTTGCATAATGTTTGTTTTTTTGATGTTACATCTATCTATAAGTTTGTCCATGAAAAGAACCACAACAATTCTAACATTAATTTTTGTGTTTGTTTGAATTAAATGTTTTAAATTTCAGCCACGGTCTTGTAGGCCATCGACAGAGGGAAAATATAGAAGATTTCAAGAATCCATTGGTCGTAGCTTACTATGCAGTTGATTACATCAAAAACCCCAAAGGTATTTTTGATTTTCTTAACAAGTTTAGATTGATTTTAAAAAGTGAGCATGTTCCCTATACTATAACAATAATATTGAACTTCTTTCTAATATCCTATTTACTGTTTATAAATTCCTTTTTTCTGTCGAGTAAGGTAAAAAGCTTTTAGACCATTCCGAATCCAAATAATGTCATCGTACATAGAAAAATAAAAATTCGTCTCTTGAATTTTGTATTTTTATATTATGACAAAAAATAACTCTACAACATACTCTTTACTCTATACTCTTTAAGTTATAACATTATTACATTAAAAATTGTGTTATAAGTATATAATTATAAATAATTGGAGAAGAAAGTATGCAGGCATTTTGGTATTAGCTCTCATAGTTTTACTATTTTGATCATGTCATTGTTAATATTCGTGAGTAAGCTTTTTAATCGAGCTTGAATTTTTACTGAACTCAAGCTTTTTAACAAGCTCAAATTGTTATTAAGCTTAAGTTTTTTAAAGCTCCTGATACATTTTAGATTAAATAATAATCAGTAATTAAGTAATAATCAATAGTCAATCTTTTGTTTTGGAATGTGCAATACGGAGAAACCTACTTTCTAACAATGAATTACATATTTTATTACGGAACATTAATTATGGATTTGTCGATAAAGATAGTTCGGATCAAGAGAAAAAAATCGAAGCAAATAAGAGTACAGTACTCTCTCTCTCTCTCCCTCCCCCCCCCCAGTCCACGCTTATCTGGACGAGAGATTTCCAGAATTTACGAGAAAAATATAAATGTACAGGAAATTTTTTATTCCTATCAACTGAACACACATATATCCATTAGCAGTATTTAGTGTTTGTGTTTTTTGTATATATTCTTTTCATTTCTTTATCACCCTAATCATAATTAAATATAGTGATAATTCTAGGGCAGATAATTAAAAGAAGATTTGCCATTAACAAACAAATTATATAAGTTAATTTATAAAAGATTGATTATATTTTGTCTTTATATCTAAATGTCTAAAAAATTACTAGCCTAGCCACAGTTTGGACAAATGAACTGTCAAAGGTTTCACAGGCTCGAGCCCAATTAATGCTATTGTGTTTTTCTGTGGATTACTCTCTCATGTTCAATTATCTAATGGACATAAACTAAAGGTGTTATAACGTAAAAAAGAATCGCAAGCAAGCTTGAGACACTTTATAGTAAAAATCTTATTTACCTTAGTATGCATTGTTTGCATGTTGAATTTTACGAGTTGAAGTATTATAAAACATTAATTCCATTATTTAGGATTAATTAAAAATGGTGTGAGAATTTTAATTGATAACATACTACTATGTGGAATAAGTAAGATTGTTCCGCTGAATAGATATGTAGCAAAAACCTTTTCTTTAAAATGTGACTATATTTTCCAGTCTCAGGAGATAAAATTTCACTTGAATCACAGATTTTATTGTTTTGTGTGGTTGTATGTGATAGACTTATAAAATATAATATTATATATCTTATACTTATATGAATATACATAATTGTTTTTAAATGCTAATGTTTGGTACTTTTTTTGGCTAGGTACACAATATTGGAGAAATCGTATTCTTAAAATTGCCAAGAACTTTGCTAACACTTTTAAGTTTGCCATCAGTGCTAAGGATGACTTCCAACATGAATTAAATGAGTATGGATTTGATTTTGTTTCTCCTGATAAACCTTTGATACTTGCTCGTTCAGTAGATAACAAGAAATACATTATGAAGGATGAATTTAGGTAAGGTTATACTTTTATATTTTCATATTCATGTATTTGTTGTTATGGCAAATAAGTCTACTGATATAGTATAAATACAACGGATATAATCTACTGTATATTTGTTAAGAGTCTTGGGCTAAAAAAGAGTAATATTTTCCATTATGTTTGCTTATAGCCCAACTGGATTGTTAATAATTAATTACTATTTAATTACCTTGTATTGAGGTGTTACCGTCGAACAATCCTTACTTGTAGTTTACACTATCTTATATTATTAGAAACGTGTCATATAAGATAGTGTAAACTACAAGTAAGGATTGTTCAACAGTAACACCTCAATACAAGGCAATTAAATAGTAATTAGTAATATTTTCAATGATTTTGGTATGTGGTTATTATTTTTATTATTACTAACCCCCGCCCATTATTAACCAATATTTTAACAGTTATATATTTACTATTAGTTTTTTGAATAACTAAAAGTATTTACCCAAATTGTTAATGATTAATTTGAATCATTAATCCCAAGACGGCTTGTTACATTATTACTATCCTTAGTAAAACTTTCATATTTATGCAAAACTTTCAAATTTTCAATTGTATATAGGGCACTCAACTCAACTGTACCAGTTTTCAATATTCCAAAATGAAATTTATATATATATATATATTTAACTATATTGTAGTGTATTTTGGTGAAAAAGTTTGTTTCACATCCCTAGTCATAATTATAACTAATATCACAACTATTCCTTGCAGAGAATCTCCCAATCCACTATGTACAATCATTATTGTACCAAAAAAAAATTTGTTATAATCAAAATAATACAGTATTATGATTTTGATTTTTGTTTTTTAGTATGGAAAATTTTGAAAAATTCCTAAATGACTTGAAAGACAACAAAGTGGAACCATATCTGAAATCTGAGCCAATACCAGATGATAACAGTGGACCTGTGAAAGTTGCAGTTGGAAAGAATTTTGATGAAATTGTAACAAATAACAATCAAGATACACTGATTGAGTTCTATGCACCATGGTGTGGACATTGCAAGAAACTAACACCAATCTATGATGAATTAGGAGAAAAGGTAAATTTAAGTAATTATATAATCAATAAATGCTAAATATTTATCATACTTAATGTTATATATTAGAATAAAACTTAATACTTAATTGAGAAGTGAAGATATAACAATCATTAGAACTTAAAAAATCTAGAAGTTCAGTATTGTCTAAATAAATAAAAACATTATTTAAATAAATCAAAAGCAAGCCAGTATGTTTAGCAAGATTGCTTATCTTATGGAGATGCTGTATAAAAAGTAAGACAGGGTGTCCAGCAACTGAGAATTTTTACAAAAGCTGGAAGTGTACAGGAATTTTTTAACTTGTTCTTAAAAACTGTTAATATTTTATTCTACTTTTATACGTTTTTACTTTTGTCAAATTATGTGAAACCATTCTAATTTTAAAAATCAATCCTGATGATTATGTCATTTTATATTATCATATCCCTAAAAAGAATCACGCTCTAAATATGTAAATCGTAAACCATTGGAGAAAGTAGGAAAAGCATGTCTTACTATCAACTGACTATCAGTTGTAGGTTTCTGATCATGTGATTATTACTTGAAAATGTGAATAATCGAGAAACAACTATAACTTGTCTAAATAAACTGGATATGTATGGCGATAAAGAAAAAAATTATTATTAGTAAATAATTATTTTACATCACCAAGTAATATACAGTAGACTTTTGATAATCCAACCGGTATGGAACCGAGAGGGTGTCGAATTATCGAAAGGTTATTTTTTATTAATTATCTCTTAAAAGTTTATTGAGAGTTAAGGAAGAATCATGACGAGGAGAAGAGGTTCGTAGGAGTTTTGTTTTGTTTTTTCAAAATTTTATATCCTTTTACCAAGCAGGAGTTTAAAACTAAAAGATGCTGGGAAAGAGTGGGCTTAATGCATATAAAATCACCTATTGGTTTACAATTTTTCATTGACCACTAAGTAAAATTTTGAGTAAACGTTTTTACAACAAAAAAAGTCATTACAAATCTTCATTAGACTATTACAGTTTATAATATAAAGATTTGTTTTTATTTTATGATAAAAAATCAACTTTATTGTGGTTTTAAAATTATTGAATACATTTATATGTAGGAAATGAGTAAGTGTATTGTATTAATTTTAGCTTCAACTGTACTATTTATTTTATTTTGAAGAGAATGGTTGCAGGATAATTTAAATTATAACTTAAGTCAGAAAAATAGCCCCCCCCCATCAACATTACAATTTTACAATACCTTACTACTCAACAGTTGTAACAGTTTATTAACTGCATCACAACCTAAAAAAGTTATTATTTATGTTGTCATAACTAAAAAACTTGTATTTGTAGGAAAATTAAACAGTTTTAACCCTTTAGAGTTTAATTATAAATATAAATCAGAGTATAGACTAGATATATTGATATTTATCCAATTTTAATATTCTGACATATCATGAATAAAGGGAATAAATTACAGAAATTTTAATTAATGTGTTGGTGTACTATTGAACTGTTGGTCTCCTATCTCACAAAAACTGCTTTTAAATCATGTAGATTGTGTATTTCTCATTGTGTGGATAAATTAACTTATATTCATCATACTAAATACTGCAATATAATTAGAGGTGTACAAGATTGCGAAAATCAAGAATTGTATTGAGAAAATATTTAATAAGTCTCAATCTCATTAGAGAGAATAGATTCATTTCTCAGGTGTATTTTTCGTGATTCTGTAAAAAATTTGCCAATTAATTTTTATGGTTTCGACTTTTTAGATTTCCATTGTAATTATGTACTTCTCAAAGACAAAGATTATTCATTTATTTTTCAATATGTTAAATTATGTTGTATAAACTGAAGTAAAACCTGCTTCATAAACACAAATGAATCACAGCATTCTCTATAGGGGATCTTAGTTGTAATAGAACGAATCAAGAGAAACGAGGATGTTCCAAAAGGAAAGAGCTTTGAAGTTTTCCGAATGACGACACTAACGTATATCAGATCCAAAAATTCAAGTTCCTGCATTATTTAAAAAAATACCCAAACAAAATACTTCTCAATATGTGAATCACATTATTATATTATTTAAATTCCAATTGTTTTGGATAAAAAACAGCTTTATATGAAGTTGACCATTTAATCTGTAGATTTATAACCTTAAACTTGGCATGGGTATGACCAAATGTTTGTATAAAGATTAATAAAAGAAAGGAAGTAAAGTATAAGATTTTAATACAATACTATACACAGTGTTAAATCAGCTATAATTATATTCTGATGATCAAGTGGTTGTATAAAGATTAATAAAAGAAAGGAAGTAAAGTATAAGATTTTAATACAATACTATACAGTGTCAAATTAACTATAATTATATTCTGATGATCAAGTGGTTGTATAAAGATTAATAAAAGAAAGGAAGTAAAGTATAAGATTTTAATACAATACTATACAGTGTCAAATTAACTATAATTATATTCTGATGATCAAGTGGTTGTATAAAGATTAATAAAAGAAAGGAAGTAAAGTATAAGATTTTAATACAATACTATACAGTGTCAAATTAACTATAATTATATTCTGATGATCAAGTGGTTGTATAAAGATTAATAAAAGAAAGGAAGTAAAGTATAAGATTTTAATACAATACTATACAGTGTCAAATTAACTATAATTATATTCTGATGATTAAGTGTTTGTATAAAGATTAATAAAAGAAAGGAAGTAAAGTATAAGATTTAATACAATACTATACACAGTGTTAAATTAGCTATAATTATATTCTGATGGCCAAGTGTTTGTATAAAGATTAATAAAAGAAAAGAAGTAAAGTATAAGATTTAATACAATACTATACAGTGTCAAATTAACTATAATTATATTCTGATAAATATTTAAAGATTACGTAAAATCAAAGTTTAAGCTTTGGAAGATTACTTTAAACATCAGTTCATTCATATTTAACATCATACTGATATTAAAAATGAAGTTTATACAAACAGGATACTTTAAGTAGTTCTAAGTTTGATCATCAGGCTTCATCATCCATCCAAGATATAATTTGAACTTTAGTTGTCATTACTGTATTTCAATTTGAACACTATGTTTGATTATGATACTGTCTTTTCCCTATTAAATAGAGTTTTACAGAACATTATTTGATTTGGCAAGACAACAATATCACTTTTTTCTTTTTTTCCCCTTTTTTTTTCCCATATAGTCAAAATATAATATTATATTTTTATTAAAAGTGAAAAATATTCTATCAAATGTATATCCACAATGTTTATTTTAAATGTAATTCTTTAATGGTTTACTGTTGTTGCTTCACATTATTTAATAAATTATTTCATTTAATATTGTATTTTAAAGAAAACCAGATCAAATTATTCTCTTATTTTGAAGTAATAATAAATATTTATTTATTCACCCTCTAAATGATATGTACAAATTATAAAACACCTTTAAGAAAAAGTAATATATTTCTCTTTCGTAACTAATAGATTGCAAGCTTACACAATTCATACATATCCAAGATAGTTTTGCTTAACACTAATGATTCAGGTATTCATTATTTTTTTTAATGAATTAAGTCAGTAAATAAAAATTCTCGGTATAGCTCTCATTCTCGACAATATAACTCTTGTTCTCACTTTTGTCTCTATGTCTGTACTCTCGGTATTTCTCATGAAAATTTGTGTTAAAATATTTCTCATTCTCTACTTGCAATAAAATCACTCTCCCACCTGCCTAAATATAATATATCATTCTATACTGCAATTTAATTTAAAACCCAAGTAAATAAAAGTACCAGAGAGATGACACAATCTCTCTACACCCCCTCCCCCACCTGTGTATATATCAAGATTTAAGAATGTAGTAGATTATTTTACAGCAATAGTCACAAGTGGCAACATTTCAGGACAGTAGGTCACCCATCAGATAGTCTTCACGAGACTATTTCCATGACATTACTAATAAGCCTTGAAGCAATACTTGAGATATTAAGTTTCTTAGGTGTCATAATGTCAGGTTGCTAAGTTATGAAAAAATGTATTAAGTGCCATAATATTTAAGATTTGTGTTATTGTTAATTTTAAAAAGAATTTTTAGATTACAAAATCTGTTGAATTTATACTAAAATATCATGAGTTTGATTCCAGTTGAAGGATGAAGATGTCGCCATAGTCAAAATAGATGCTTCTAACAATGATGTACCTTCAACATATGAAGTTCGAGGCTTTCCAACTCTTTACTGGAAACCAAAGGATCCCAGTTCTAAGCCTGTCCGTTATGAGGTATTTACTTTTTAATTTACTTAATAATTTATTTATTAATAATATACTAATAAATTTTAGAGCCAATAATTATCATTCCTGCAAAATAAGTAACTACTGAAGTGTAGATTAAATTGTACAAAGGGAAGTTTAGACATGATTGAACTTTTTTAATGATCCAACAAATTAATGTGACTTTAAAGGATTTTGTTGACATTTTAGAGTACTGCAGTATTTCTGAAATAAATGCTGTAACTCTTTTTCGTAGTTTTCGTTCTTTTGGAGCTAAGGATATTTCAAATGTAGGTTGTTGATTATAATATATACCGGATACGTACAAATTCTAAAAATAGTAGAGATTTAACTCAATCAGCAATGTTAGCAAAATAAAGCCATTACAGATTTATAAAGAAAAGTACTACTTTTTGACATTGTCATATACCATTCTAATTCATATAATATTGATTGCTTTCAAAATTAAGTAACATAAGATTAATCTGATTCCTCATTTGAATATACATTTTTTAGACATAACTAATCTATGTGCATGTGCATCTTATATTCTCACTCTGGTATACATTTACAGTTATAAAACAAAATGATAGCTATTAAAATCTGTATTCCTCTTCACAACCAGGGCAGTGGAAGCTATTTATCTTATGTGGACTACAAACCTAGATTTAAAAAAACTTGCTGCTTCCCAAAAATTAGCCATTAGGTTGCCATTATTAATATTATTCTTATTTTATTTAAAAAAATAATAATAAATATATATCCATAATGGGATCTATATGATTTGCATAGTTTTTGTGATTAACACAGATATAGCAATGATGGGGGGGGACCCATAAATTTGTAATTTAATACAGATTTTTTTTTTTTTTTTTTTTTTTTTTTTTTTTAATAGAATTTAGTTTTCCCATGATTTTGCAAAAAATAGTAAATATTATGCTAAACACAACATATAAGATATAATTTTCCTCAGAAATTTGCATAGAATTTATCTGTGTAATGAAAAAAAAAAATTAGATGTAAAAATTTGGAGTTAGTATGTCAGAAATAAAAAAATCTTACAAAAACTGAAGCCAAAATGCCAAATAAAAGCCTATATTTACATACAATAAAAAAAAAAAAAAAAAAAAAAAAATATTTTCTGAATTTCTCAGTAAAAAGTTTATTAAAGTCTATAAAATACCTTAACTTAATATTACCAACAATATCTTGTAGCAGAATTCTTTATTTTGTGGATATTTTCATCTGTGAAGTTGGTAATCATCTAGTCACTTTATATTTATCAGTGACTAATTGTCAGTAAATTACCAAGAATATCAGTGAACTTTATGAACAAGTTATTATGGCTTACAAACATGATAACTGTTGCATTAATAATGAATACATTTTCCTAACAATTTCACAATAATTCCTCCTGATTCAAACACATATTTAAGATGCAATTAAGTTTGTTTATGTTCTTATATAGATCAAATTAGTCTTACTTTAACTAAAAAGAATGTAAGAAGAGCACTGAAAACTTTATAATGTAAAATAAAGTACTTTTAACAGACTGTTGAGTGTATTGTCACGTCCGTAACAAACCAGTGTCACGTCCGTAACGTTTCATCAATTTTTTAATTGAAAATATTACAGGATTTTAAGATTGAACACTAATGTTTCTAAGAAGGTTATCTTAGATATCTTAAGATAAGCTGACAAAAATTTAATTCATAAATTTCCCAAGAAATTAACAGACTTTTTAACAATTGTAACAGTATGTCAGAAGACAAGTGCTTTTCAAGTCACGTCCGTAACTCCAACTTAGTTGAACCCTTTTCAAATTTAGTGCAAAAATAGTATAAAAAATTACCACAGGATTCTCGCGCATATGAAATGTAATTATCATAGTAATTCAAGAATAATGGCACAATCTAGAGGTCTCTAAGTTCATCCTACCCGACATAGCGACCAATTTAATTGTGAATTTTATATTAATAATTATACCGGAAATGTACAACAAGCTTTTGAGTCCAGAATCTATTTCTGCCAAAAAGTAAATGGTAGCCATTTCAAGAACTTAATCTGAGCTAAAAAAACAAGGTAATGCTCTTACCATCATTTTACCAACATAGAGCAGTTTGTAATGTAATAAAAACAACCGGAGTTTGTAGGTTAACATTCACAATTCGATTGGTCGCTATGTTGGATAGGATGAATTTAGAGACCTCTATTTTGCGCCATTATTTTAATTTTTGTAAGACCTTTAAGATGAAGTATCACTCAATAGGGGTTGCTATTTAAAATTCTTGACTTACCCCCAAACTACCCCATTCTGGGGGTAAGGGTTGAAAATTTTGATACTTCAAAAAACTCCTCCTTTGGTTATCTAAACTTTCCCCAAAGCAAATCTGTCTATTTCCATTAATAAAAAAAAAAATAGGGGGTGGGACTTTTGGGACACATAGTATATATATATATTATGACAAATTATTTAAAATTGAAAATTTACTAGAACACTTTTGGTAAACTTTAAAAATGTAATTAATTTTTATCCAATCACTTTGTAATTTTTGCAATCACTTCAAACATGCGTTCCAGGTTTAACCTTTTTAACAAGATATATATACACTTATCCTGGAAAGAAATTTCAGTTTTTGCATCCTTTGATTCTTTGGTATTCCCATGTCATATTGTGTATGCTGATTGAGGGCACAGAACTAGCAGTTGACTTCTTGATCAGTTAACTTGCTCTTATTCCCGTCATATGTAATAATCTAATTATACAAAAATCTTTCACATTTTCAAGACGTATAGTGGCTGTTGAAAGTAAAGTTTTTTAATGAAAACAAAATATAAATTTGAAATCGTCTACTGCCTCTAAATACTGTTGTTGGGACTGTGTTTTGTTGTAATAGTTATAAATCCCAAATAAGAAGATGGCATGTATTTTGCTTAAAAAATAGATTTGGGTAATTAAGGAAATCACAAAAATAAATCTTAAGTCGTTAAAGTCTATTTCTTAAAGTTAGATGCAAACATATTCGGCAAAAATATTATAAAAATGTAAAAGTTGATAAACAATTGCATGGAAATAAAATAATAAACCTTAACTACTACCGTCATTGTTAGTTAACCTTCATTTTCAGCAGGTATATTTTACTGATGTTAAAATTTCTATAATAAATATATAACTTTTAGAGGCTATGTTGTTTTAATTTCTACACTAATTGTTATCTTGTTTCAGGGTGGACGGGAAGTTGATGACTTTGTCAAATACATTGCCAAGTCTGCTACTAATGAGTTAAAGGGATATGATCGTAAAGGAAAAGCTAAATCAGTGAAAACAGAATTGTAAAAAGAAAAAAATAGTTCTAAACTTAAAATAAATAGTTATTTCGTAAAACACAATGATGGCAGGACATGTTAGAATAATTGTGTTTTTGTATTATAATGAACAATCTTTAAAAGAAATTTTGTATCAGAATCCTTTTTTAAATTTTATAAGATGGTACTGTATTTTTATTGTTTTTTGTGTTCCTCATGTTTGGTAACAAACAATATACTTGTCTGTGTGCACATTATTATATTTATTGTGCAAGAAAATTTAATATTTTATTTCCTAAAAGTCTATATTCTGTCTTTACTGGATTATAATGCTTCTTTATTTTCTTATTTTTTCCAAGTAGTTATATATTGAATTTTATGTAATAACATCGATATTCTTCCAGTTATGGAGAAGACTGAGTGGCATTTCATTTTTGGTTGTATGCTTTTAGTGAGTGAATTTCATGGCTGTAAAATTGTGGTTCCCGGCAATGTTAAATGATGTTTGAGGGTGTTCTTGAGTATTCGTGTACATTTTGTTGTCTTTTTGTATTTAAATTCTGCTAAATCATTCCTTTTACAAACAAAATACTGGTTGTTTTTAAAAAACATAGTTACTCAATAAAACAATATTTTCCATAAATTATTTTATTGTGATTCCTATATATTTTCCTACCTATTTATTTTACAGGTTCAGTGACTTTTTCATTATCCTAAATTATACAATTATTTTGAAATTGATCTCATTGCAAGCCTTAAAAAGTTTATTGTTTCTGAAATACTTTTTCTTTCCGACTTGAAATTTTCTCAAATCATATGGAATCCCGAGTCTCTTTTTTTCTGATAGTTCTGGTCAAAACTTCACTTTAGAATATACATTAAAGGTGAAGTTAATAAAGTTTTTTGACCATGAACAAATAACATTGTTTAAATAAATAATTTCTCAAGTTCTATAAATGTTTGGGCTAGTCCTTTTTCTTTTTGTTCAACATTTTTGGTTCATTTGTAATAGGAAAATCTAAACAATAATGAATCATAGAGTCTCATAATACCTATACTTAATTTTCCGTTTATGAAGTTTTTATTTAGCATAATATCCTGTAATAATTGTCAAATTTATTAAATACGTCAACTAATCCAATTTTTTTAATTGCCTTACCTTATTTATCTATCACGATTTCGGTCAATTTGACCATCATCAGGAAATTAGAATACAAGGTAATTCTAAATGATGGATCCATTTTAAAAAATTCGTATTTATTAAAGTACAAATCCGAAACGAACAATCTTTATATCAATGAAAAGAGGAAGTTTCGAAGTTTTTGGCGGGCGGTGATGGTTCCAGAAGCGGCCACTAGAGTTCTCACATCGGCCGCTAGAGTTCTCGGTCAATAGGCCGCCATTTCGTGTCGCTGTTCAGTTGTGATTAAAATGGCTACTGTGGAGCACAAGGTTTTCTGCGTTATGGAGTTTGCCAAAAGTGATTCACAAATTGTAGTGCAGCGGGCATTTCGTACTAAATTCGGGATAGAACCACCAACTAGAAACAGCATTAGCCATTGGTTTAAGCAATTTCAACAGACTGGAAGTGTGTGTAAGCGAAAAAGCACAGGTCGACCGCGTGTGTCAGAGGATGATGTCAGACGGATTGAAGACAGTTTTGTTCGCAGTCCGGGTAACTATATGTATAGAGCTGGTAGAGAACTTGGAATACCCCAACCAACTGTATGGAAAGTTCTGAGACGGCGTTTACTGTACAAGCCCTACCGATTACAACTTGTGCAGGCTCTCAAACCTAATGACAAAGATAAGCGTCTTGAATTTTGTGGCTATGTGCTAGAAATGATGGAGGATGACATGTTTCTACAGCGTAATTTTTAGCGATGAGGCGACTTTCCACCTTAGTGGAAAAGTCAACAGACACAATGTATGCATATGGGGTTTGCAAAATCCACATGCAACATTGGAACACGAAAGAGACTCTCTGAAGATAAACGTGTTCTCTGCCTTATCCCGTACAAAGGTTTATGGCCCTTTTTTCTTTGCAGAAAGGACTGTAAATGGATTAACGTACCTCGATATGTTGGAACAATGATTGTTCCCTCAAGTTATGGAAGACTCACAGGATTTCATTTTCCAACAGGATGGAGCTCGATGTAAGAGGCTTTTTGAATTAATCCCTTCCTCATCGTTGAATAGGTCGCAGGGGAAATGAAGATCTGGCCACCGAGATCTCCTGACCTCACCCCATGTGACTATTTCTTATGGGGTTATGTTAAGTAAGCTGTTTATGTCCCGCCTCTACCAACAACTATGGACGATCTGTGGAACCGTATCACTGCCGTGTGCACTCATAACACCAGATACGCTTTCTTGTGTGTGGGACGAGTTTGGCTATCGTGTAGATGTTTGCTGTGCAGCAGCCGGAGACCACATTGAACACCTATAAGGTATGGAAACAAACTTTGAAACTTCCTCTTTTCATTGGTATAAAGATTGTTCATTTCGGATTTGTACTTTAATAAATACGAATTTTTTTTAATGGGTCCATCATTTAGAATTACCTTGTACATTAACACACAATACACAATATAAGTTTCACTCCGTGTGGAGTTCGTTACGAAAGTAATATGGCTTAAGATTATGTTGATACGCTCGATGACGTGTACGTCTGACCACTCGGGCGTTACTGAGCTACAACTGTGTTCCTGCTTCTTATCTTTGTCAGTTTAAACTGAATGGGTCCCTCAATTAGTTTGTCATACAGTATATTAGAATGGAAGAGAGCTGGTCGTTTAATAAATTTTCTTGGCTCTTTATATCTCAAAAAGAACAATGTCATGATTCAAAAATTTTTGGTAGAGTACTGAATTTGGAGTTGTTAAAAAAAAATTTAGCCAAAAATGTAGTTACGATATAGCATGCATCATACCCTGCCCTGATCTTTTGACTGTAAAGATTATTGATAAATTATATGAGGGTTTTCATTCCTCTAATGATGACTATTTTTGTGGTATTGACATAGCCATTCAAGTAAAGCACGTTTCATCTGTATAAAATGTAAAGTGAATCAATGAACCTATTGACAGTATTATCAACCAACAGTATTGACACTGTTATTGTCGTCTAGGAAAATTATCAACTGAATTAATTTTATCTGGAAGGCTCTAAACCAATTAACTTAGTGGTTCTAAAAGCATTATAACCAGATGGTTCTGAAAGTATTAGAAAGGTATTTCTGAAACCATTAGAAAGAGAAATTTCGTTTTGCTGCTTTAGTTTCCTTACAGATTTCTTTGGTAAGAATTTGATTAGATTTTGTTTGGACAGGAGACAGGCTTACCTTGGAAAGTATTGGTCCTTGGTAAATTACCTTATAGTATACAAGTAAAAAAAAAAAACTAAAGTTCTGAAATATTTCGTAAACACTTTTCACTTTCTCAATCAGTAGAGTATAAAAAGAAGACTGAATTGTTTTATTCTAGGAGTTTGATATATATATATATATATATATATATATATATATATAAAGCCTGTTGGGGAAAGGATAAGTGATTAGTCATGTAAGATTAAGGTTAGGTGGTTTCTAGATTTGTGACCCATTGATGGGAAAGTTCCCACCTTCTTAGTTCTGCATTTATCAAAAGTGACAACGTTGTGGATTGCTGTATGTTGTGTGGTTGATTTCTCCATATCCATGACCTTCACATCACGTCTAGCCATTCATGCTGGTGCTCAAGTTGTCTGGGGTTAAGCCAATATATTGAGCTGGGCAAAACCTGTTATACATATATGATGACCTTTAATTTAAAATTCTTTTTTCCTAGAGGAATTTTTGAAGTTGTTGGACGGAAGATGTATTTTGCATCTTGGGCTATTGCATGGAAAAGAACCGTAGGGAAGGTTAGGTTGTTCAGGTGTGTTGGGATCCAGTAGCTTGGAGTGAACTAACATAATTATGCTTCAGATTTGTGAGCTGTTTAAACAAGACTCGGGAAGATTCTTGGTATTGTTGTAAGCTTGTAGAATTTTGAAGCTTTCCTTCAGTATGTTGTTTAATCTCTCTAGGCCAATGTGATAATCAGTGACCAGGGAGATGGACAAGTTGTCTTTTTTCTGATTCCTGAAAATAACAACCAAATGAATCCGATTCCTAATCAGTTTTCAGGAGAACCCTTTTTTACAAATGCAGATGTCATTTTTGTGTGTTAAATTTATGTATTTGATTCTCCTTAGAACAAATCCTTGTGGCTCGGATTGCCTAGGTATAGGGAATGGCTAGTTTAGTATTCGCAGGATGGCACTGTTGAAGTGGAGGTATTTAGGTTTAACATGGATAATTGGATACTAGTTTGTATTTTGCCGTCCATTAGTTTTACATTGACGTTTAGAAAGGTAACTTGTGAAATTGACACAGTCCAGGTGAAATTTAGAATAACAAATTTTGAAAGACTTTCTAAGAAGTAATCTAGGTCCTGATTTCCAAATTAAAAAGATATTGTCAATGTATCAATAGAGCTGATAAACCATGTGGATGAGGGATATTGGTGTATAAAGATACAACATATATAGATACAAGAGTTGTGTTTGAAAGCAGATTTTGGTTCAATCGGACCATCAGTGTTGAGAAGGCGCATGACAAACTCACTAGATGGACGAACAGAAAACAACATTCTAAAATACAACTATAATGAGTTAACACTTTTAGAAACTTCAATCACCAAATGAATGAAAACAAAACTTTTCACACTTTATTTAAAGAAAAGAAAAAATTTAATAAAAAAGTTTCCTTCTAGTGTCAAATTTATCTTCAAAGCTATATTCGTTATCGGTTTTTGTAGCAAATGTTTTGATTATTTTTCATGGAAAATCGACAAGGCTTTCTTGTGTACTCTGGAGAAAACATTAAGGTTAGTGAACCTGTACTACTCAATGATATTTCTTAAGTATGATTTCATCAGTTTCAACTTGGAGAATCTTCTTTCTCTTGTTGTAACAGCTATTGGAAGTGCGAGGAAGTTCTTAAAACAGTTTTCTGGTTTGTGTATCCCTCTTGAAGTCTATTTTTGTAAACCTGGTTTCCCTGAGTTTTACAAAAATATTTTACAATATGTCATATTATATGGACTATGTAAATAATACATGATGTATCGTAACAGTTGTTGTTTAATTTTTACAATATGCTTCCAAAACATAAAAAATGCCAGACAGTGAGGGGTAAAGCAGTTTAAAATGGATATACTGTATATTGTTTTAATCAGTAGAAATTGTATAGGTAGCATTGTTGGAGTACCAAATTCTCTTACAATTTTAGGATGCATATAAATTGTTAAATTTGGTTGTGTGATAGATAAAACTAATCAAATCTGTTGTCATTTTAAAGATAGTATCAAATACACCAAATGAAATAAACATATAATTTTAATAGCAAAATCTTTATTATCCACAAAATTGTTTGATATAAGATTTTAATAATATTTTTTAAATCATGCAGAAGTCATTTTTCAATGTCAATAAAGAATTAACGTGGATGTTTTGTATGTTACTTTATTCTGGGATAGAGCTTTTTACAAGTGTTGCTATTTCTAAATGATAATAAAATAAATAAATGAAAATATGTATTACAAGTATATGCATTCTTAAATACGTTTCAAGCATCCATCATTTTGAAATTGAAAAATATTTATTTTTTAGTTTTGTTTTTTCTTGCTGCTTACTTTATTCCCAATAGATTAATGGGGAAGAACCATAACATACAGGAAAATATAAACCCATCGACTGCTTCCGAAACTTCATAACCTTCGACAGTTCATTAATCGGAGGTGCAATGAGATGAGCACGCGGCTTTCTACCAATTGACACATACAGCTTCTCTATCTTTTTAGAATTACGTAATAAGGAAATAATAAAATCTAACTTACCGTACCTCTTTAATGACTGAAATATGACTAAAATTCTGTCTGCTAATAGATGCTTTATATATGTTATATATATATATATATATATATATATATATATATATATATATTGTAACAATAGCCCTTTTAATATTTTTATTTTGCCTACAAAACAGATCTGGACACCATTCAATGGAGATTTTCAAGCTGTAAATAATGTGTGTAACTCTCTAGTGTCATTCAAAAATACATAGTGACAAGTTACATAGGCCTAGCTTCTGAGATAACAATGTTTCCCATCTGGTTAAAGGGTATTGCCTAGGTTAACTGTCAATGTGCACCATGGTTCATCATCACTACACCCCTTTCACTCTCTCACAATGTCTACCCTCAATGCCCCACTACCCAGCTCCCAGAGCACATGTCCCTTTCTAGTTAAATCAAAGCATTCAAATCTGCTTAAATCAAACCAATCTGAAGAGCACAAAACTACAAATTATTTTATCCTTTGTATTATCACTTATTGAGGCTTTATAATCACTCTATTTGTAATCCCAACCTTATGATTTAGTAATAAATCCAAGTATTTAGTAGAACAGTCATTCAACTTAGTAAGTTAGCAATTCCTGAGGCCAACACATGATTAAACGTTCCCTTTACTTGTTCGAACCAGAAACCTATGTTAAATTCTAACTCTGTACCAAGACACATTAAATATCTTAAATTTGTTTTCGATCTCGAGAGAGATTTAGTCTAATGGCTGTGAAAATATAATTTTTTTTTTAGAAATACCAGGGATTTGTTTTCTAAAACTCCAAAATTTTAGGTTAAGAAAATTGTTTTCTTAAAGAAATACTGTTTACATATAAAATGACAACTGATATTTACAAGACAGCTAGTATTTTTTACTATCTTTTTTATTTACATAATTTTGATTAATTAATTAAGTTATTTAGGCAAGTGTACAAAATGAATTGTGCTTACACACATAGATAGCAGGAATGGTTGTTAGTACAGTTTAAATGAAATAATTGTCTTTGGAGAAGTGAGTGTAAGTGAGTACAAATGCAAACCAAATTGAAAGAGAAAGTAAGAATCATGACCAAAGAATAAAGGATTTTTTCAAATTTTAGTGAAACATGAAGGTTAAGGACTCAAACTTGTGTACAAAATTACAAATAAAAAATATTATGGTTCAGGAATAATGCCCTTACTAAAAGCTCGATTTTAATTAAATACAGTTTAATACGCTGAGGATAGTTTTCTTTCATAAAACCATATCAAATAAAGTTAGCAGAATGTCATGCTACACCATGGACAGGGAAAAATAATAAAAACTTAAATACTTTATGGCTTACTTGCATCTTACATGTACCACCTCCATTGATGTGCCTTGATGGTCAGTTGGATAGTAACCCAATTCCTTTGAATCAAAGAATACAAAAATAATAATTTATATGATACTTTTCTAACCCTATGAAATTAAAAAAAAAAAATGTAATTCGTATGTAAATAAATATTGAGATTAACTTGTGAAATAATATTAGATAAAACAAAACTCGAACACAAAATCTCACAAAAATTATGTTAATTGAATCAAACGCGTTTCAATGACAAAGTCGCCATCCTCAGTGATACATGAGCTATAATAACAAAACTATAACTCTAAGATTTTGATTAAATAAACGTAATTTTTATTAGATCATGTGATCGAGTTTTTTTTATAATGTAATTTGTATAAATAAAAACATCAAAAATATTGTGAAAGAGGACTTTTTTAAATTATTACATATAAGATTTTTTTTTGTTTAAGAAAAATCTATATTGTGGGGATGTTTGAGAAAACGTGCAAATTATATTTTTCATTTGTAATTTTTGTTTGTTTTTTATACTACTTCTTATGACTAAAATATGCTCACATGCCAAATTTTACAAAAATCTGTCAACGGGTTTGGTCTGTAGACCACTGCACATACAACAGACAGATTAAGAACTGATATATTTTTATATTATCTGCAAAAAGAAATTGACATCAATTTTTTGAGCCATCACATAACTTTCTCTATACTACTTAGAGAGAAAGTAAAAGAGAAATAAAATATTTGTATCGGTTGCAAAATGATTCATCATGAACGACCGTTATTAATTTTGATCTATTTGAGTATTTTAGGTTTATTTGTATTAGAATTGAAGGACAAACTAACGGAAACTAAGTTATTTACATCGCAAACATTGATACAAGGCAGGTCTTACGTAAAGCGTGCCCGAGGGCGTCTCAAGTTTGTTTTGTTTTGGATGAGTCAACGAATGTTTCGCAGATTTCACTTTCTTTTGTGTTTTTAGATTTAGATAAATGTAAAATATTGCGAGAAAAACATCAAGTCTGTTTTGTAATGTTCCTTGGACTATTTTGAAACATTGGATCACGATTTCTGAATTAGCTAAAATTCTTCAGAAACCACGAATCCAAATAGATTAATAGACAGAAGCCTAGTTTCCTTTTGCTTTCTCACATACGCGTATACGTAGCTTAATATCGAGAGAGTTATGTGATGAGACAAAAATTGATGTCGAGATTTTTGCTGATATTGGAATGATGTCTGCCTATTGTGGATTTGTCTTATACACTATCTCGATTTCCCCTCTCCCCCATATTTGTGGTAACTTTCTAAAACCGGCTCTAATGGTTTTAATTAAATGTTGGCTTTAAGGACTTACACAAAACTTATTGCCATCTCTCCAAAAATGCCTCTTCGTGAGTTATTTCCAAAAACTCTGTCATGGGACTGTTATAAAATAAGTAATAACTAAAAATGGATTTTGTTCAAATTTACTAAAACTTGAAGATTATTGACCCAAATTTGTGTGCAAAATTATAAGTAAAAAAATATTACGGTAAAGGAATAATGAACGCTCTCACTAAAAGCTTGATTTACAGTGTTTGTTTTAAAACAGAAGGGATGCAAGGTTATGGTTCATTTACACTGTGAGCGACTGATATTTTGTATGACGATTAGTGATTATTCATTTTCCTTTGGATTTGGGGGTGGATGTGTGAGAAAGTTTGTGCAATGTTTTTTATACCGATTGTTTAAATTATTTAAATTGTATTTTTAATTCCATTTGTAGTTCCAGTTAGGAGATGTGATATGTGTACTTGACACTTTCGTATATTTAGATGTATGAAATACTACTTCAATATCAACTTACGTTTCGGATTTATAGGAATTGTGGTGCATAATAAACAATTTGAAAATATACTTTGTATTTTTTCCAAACCATTTGTGGTCATTTTCCAGATAATTCTAAAATGTTGACGTTGAAGACGGTTTGGTCAACACTTGAGTCAAAATTAGAATTTTAAATAGTCTCACCAGTAATTCTTGAACTTCATCCGGTATCAAACCTTTATAAAATCAAATCTTAAGACATTATGACAGCCAAAACATTTATAACCAGCAGCCTTCTTTAGTTCAAAAGGCTAAAACAATTATAATATCTTCCTTTTAGTTGTGGATTAAGAAACCCAATTTTTTAATTTTGCCCACTTAAAAATTTAAAAAATTTGTAAAGCTTTTTTTACCACTTGGATGTTTGTAAGACCCTAGTAAATTCGCGGGTTTTTCAACATTTTTTTAAATAGTCCGATGCTTTAATTAAGTATTTTTACGTTATAAAATTTTAATCATTGTTTAATTAAACTTTTTTTTCTCTTTTTTTTTATGGAACTCGAGTCCGTTGTTTATATGTTCAGTATAAGAACTCTGCAATTTAAATCAGTGACTATAAGTATTTCATCCTTTCAAAATCGCAATCAGAATGCTAAACTTATTTGATTAATCAGATTTTTGATTTTATAGATTTTTATGAATCTCTTGCTAGACACAATTTTACCACTAGTAATGGGGTAAATAAAAGAAAAAATTTAGTTTAAAAATGGTGAGTCTGCAAATTGATATTTTGTTATGAACCAATTTTTATGACACTCTACCGTTTGTTTTTTCGAAAGCTCATTATGATTGTATCACAATTTGATGCTTAAAGCAAAATTAACATTTTTAAACAGCCAAACTAATAATTCTTAAATTACGTAGCTGTCAGTTTTGAAATGTTTACTAACCTGATATCGTTTACTAGTAAACCAATAACGAACCTAGCAACATGTAGCACTGGTATACACACCAGGCAACTGGTCCACTGACCGTTTTTGGTCCACTGAGTTAAAAAACAAGAAATTTTTCTTGAATTAAATAACAAGAAGTTTTTCTTGAGTTAAAAACAAGAAGTAACATCTCCGACGTCGTCTTAGAAGGTGAAGTATTTCAAAATTGGTCAACATAATTTCGATAAAATTTAGTGAAATGTGAAGTTTTTAACTCACACCTATGTGTCAAATCTAAAATTAAATTAAATAATAAAGAAAAGTCAAATAAACTGTACAAAAACATTGCACAAATTTTTCACATAACCATCCATGAAACCAAATACTACCTGGATAAAAATATCAGTGCAGTTAGTTTTCAGATTAAAAAGTAAGAAATAAACCGTGATAGATTTTTAGATATGATGTAAACAAATATTTATAAAGCTTAAGTTTGCTTTCTTATGTAAGAAACTTGTTAAAGTATGAATTGGACGATATCAAGTTTAAATAACAAAACGTTTCAAAACGGTAATTTTCTTTTACTTACGACTTTCACCCTGGTATGGATTATAATTAATTTGAGTAACAACGTCTTCTATAACAGATCTGTGACACATTTTGTTTGGTTTTTTACTGACATTTTATGGGAGACGACAACAATATGTTTTGCTTTAATATTTAGATGCTACATTTTAGAAACGTTTTAAAGTAAGCCTATATTTTATAAAATTGCTATTTTGTGTTTTCGTTTTAAGTACCCCAAATTTTTAGTCAACAAAAAATAAATAAAAACCATTCAACCAATAGTCAATCAATATCTTAAAAACTATAGTCTACTTTTTTGGGTTCACGATCTCTCCAAACAGATATATCAGCTTAAACTACACATCAATTTTTTTTTACCGAACACATCATTTTCTCTATATCATGTAATGTGATACAGTAAAAATATGCAATTTGTGAAAAAATAAAGAAAGAAACCCTGACGGTTTACTTTAATACATTAAAAGTAGTACATAATGGTCTTTGATTTTATATGCTACCCTACTACGAACTACTAAAATCTGACCGGTGTTTATGGTACATTTACCATAACGAACATCTTCCGATTTGTCATTCTTGGGGGAAATGAGGAATACACAACATACGGTGTAATTACACTCTTCTCTGTGGCTTTGATTTTGTGTACGAATGTTACTAAAATGTACGTTTGTCGTTTATTAACGTTAATTTAAAATTTATATTACCTACTCAGGAGAAGAATAGCCGTTATAAAAAACAAAATTTTGTTTAGTGTAAGGTCTTTCTCGAAAAGTACTGAAGGTATTTCGAAATAACTTTACGTACATTATTTCTCTGGTCATTGACTTGCAATTCGTTGAAATTTTTCTAAGATGGTGACAACTTAATATTCGATTCAAATCCTATAAGAGTTAGGCGAAACTCCCAGTTTGATTGAGACGCAAAGAACATAGCAATAACGAGTAATTGAAAAATATGTAGATTTCCTACATACATTTAAAATGTATGAGAAAAGTACTGTATAATTTACAGTAGATTACGATAAATAGTACATTCTAAAAAGTGTAAACCTCCTTGTTTCTTAATCTATTTGAATGGAACTGTGTTGCTGTGTTCCAAATTTCTTTGAAGCTGACTTAAGTAGGAAAAAATAGAGTCTTAGTCTAATATAAATTTAATATTTTATTATTAACGTAATTCGTTCAAAATCTTTAAAAAGTAAAATTTTATCTGAATTAACTTTAACAGTTTTATTATTTTATTATTTTGAAAAGAGTAAAAACACTAGTTTTGTAGTAAAATAAAGAGTTTTTAGCTTGAAGAAAAGTAAATATATACGGAGTAATATATATATATATATATATATATATATATATATATATATATAGAGAGAGAGAGAGAGAGAGAGAGAGAGAGAGAGAGAGAGAGAGAGAGAGAGAGAGAGAGAGAGAGTGACCGTGGATGTTTTTACACGAAATGTTTGTTTCTGCTCTAACTTCTACAGAAAAAATACAATTTATTACCATCAAATTTTTGATAAAATCTAACCTACTTTTTGTGAACTATTAGGTTATTTCTTTTTGTGTGCTAAATAGAAAATCGCTTCCCGCAGTGAATGCTACGAGATATAGCCTATTATTTTTATTCTAATATTTCTGAAGATTTGTTTGTTTGTTTAATTGGTGCCAATTAATGAACTTTGAAGTTTATTTCACGTTACAATTAAATTTATAAGGTATTCTAACGTTAAGTTAAAATGTGTACCAAGTCCCCCACTAACTTAATACATCCACACTAATTTATTACCTTATAATTGTTTATTTTTAAATATTTTCTTTGGTTAGCTAATCAGTAACAAACCCAAAGTTTTAGATTCATTTGACTTTGGCAGACCATACTATTCGGTAGTACCCCTACAAAGGAAAAAATAATAACATTTGGCTACTGTTTAGTTTTAACACCTAATAAATTCTTCGTTAGTTTAAAAGTTGTATTCTTTCTTTCTTTTTTATTAGTAAGATTTTACTCTTTGGACGCCATCTTAGTTTCGCCCTAGTGAAACTTATATTACAATGTTAATTTGTAAGTCACCCCCATTTTCAAGAACAGTTTCTTTAATGCATACTTTTATATGTACACAATTTTATACTAATTTCAACCTTTATTTGAATGTATTACTCTTGCCATGACTAAACAATATCGCTGCCAATGTCATTTACAAAAAATAAATAGTAATAATAATTCCAAAATAAGGAAGGGGAACTTACATAAGAGAAGGTTCTGCCAAGCGGCTGTTCTAAATCAGTAGTAGGCTACTGTATGTAAATTTGTCGAAAAAATTATAACATCGTTGTGTTAAAGCTATTTGAACTGCTGATTTAAGATGCGCATCAAAAACACCTAGCGATAACACCCTCTCCTGAGAAGAGCACAACTACTGTACAGTAAATTATAACATCGTTATGTTAAAGCTATTTGAACTGATGATTTAAGATGCGCATCAAAAACACCTAGCGATAACACCCTCTCCTGAGAAGAGCACAACTACTGTACAGTAAATTATAACATCGTTATGTTAAAGCTATTTGAACTGATGATTTAAGATGCGCATCAAAAACACCTAGCGATAACACCCTCTCCTGAGAAGAGCACAACTACTGTACAGTAAATTATAACATCGTTATGTTAAAGCTATTTGAACTGATGATTTAAGATGCGCATCAAAAACACCTAGCGATAACACCCTCTCCTGAGAAGAGCACAACTACTGTACAGTAAATTATAACATCGTTGTGTTAAAGCTATTTGAACTGATGATTTAAGATGCGCATCAAAAACACCTAGCGATAACACCCTCTCCTGAGAAGAGCACAACTACTGCACAGTAAATTATAACATCGTTGTGTTAAAGCTATTTGAACTGCTGATTTAAGATGCGCATCAAAAACACCTAGCGATAACACCCTCTCCTGAGAAGAGCACAACTACTGTACAGTAAATTATAACATCGTTGTGTTAAAGCTATTTGAACTGCTGATTTAAGATGCGCATCAAAAACACCTAGCGATAACACCCTCTCCTGAGAAGAGCACAACTACTGTACAGTAAATTATAACATCGTTATGTTAAAGCTATTTGAACTGATGATTTAAGATGCGCATCAAAAACACCTAGCGATAACACCCTCTCCTGAGAAGAGCACAACTACTGTACAGTAAATTATAACATCGTTGTGTTAAAGCTATTTGAACTGATGATTTAAGATGCGCATCAAAAACACCTAGCGATAACACCCTCTCCTGAGAAGAGCACAACTACTGCACAGTAAATTATAACATCGTTGTGTTAAAGCTATTTGAACTGCTGATTTAAGATGCGCATCAAAAACACCTAGCGATAACACCCTCTCCTGAGAAGAGCACAACTACTGTACAGTAAATTATAACATCGTTGTGTTAAAGCTATTTGAACTGCTGATTTAAGATGCGCATCAAAAACACCTAGTGATAACACCCTCTCCTGAGAAGAGCACAACTACTGTACAATAAATTATAACATCGTTATGTTAAAGCTATTTGAACTGATGATTTAAGATGCGCATCAAAAACACCTAGCGATAACACCCTCTCCTGAGAAGAGCACAACTACTGTACAATAAGTTACAACGCTTCAACGGTTAATTTTTTATTGGAAAATCACAATAAAAAATCCTATAAATTTTTAATAATTTTTGTCTTATCCTTATTTAATAGCGAAAAAACCTATCAGTCTTAACAAAATGGAAGGAAAGAACTTAAAATAAAGACTTCTTAGTCCTCGAACAGTGTCTAAGTCGAAAAAGAACAAGAGTTCTTTAGAACAAGAGAAACCTGATAGAAAGCTGAAAGAGAGGGATCTAACCCAAGACTACATGGAAAAAATGTAGATCCAGCTAGTACGCTCGGTATTGCCAAGCCCGTACTCACTTTATATTCTACTTGTTTTTAACTCTCTCAGTGTCAGGGGATATCTTAGAAATGGTGAGGCGCAAGCCTGATATTGTAATAGGCGTTTCCACCATTGTGACTAATATTACACTTTTAAATTATAAAATGTTGAGTGTGTATGTTTTATTATTACCTTGTTCCTATAATTATTGCACATAACTGTACCTTTCTCTCCAATATTACTTTCATAATATTGATAGTGACATAATTGTGTTTGACATATGAGGAGGGACAGCTCCAAAATGTCAGGCGACAGTCACCTTAACATTCAGCGTACATGTCATTACTTTCTCCACACTTCCCACGTCCCAGGTTTTCATTCTATATTTTATTTGCCACTTTAATCTTCAATAAATTCTGACACGTAAGATTTACAGTCAAAACAATCTATAATTTAAGAACTTCCAATAAAATCCTACCTTTTGATTGTGATTATTATTAATTTTTAATTTAAAAAAAGGAATGGAAGAAACGTAGATTAGGAAGGCTACAAATCTATTATGAAGCATCAAATAAAGGATAATAAGTTAAAATGTCATTGAATTTTCTTTTGTAGTTCATCGAAATTTGATCAACATAATTTAAACTCTATTCAATAATATATATTCAATTTAATATATATGTATATTAAACAAAACCACTCCTTATACGAAAATGAAAAAAAAGAATATAACATAAAGACCCAATAAACCTCCAATAGTCTAATAATATCAGAGTCGGAAAAGAACAAGAATTGGTCAAATGAGACCAAATAGGAAAAATTAAAATAGAGATTTAGCCCAAGATACATGGAAAAGGTATAGATCCAGCTAGGGATTGCCAAACTCGTTCTTACTATAGTTCTTCCCCCCAGGGGGCGAGAGAGAGAGAGAGAGAGAGAGAGAGAGAGAGAGAGAGAGAGAGAGAGAGAGAGAGAGAGAGAGAGAGACTAAATTTTGTTGATTGAAGTAATATAGTTCTTGATAAAAAACAAACATTGACAATATAGCTATTGTCATATGTACAATAGCTTATATTGCACACTTGAAAATACCCACGCAATGTAATATTTTTCTATTTTTTTACTATAACGATCAACAGAGTTATTGTTAAAAATGTAAATTTTAACTGGATAGGACTAAAATACGAATTACTTTGTTAGTCAAATTTAGCATGTGCACGTACGTTAGGTTTTAGGCTACTATTTTTTAAATGATATTTCAAAATATGGTGGAGACTTTTCAAAATGGCGGCAGATTGTATCTATTTTGTATTAGTTTTTCTTATCTAGGGCATAGATGTGCCTGTAATATCTCATTTTGTGCAACTTGGCTACTTGCATTATATGAATACCTTATAGAAGATTGAAAAAGACAACAAATGACATTCGCATCCTGCCTTCTCAGCTTATGTATGCCGAGTTATTTAGTCTTTTTGTTTCAAATGGTGATCACAATTTCTACAATTGCGACAACATGAGCCCAGAGATTTCTGGTCGTGTCGGTGTACTTATCGAAAACCCTAAAAATTATAACAATAAATTATAAGCACTTTCTTTTCCATACGAATCCAATTCCATACGTAAACCTAAATAAACGCCTAATATAATAAACAAATACGTCAACAGAACAGTCTACTGTATTTAGGAATACCCAGTTCACTTTAAGTTTTAGAGCACGTTGTTTATTAAATTCCAATAATTTCAATGACCTTAGGGCTAGTATTAACAATACAGAATTAAGAACCAAAAATTATACAACCAAAATACCCAACTGCTTGAATTAGGCCTTTCCATAACCACTTTTTTTAAATTTTGGTGTTATGCTATTGAAAACTGATTTTTTTTTTCTTTCGTTTTTTGAGCGGAACTCTTCTTTTTTACCACGTTTTTATTAGTTCGGTTTCCGTCATGTCTGTCTGTCAGTCTGTCAGGGTGGAATTATGCAATCGAGTTTAAACTAACTTCCCGATAAGCTAGAGACCTGATATTTTGAACATAGATCAGAATTGGATGATAATACAATATTCAGTTGGTTTCTTGTCTCTACATATGTTTAAAGAATAGTTGTTTAAACAATAAAAATTGGCCAATGAGATGTTTTTCGTATATATTGAGTCTCATCAATAAATACAAAACCGATTGAAATCTTTCACCCGGACATAAGACTAAAAAACAGAACATAATAAATCAAATAATTTTTTTTTTAACATACCACGTTTTTAAAACGGACTAAAAAGTATAAAATAATTTTTTATGACCCTTCTGCAATTTTGAGGGAGGTTTGTTGTGGCTATGAATATATTTGGAATACTTGGAGAGAAAACCGTGGGGGCAGGCAATCTATGATAGTGAAGGAGGAGTAAATAAATTAAATTACAGTGAATCTCATTTCCGATTCACTGAAATTAGCTGTGAATTCATCCGGATTGTCTACTTGTATTATTTACTGCCTGCGCCCCACGTTTTTCTCTCCAAGTATTCCAAATATATCCATAGCCACTAACAATCCTCCCTCAAAATTGTAGAAGGGTCATGAAAAATTATTTTTTTCTTTTTTGTCCGTTTTAAAAATGCGGAAGTTAAAAAAAAAAATTCATTTGATTTATTATTTATCATAGAAAAGCAAATAAGTTTATCATTACAGTAAGTATTAAAGTTAAACTTATTACCAAAGATCTACTATGACTTATAGATCCAAGAAGTGATTAATTATATAAAAACAACTAAAACATCCTCATTTAAAAAGATTTTTATAAGCCACATTTTTGACGAACACATACATACATACATACATACATACATACATACATACATACATACATACATACATACATACATACATACATACATACATACATACATACATACATACATACATACATACATACATACATACATACATACATACATACATACATACATACATACATACATACATACATACATACATACATACATACATACATACATACATACATACATACATACATACATACATACATACATACATACATACATACATACATACATACATACATACATACATACATACATACATACATACATACATACATACATACATACATACATACATACATACATACATACATACATACATACATACATACATACATACATACATACATAGGTTGTACATACAAATTAAATTAGGTTTGTTTTACAGTAGTGTTTTTTTTTTGTCAGGTTTTAATTAAGTTATCTTAGATATTTTAGGAACAACTACCTATTCGTAAATTTTGGTCGAAATGACCAATGTGATTTGTTTGTTACGATTACATTTATTACAATTTTAGTTAGCCTTTATACGACATTTGATTTTTTTCTACGATAATTTTAAGTTATCAAAATATAACAGCATTTAAATATACTGTATCACATACCAAAATTAAGTAGAACCAGTAAAGCTTTTCGGTCAATAGGCGTCATCGTTACAGGCACCATAAAGTCGATGTTTGAGTTATGATCTCGCAGACAAACCGGTGTGGGAACGGAAAAACAATATCTGTATTCCATATTGCAGATGTCCATAAACCTTGTAACGTAACATTGGCAGAAGTGTCCGAGAGCAAACAAAACTAGCGTCCTAAATAGTAATACTCAATAATACGATAAACAAAGTAATTCTCTTCACCAATCTTATTTAAAAAGAAATAATCCTTTGAGGATGAGAGTAACACAGTCCGAAGGAAAACTTACTCAATTGATCGGTGCTGTTTATAGATCTATTTTTAAGATGTTGCCAAGATCTGCCTGCGGCGTTTCAGTTTGTTTTTTACAACAAGACCTTGAAGACTTTGAATAAATAAATTGAAGGTATATAAACAGAGAGGACCATAACAATTATAACAATCCACCCAGGACAACTCACTAGTCATGAAGTTCCAATTGGTAAGTTATAGTTAATTGTTTACATCTTTAATAGTTTTGTAAAAAGGAAAATTTGATCATTTCCGATTTTGACAAAAGAATTGTATCTCAACAAATCACACGCTTTAGAATTTTTAAAATTGGCGTTTGTTTATAGTTTTATTGCACTAAGCTATTTAAATGAAAATGGTCTTATCTTCCAATTGTCATTGAATTCGAAACCTTTTAAGCCGTTTCATAAAGGGCGAAGTTTATATTTGTTTTATAAATGTTTTTACTTTAACATCTTCTAGTAACCTTTTATAATTCATTTTATGCAGGTTTATATTTTTCATCCAAAGATAGGACACGATTAGGCACCCTCTATAAAATAATACATAAGGGGTTTATCGTTAGGAAATCAACTTCAACAATTTAGCGTAAATCATAGCAAAATTATTATTAAATGTTCTCGTAATTGAAACTGAAATTAGATTACATTCAAATTTGGGCTGTATGCTTCGTTATAAGACCATTCGTGAGGTAGCACTATGTCCATTTCATTGTTAACAAGTGTTTTTCACAGTAATAAGTAAATTATTTTTATATACTTAATCGATTGTCTTGAAAGGAAGCGCCAATCTGAATACACAGAGGTAAAAATGAGTGTAATCACATTTAGTTTTGAATGACAGAATTACGTTTACACAACTATTTAAAAAATATTAAAATATATTTTAGTAAATAATACATTTTTTTTTACGTCGAAGAGGGAAATAATGATTCATGATTGATTACGGGTTACTTGGTGTTGATCTAGATACTTTTAGCAGTAAAATTTATTATTTTACACTAATAATCCCCAAATTGAAAAAGGATTTTATAAATATATATATATTGGTTTAAAAATCACCTCAAATTAATAATTCAGGTATTTGATTATTTAAACAAATATATTTAGTTATATCACGAATTATTCGAATATCCAATTTTGTGGATTTTAAATTATTATTTGTTACAGTTTTAGAAATATGCAAAATAAAAACTGTAATAAGAGCAACTGCAAGTTTAATGGACTAGAATTCATTTATATAAAGAGTACGAAACAGGATGTATTTTCTTTGAAAATTATTAATATTTTTTGTTTAAAACCTACTTTTAAAATTATGTAAGTAGAAAATTTTAAAAAAGGAGTAACCTGAAATGATTGGTGTCAACATTATTTTCACAAATTTACCAACTCTTAAAATTTGTTTAGTCTTATGTTAATAATTTATGCCACTAGACTGTTACACAAATAACGCATGATTTTATGTTTCAGATGTTTGTTATCTTTCTGGTACTCGTTGCCATGGCTGTATCATTCCCAACAGATTCCGACCCTACAGACGAAACTAAAGGTGACATCCCACATCCTAGTGACCCTAATGGCATTTTTCTTCTGAAAAAACTGAAACTCAAGAAACTGCTTCACCTGGGCCACCTGGGCTGAAACTATTTCTATCATAAATATTATTAGTTTTAGTTTGTTCATAAATTCGCTTTTCGTTGTAAATGTATTAAAATAAACGATTTATTTTTAATTTATAATCCAGAATTTTAAATTTATTGTTGCTTAAGTTGCAGAACTTATTTATTTAAGTAATGTCATCAAAGTTAAACATTATTAATACTAGCGGCAGTTTGTATAATTATACTTTTTCGTTTAATGATTTTTTTGAAGTCCGTACTTTATGTCAAAAGTAGGGTGCAACTTCGTTAGGATTATTTTTAAATATTAACCCGCTTTCTTTTTATTTACGTTCCCCCCTGCCACTATGGTATAAGTAGTGTTTTAATGTAAATAATAAAACAGATTTTATTTATTTAGTACAATTTGTTATAGTCATAATTTAATAGAACTTCCTAATCCAAAATTGTATCTATCAATTTATTTTTGCTTTGACCAGAAAAAATACATGCTAACAAAATATCTTCCGAAATGTGTAAAAAAAACTTTAAATGATTGTGGAGTAGATCAACTACTAAATTTAACTAAATGCAATTTCCATAAAAATATTTTCAATCAAACTTCAAAATAAAATTCCGCAGTAGTGAATGAATGAATGAATTAATTGTCTTTAGCCTATTTAGGGGCGAGGTTAGGACTGTATAGTCCTCTTTACAACCTAACCCCATACAACATAACAACATATATAAAAAAATATAAAATACAACTTGATAATAATAATTTTAAAATTTTTTAAACAATTAAAAATAACTAAGATAATATAAAAAATTAACAAACTTAAATTTAAACTAGCTACAAAATGAAATTAAGAATTTAAAATAAAATAAAAATTAACAATCTTAAAATTAAAGTGACAAAATGAAAGTTATAACTTAAAATAAAATAAAAATTAACAAATTTAAATTTAAACAACGTAATAAAATTTAGAATTTAGAAACAAAAATAAAATAAAATGAAATACTGTAGCTTACATGTGTTGGTACAGATAAATACAATCACACATACACACAAGCACATTCATACATAATAACATTTAAAAAATACACCACATAATTAAAATAATCACTATTATTACTACATAAAAGCTAAAGAAAGTAAGAAATACTTATTTCAATCATTCACACTTATTAGGCTACAAAAAAAACTAACTATTCCGCCACATCCAGGAACGGGGACACCAAATCCAATCTATTCAAAAAGAAGGTCTTAAGTAATTTTGAAAACTGGACACGACTGTCAACAGATTTAAGTGCCTCTGGAAGTAAATTCCACAAGCGGCAAGCGGACACAGTAAACGATTTATTAAGCATAACAGTTCTATGTAGCGGTATCATAAGCAAAGTGTAACATCTTCTAGTGCTCTTTGCACTGATATCAGAGGTGAAAACAAACTTTTCTGCCAAGTAATTCGACACTCCAGTTTTTAGGACCAAATGCAAGTTAATTAAAACATGAAATGATCGGAAATTGTTAAGTTTTAGAAAATTAAGTTATAGAAAGCCGAAAGAGAGGGATCTAACCCAAGACTACATGGAAAAAATGTAGATCCAGCTAGTACGCTCTGTATTGCCAAGCCCGTACTCACTTTATATTCTACTTGTTTGTAACTCTCTCAGTGTCAGGGGATATCTTAGAAATGGTGAGGCGCAAGCCTGATATTGTAATAGGCGTTTCCACCATTGTGACTAATATTACACTTTTAAATTATAAAATGATGAGTGTGTATGTTTTAATATTACCTTGTTCCTATAATTATTGCACAAAACTGTACCTTTCTCTCCAATATTACTTTCATAATATTGATAGTGACATAATTGTGTTTGACATATGAGGAGGGACAGCTCCAAAATGTCAGGCGACAGTCACCTTAACATTCAGCGTACATGTCATTACTTTCTCCACACTTCCCACGTCCCAGGTTTTCATTCTATATTTTATTTGCCACTTTAATCTTCAATAAATTCTGACACGTAAGATTTACAGTCAAAACAATCAATAATTTAAGAATCTCCAAACGATTTGAAAAATCCTATCTTTTGATTGTGATTATTATAAATTTTTAATTTAAAAAAAGGAATGGAAGAAACGTAGATTAGGAAGGCTACAGATATATTATGAAGCATCAAATAAAGGATAATAAGTTAAAATGTCATTGAATTTTCTTTTGTAGTTCATCGAAATTTCATCAACATAATTTAAACTCTATTCAATAATATATATTAAACAAAACCACTCCATCATCGCCTTATACGAAAATGAAGAAAAGAATATAACATAAATATATTCAAATACAGAAATAACAAATACAGACAATAGTCTAATATTATCAGAGTCGGAAAAGAACAAGAATTGGTCAAATGAGACCAAATAGGAAAAATTAAAATAGCGATTTAGCCCAAGACTACGTGGAAAAGGTATAGATCCAGCTAGGGATTGCCAAACTCGTTCTTACTATAGTTCTTCCCCCCAGGGGGCTA